>CM068828.1:25899935-26499935 GCA_028554795.2 Sinohyriopsis cumingii
GGGAAGAATCAAGACTATTAATATGTTTTCTATTAACAATGATCTCAATATTTAATTCAGAGTCATAGCGAAATATGTAGGTATGTATTATGTTGTTTACAAAAGAAATGCTACTGGCCAGGTATACCATGAACTTGATCTTGGACAAGGTCAAATACAAAACAGATATATAAATAACTGACAATCATTAGCAAAAACCAACACAAAATACAACTTAAATATACATAAAATGTGGTACCAATAGTATTGGCATATCAAACTGCTTTATGCAAAGACTTAAACGCCATATGATTTTTTAATGTATGCGGTTTATATGTTAAAACCAATATGCATCACCAACATTAGCTTTGTATCTTGTTTACTTCAATGAATTTCGTCCTTCATTGTTCTAATTCTGTAAATCGGTGCAATAGTATTTATGCCCACTTCCATTTTTAATTTATCTATACTTTTGTTTATTTTGGTTCTTTTGCTTCATGTTTACTACTTAACGCCAGTCTTGTTATTTATTTCAGTGTTGACTGATATTTTTGTTGTAAAATTTTCTTCCATTGAAATCTTTTCCCATGAGATTCATCATTCTAATTTCCAATACCTATTGTATCACATCGATATTTTAACTTTATTTGTTATCTGTGTTATCTTTTGCTATGATTTTATGTTTTAGTCTCATAATCTAAGTTATTGCAAACTTTATCGTTGTTATCGTATTACTTAACTGTGTAACAGACGCATCGTAAATTGTTTTCATAGAACTAATAATGGATTCTGAAGATCTAATTTGCTTGTAACATAGGTTAAATATATTAGTATTTTCTTCTGGAGCTCTCAGTGGCATACGTTTTAGCTTAGAGCGTCCGCCTCGGATGCGGGAGATCGTGGGTTCGATCCCTGGCTGAGTCATACTAAAGACTTACAAAAATGGTACTAACAGCTGCCTCGCTTGGCGCTCAGCATTAAGAGGTTAGTGTTAGGACTGGTCTGCCTGTTGTCAGGATAATGTGACTGGGTGGGACATCATGCTACATGTCTACGGCACGATGCCCCAGTGCTAGACATCACTATCAACTGCCACACTGCAGACAACGTAGCGATATGACTGAAAAATTGTTAAAGCTACGTTAAAAAGTAAAGTCTAAATCACACACACGTTTTAGCTGTTATCTTGGTGTTCAAGTGAGTAATTTGTGAACTAAAATCAATATTTATCGTTTCCTTTTATTAATTTCTTTGCCGTTTTGTTTGATTTCGTTAGTTAAGTCCTTTTGTTACTATTCCTGCTTGATTAGATTGTTCCGTGGTTTATCTTCTGTTAAATAAAATGTAAATATTATTTTGTGGTTGATTATTCATCTAATCTTTCCCGTACTAATTATAGGGCCTGTGGGGCAGGAAACAGGGTATTGAACTTCTATCTGAATTATTCATATTCACATCGAATCTGTCTCGTTTTGAAGCTCTGGGCTTTGGTCAGAAGGTTGTGATGATTTGTGATTTCCACCACTCCTTATGTTTTTTGGTTATGGTTATCTATTAGATGATCGACCACGGTGTCATTGCCCTGATCGAGTAAACAGTAAAATAGGATATGAAATTAATAGATGGAATAAAAGAGATCTGAGCAGAGATATATAATAGAATAACAAGAGTCCCCGTATTTATAATACAACAATTTAATCAATTACCTAAACAAATGAAATCGAACATGACATGTGAATGATGTACTTTCTCTCACAAATAGAATTACAAAATTATGATAAATTTAATTAGCCGTTCTGTTATACTGATAGAGCAAATTTAATTATATGCTCGAGTAACTGATCGAACTCGAATTGCCGGTATGACCGCATCATCTAGTGCTTCCGGTCTTTTCCAAACCACTGTTGGTGATAGGTCGGCGTTTCTATGTTTCTGCTCTCCCTTCCTCTAACCTCTCAGATCATCAATCTCTTGGTTGCAGACGGTGCTCTTTTCCACTGTGAGATACAGGTATGAAGATATTTCATTACATTCTCGAACCCTAGCTCGTTTATCATCAAAGAATTCACTCTGTATCTTCTTTGGATCCGGGTCGCTCAAAGCTCCACACCCCCTTGTCCATTGGTCGATTTGTTTGACGAGAGAAATTATTTATTTTATTTTTCCTTGGAGTCCCTCAGACTTTTCTGTCGGCAGAAAAACTTTGACTAATATCTCGAGGGAGATTACTTTAAATTCTCGAATTCCGTCTGGGAACACACAACACCTCGTATAGCGGAGCTGATCAGGACTACTTCTTTAACCATCAATTTTTTGCATCACTCCTATCGAAGTTAGAATAATCCTCTTTAGTCATCCTTTATTAATAACTATTCCGGAAAATATAATTTTATGGCAGCTGTTTCAAATGGCCCACGACGTCCTAAACATTTTCTCTGGTCTTTCTCAACTCTTGTCAATTTACCGCTACTGACTTTGCGTTAGTATTAGAATATTATCTTGCCTAATCGTTAACCAGTCGAGTCCTAATTAAAACTCAATTCATGCTCCAAACAGAGCAGATTCCATCCGTCGCAGTTGGCCATCTAATACAGTTAAATTAGTTGGACATCTTGCTTAATTAGTAGGATATCTAATACAGTTAAAATAGTTGAACATCTAACACATTTTAATTAGTTGAACATCTAACACATTTTAATTAGTTGAACATCTAACACATTTTAATTAGTTGAACATCTAACACATTTTAATTAGTTGGGCATCTAACACAGTTAAATATACTTTTGGAGCGACATTTTTATAAATCAGTTCAAAGTTAAAGAACAAAATACAATTAAATGAAAGGATGATTGAGTGATACAAGCAGATATAAATAAGCTAAGTATACGGCAATGTTAACTGTTACTCTAAATGTAGTAAATATTTTGGGTGGTTGAAGTGGAACATGTGGATGCATTGCCCCAACAGGATTTAATAACGACTCATTCATTTATAAAATGCATAAACGACGCTTAAGAAATAATGTCAGTTATTTGTTTCAGTTAGTCGGGTTCTTTGCTTAATAGTTACGGTCTATTTCTATCCTTGCTAAACATGTTTTACTTATTGCGGAATAGTGCATTTCGTAGCTACATGTTTGATTGGAGTTGAAAATAAAACATCTTGCACATCTGAGGTCCGTAATTGTTCGCATCTACTTCTTAGGGATATCTCCCATTACTTTGGGAACATTAGTTATTTTAGTAAGGATCAGAAATGTCAGTGATATATTCCTTCGCACTCTTCTTAACAAGCTTTCATCAGACGAACCCTGGTTGAAGGATTGTATTGTACGTCACCCATTTTGACGTCTATCTTTTCCTGTGGTACTTTTGTACATAAGCTCCGGCGAAAATAAAATATTTCAGAGCAACACCAATAGCACATAAAAAAATGTTTATAGGTAAAATGACATTAAAAAAAATTAAGAATTTCTTAAAGGTGTTCTTATTCTTATCACGATCTTCATTTTGAAACATATTTTGCAGCAAAAACCGAAATAATCAAACTGTGGAAAATCATGATCGTATCATGATAAATATGTTTACTTGCGATTAGAAAGATTAGATTTAGTGTACAATTGTTTTCCAATGCTTAATTTGCATTGTTAATGTACAGAACCTCAATATTTGAATGTATTTATAAAAAAAAAAAAAAAAAACAACAAAAAAACAAAACAAACCAGTTTTAAAACTGGTTTCCATCCTTTAAAACTTGTGTCTCTAAAAGTGGAAATAATCAGAGACAAAAGATGATACACGAGATATTACTTATTTGTGTAACTTGTGATATAGCAAGTTTATAAATGGAATGTTAAAACTTGTAATAACTGACATAGCATTTGCCATTACACAAACTACAGAATCAATTCAATGCAAGATATAATGACGCAGAAGGAAAGTATATCTAGGCACTTTCAAGCAGCTATTTACAGCTTGCATCAATGAAGAATAGAAAATTCATGGCTAGAATTATGAATGTAGCACTTGCAATTGATAGTAACGCATTGACAGTAACGCAGAAGGAAAGTAGCACTTGCAAACTGCCACGTACAATCTGCATCAATGAAGAATACAATATACATTGATAGAATTATGAAAGTAGCACTTGCAAGCAGCCATTTACAATGGATCATCAAGGAAGGTTAGAAAATACATGCATATAATTATGGCGGTAATCCCGCTCTATACTAAATATGCTAAATGATAAACCAGTCTGCCAGCCGTACAGTTACACTCCACCACCAGTGGGTTATGTCTGAAAAACAATAGTTCCAGATGGTATTATGAGTAATTCATCCAGCTTTTGATTTCTTGCAACTACCGAGATAATTTCGTTCAGTGTCTCTAAAAATGTGGGCGCCATATTATTTTCTATTTTACCTGCCAAAATTTCATATTACTCGTCTGAGACAGATATATCGAGTAATTAGCCAATCAAAGTTTGAGAATTTTCTAAACGTGGGAATCATGTGTAGAAGAACAAATGTAAACCCTTACTTACCGGTGAGTGTGTGAAAGTAGACCTGGGTCGTTACGGGGTGGGGGTGGGGAGAGGGGGTTGTTTTTTATATTATTTTTTTTGTGCAGCTCGGCGCTCGTATCGTGCATATAATGTATCTTTTGCTTGCTTTATACATTGACACAAGAGTATCCAGGGATAGAAATACTGTATTGGCAAACTACTGTATCAACATCAAAATGTAAAATGTTATATTGTAGTTTTTTTATTCGGAATGCAAAATAACGACTGCATAAAAAAGCAAAATGTAAAAATGGTATATTGTTTACTTGATTCGAAATACAGCATAACAAACGATTAACAATACTTAAGTAAACCATGATCTTTGCTAGTACTCTTGTTTGTACATTTATCTTTGTGAGAACTCATGCTTTTAAGTGTGTCTTTGCTAGTACTCTTGCTTATACATGTACCTTTGCTAGTACTCTTGCTTATACATGTATCTGACAAGTACTCTTTCTTATAAATGTACCTTTTCTAGTACTTTTGCTTGTACATGTATCTTGCTAGTACTCTTGCTTATACATATATCTGACAAGTACTCTTTCTTATAAATGTACCTTTTCTAGTACTTTTGCTTGTACATGTATCTTGCTAGCACTCTTTCTCATACATGTATCTGACTAGTACTCTTGCTTATACGTGTATCTTTGCTATTGCTCTTGCTTATACATGTATTGTGCTAGTACTCTTGATTATACATGTTTATTACTCGTACTCTTGGTTATACATGTATATTGCAAGTACTTCTGTTTGTGCATGACTATTGCTAGTACACTTGCTTGTATATCTTAAAGAAGTACTTTAGCTGCATTTGGTTGATCTGTTCGTTTCAGATGTAGTTGATTATTCACAATTGTGTAAAAAACAAAATTAAAGATAAAAAGAACGAAAACAATAATTAGAATAAAAATCATATTATAACCAAATGAATTTATGGCGTCCGTTTAAACTGTACAAGCAAAATGAATTATTTGTTTGCCGTCAAATTGTTAAAATTATTTCTAATATACTAAGTGATCCAGATGTGCAAAGGACTTCAGTTATGTATAGGTCACACATATCCAAGATCAATAAAACTTACGGTAATTTCAGCAACATTGAGTGTACGTTACATACAAATTGAATCATTAAATCTCCATGCCTCAGGTTTTTTTTCATGTCGCCGTCATTTGTAGATTCAGGATGTTATATTTCCACTCTTTGTTATTGGGTGGGGGAGTCCTCATTGCCTCGATCCATCTACAATGAATATACGTGAATACAGCATATATTTAGTTTGTTTTTTTTAAAATAAAATATTAAATATGTATAATACAAACCATGTTCCAAAGGAATTACAACATATACTCAATGTTTTAATGCGAAATTAGGGCATTATTACCATGTTACAGGGGCCCCGAGTGGCCGAGTGGTCTAAAGCGCTCTCCGTTACGGATCACTGCCATCTCACCTCTGTCTACGTGGGTTCGAGTCCAGGATTCGGCCAATGTAGGTATGTGAGAAAGCTTGCCAGTAGGTTCTCGTGGGTCGGTGGTTCTTCCCGGGGTTTTCCCCGTTTCTTCCTCCACCATTAATACTGGCCGCCATGCATAGCCTATCGTGTGATGAAAAATGGCGTTAAACCCCACAACAACAATAACAACCATGTTACAAATAGATTACAACATATACTGAATGCCTGAATGCGAAATTAGGGCATTATTGCCATGTTATAAAGGGATTACAACATATACTCAATGTTAGAATGCGAAATTAGGGCATTATTACCACGTTACAAAGGAATTACAACATATACTGTATGCCTGAATGCGAATTTAGGGCATTATTGCCGTGTTATAAAGGGATTACAACATATACGCAATGACAGAAGCGAAATTAGGGCATTTGTACCATGTTCCACAGGGATTACAACATATCCCCAATACAGAATGCGAATTGAGAGCATTATTACCATGTTATAAAGGGATTACAACAAATACTGAATGCCGGAATGCGAAAGTAGGGCATTATTACCACGTTCCAAAGGAATTACAACATATACTGATTGCCCGAATGCGAAATTAGGGCATTATTACCATGTTATAAAGCAGGGGTCTCAAACTCAAACCACCCTGAGGGCCGCATGAGGGGATTTTCAATGGCACCACCTTTGTTATCTCTCATGACACCTTGTTTTGCGGGCCACAGGATACGGCTTGGCGGTCCGCGTGTTTGAGATCCCTACTCTACAGTCTTATAGCGAAACTTGCTCTTACTGAATCTTCGTTGCACTGACTAACATTGGTAAAGAAACTTCTTTGTTTGCATAATGCTGATTTAAGTTGCATAACTTTATCCTCTTTAATTTTGCCCGCGTAAGCGTCATGTTTCTCACGGTGCATTGTTTCGTAGTGCCGACGCACGTTATACTCCTTCGGGACAGCTATCATTTGTTGACAAACGAGACATTGAATTTTATCGCTGACCTCAGTGACAAAATATAAATCCTCCCATTTGACTTGAAAAACTCTCTTTTCGTCCGCGAGTTTTCTTTTATTCGAAACAGAAGACATTTATACGGGCTTTTATGTTTATAAAAATGCAGCAAAATCAACTTTATAATTCAACATCAACTCGATCACTTTACTAAAATATCGGAACCGGAAGTCCGCATTAAGGGCGACAATTAATAGAAAGACTACGAATAAATAAGTCAGAGTTTCTTATGGTTAAAATGGCGCTAACGTTAAAGTTCAAAAGGCGGCGAGAGAAAAAGAAATAAAGGAATAGTCAATTTTTTGAAAATCCCAAAATGCGTCGCGGGCCGCACAATATGCCCTTGCGGGCCGCATGCGGCCCGCGGGCCGCGTGTTTGAGACCCCAGTTATAAAGGGATTACAACATATACTGAATGCCGGAATGCGAAAGTAGGGCATTTTTTATTACCCATAACAATTTTACCAGATTCTTGTCTGAATACTTTCTGCTCACACGGTTTCCACACGAATCAAGTCGTTAGGATAATGGAAGCCAGGCATGCGACCGAACTGAGTTGCTGAGCGTTTCGTGTAAAATATTTGACCCTTGCTTCGTTAATGTTTGCGTGAATAAACTATAAACAACCATCATACATATTTCCAAAATACTTTGAATGCCAAAATGCTTGATGGCGCTCACTTCATTTTCAATTAAGCTCACGTTGTAAATCATATCATGCTTAGGAAGTTTTGATTAAATAAATATAAACTTAAAAAAAATATTGCTAAAGCCGAATTTGCCTCTTTGAAATAAAACCCTGTAAACTAAAATGGATCCCCCAGAATAGTAAATGTTTTGATATTGTAAATTAATCTCTTCAAGTGACGAGGCACATGTCAGTCTATTATCACCTTGTTGTGTATGCAAGGTGCATCAAAGATCAAGTGTAACATAATATCGAGAATTGTGAAGTATACTTCAATATCAGAGTGTAAATCTGAGAACTAAACAATACGTGTTATCTGCCTGTGTAAACCTGCCGAAATCAAATCATTCTTTTTATCGACTTACTGCATTTATCCCGTTAACATGGACGACACCTTGAAAGAAAGACAGCTCATATTCTTATACTATGGAAATGCATCTTTGTCAGTTAGAAGACTGGCAAAGTTTTCTAATGTACAAAGATTCTAACATAACACTTACATATTATTTCGAATCTAAGTTTTTTTTTTAAAACCAACAGAATTAAATATTGCTGTCATCTGTGATTTTACCAAGTTTGCAACAGGTTCAACTGAAACTGCGCAAAGGCAAAAGACGAAAGTGTCGGTTAATTTAATGATCAAACGTTGTTTTGTCTTCTTCAAGGAATGAGAAAAAGGTAGTTTCAGCTCATTAATTTAACAACAACGTTCCGTCGTTGCATTGTTGTAACGAGGAGTTAAACATAACGTCCTACGTAAAACACAATAAAGACAAAGCATAATGTCGTTATCTTTAAATGCACTGCCCAGGTGTTTCCATCACAAAAGTTACAACCTCTCCTAGCAATGCCCAGTTGTTTCCATCACAAAAGTTACAACCTTTCCAAGCAATGCCAAGTTGTTTCCATCACAAAATGTACAACCTCTCCAAATTCTGCCCAGGTATTTCCATCATAAAAGTTACAACATCTCCAAGCATGTCCAGGTATTTCCATCTCAAACATTATCTCTCCAAGCACTGTTCCGGTGTATACGTCATAAAGATTGCAACCTCTCCAACCACCGCCTAGATGTTTTTATCACAAACGTAACTGCCTTTCCAATCATTCCCTGGGTGCTTCCATCACATTAAGTCACAACGTTCGACTGTTTTTGAAAAGCATGTTAGAGCTGTAGTGAGAAAATGTTAAGCAGCCTCTTATACTGATATATGAAACAATACTAAACTGATGATGTCCTGTCTCGGTAGATATGACGTCTTTGGAACTTTAAGCAGGTTGGTTTTATGTTGCATCAAACCGCTCCGATGGCCTAGTGGTTAGAGCGTCCGCCTCGGATGCGGGAGGCCGAGGGTTCGATCCCAGGCCGAGTCATACCAGAGACTTACAAAAATGGTACTAACAGCTGCCTCGCTTGGCGTTCAGCATTAAGAGGTCAGTGTCGGTCGGCCTGGTGTCAGGATAATGTGACTGGGTGGGACATAATGCTACATGTCTGCGGCATGATGCCCCAGTGCTAGACATCACTATAAACTGCCACACAGCAGACATCGTAGTGATATGACTGAAAAATTGTTAAAGCTACGTTAAAAATAAAAAAAATTACATCACATCACGTTGTATCCACGTGTTCTTTCTTCATGTCAAATGCAATGATCAAATCAAGGAATAACATTAATTGAACTAAAACAATAAACTATGTTAGGGTCTTTCCTTATTTACCTTTCTTGGCGATTTCAAAATGGGGTCAAAACACATTCATAACCTGCAATATGATTAGTTCCAAAGCTGCCTATTCCTCTTTTAGTAAATTCTTGCGGTGATGGCTGAGTTGTTAGCATGCACAATTCACAATCAGTGGTTTTGGGATTAGGAATTTGGTTACGGTCGGCTGCCGTTGTGAATATCAAGGCATAAACTTGATCCACGCTGTCTTGTCACTTGATAGTCCTCTATGTGCTGAAGTGCTTGTAAAAACCTTCAATCAGGCAAACATCTGCAACGCATTGTGATGTATCCTGTGGTGGAACTGACCTGTTGGCTGAAATTTCACAAAATGTTTAGCAATTGTTTGTCTTCATTTCTTCCGTCATGTCCTCCAGCCATCTTGCCGTGTAATTCATTACTTTGGTTGTTATTGCAGTGTTTTTATTGCAGCATAATAATTCACCATCCATGCACCCTTATACTGACATCATCTTATTGCTTATACGTTAATGTTAATCATTAAAAAGCCATGCTTTTATACGTACTTGAGAGATCCTTAAGGTAAATTCTTCTTATTTCCACCCCTTACGTTGATAAGTAGTCAACTGTATCCATCTAGTACAGAATCATCTTAATGTAATTAGTGTCAGGGAAGAAGCAATGTCCTTCTTCAAGAATATAATTACGTCCCTACAATGATGCGATATGCCTTTGCATCTTATACGCACACAGGGCCAATATATTTTAGAAAGTGTTCTGAATTTGTAAACGAATATACAAAATTGAAAGATGTGAGACTTGGTCTTTACTTCTCCTTCTGATATAATATGAAAACAAAAATAAAGTACGGATGTTAGTATAGATTCATTTCTCGGGTCAAAGGTCAGCACAAAAAAAAATGTTAGATTCAGCAAGAGAGAGAGAGAGAGAGAGAGAGAGAGAGAGAGAGAGAGAGAGGCAATTGGAAAGTACTAAATTGGTGGTTGGTTTAATATATGTTTTAATATATGTGTTTCCTGCGGCTTATTCAGCCACGCAAATGTCATGGCTACACATCATAATTTGATGAAAATAGATATTTAAAGCTCCATAGCAAAAGAGAAACAAATTCTTCCACTTATTACGAATGAATATGCTTTAGACAAGAACAAAGAATTAAAGCAGTTACTCTCCATAAATTTTGTATACATTCTTCTCTAAATAGTTTGCACTTTAATGCTTTCGATAAAGTTAAAATCATCGTGATTAACATCTGAAGACTGTTAATTTTAAAATCTTATGGAAGCCAGACACGCAACTAGACTGAATTTGCAATTCTTTCTGTACAATCTGATAATTAGTGCGTTAAAATCTTAGTCCTCCTAAACAACCCTTTTAAGTACCTGTACAGCCTTATGCTTAGTGCGATAAAGTCCTCCTAACAACCCTTTTAAGTCCCTGTACAGCCGTAAGTTTAGTACGATAAAGTCCTCTCCTAACAACCCTTTTAAGTCCTTGTACAGCTTTATGCTTAGTGCGATAAAGTCCTCCTAACAACTCTTTTAAGTCCCTGCACAGCCTTAAGTTTAGTGCGAAAAATCCTTCTAACAACCCTTTTAAGTACATGTACAGCATTATGTTTAGTGCGATAAAGTCCTCCTAAAAACCCTTTTAAGTCCCTGTACAGCCTTATGTTTGGTGCGATAAATACGTCATAAACATGTTGTTTTTAAGTCACCATTCAGCTTCACCGCAACATAAAATGAATGAAAATATCAAATCGTCTTAGTCTAATGCGCTCTTTCAATAACCAGAAGGGAAAAATAAACCGCTTATTTATATCGCGCCACAAAAGTGCTATTAAGCTGATAATGAAAAGAACCTTCTTGCAATCAACATAGGCATGTCAGAAATTTTATTACATTTTACCAATGTATATTGCGCTAAAAGATCGTGTATAAAATGATAAACAGAACTATTCTATATCATAACGCTTATCTTGGACCCCAATGTCCCCGTTTAATCGCTTGGGTAAACACGTGTGAAAATGAATCCATTAGTGTGAAAGACTAGCTACATTAACCACCTTAACATTTACAAGGGTCAATTAAACACAAGCTATGAGGTGAATCCAGTGTAAAAGCAACTTAGTGAATTATAACTTTGAAGACGTTATCATTTGATTCAGTAATATGAGTACATTATTAATATGCGCATTATTTTGCACTATTTCTAAGTCATTCATACTGGAGGTTCGAACTGTAGGTTCAATCACGTGCATGTGCTGACGGTTTTAGTGTTGTCTGTGTCAGATTCAAATACACCTGAAAATATGCATCGGAATACAAGATGAAATTCAATTCGACGTGTCTATAAACTTCTTTCTGGTTTCTTGTTTATTATTATTATTATTATTATTATTATTATCGTCATCATCATCGTCATCGTCATTATTATTATTATTATTATTATTATTATTATTATTATTATTATTGTCATCATCATCGTCATCGTCATTATTATGATTATGATTATGATTATGATTATTATTATTATTATTATTAATTTTCATTATTACGTTTTCGATTGAATATGGCAGTGTATTTCTTCTACCTCAGTTTATGCCGACGTTACGTGTTATGCTTGATGTAATGGGTGTGATAATTTTTATCATACGGAATGCAAACCACTTCTTGTCCTCACCTACATGACGGTCTTGAAGCTTGCCGCGATGTCTCTTTATGTCATACCACAATATTTTGCCGCGGTGGTTCAATTGTTGACGTGTGGGTTGAGGGTTGGAATCTTTTTCAAACCTTGCCTGGTAGACTGCCGTGTCGTAATTTTGGTAAAAGAGACTATAGTCTTATAATCTGCGGATTGTATAGTCTTCATTGTGTTCACGTTCCGCTTAAACAAATTAATAAATTATTTGCAAAATAATTTTGCGTCTGTTGATATATTTTGCTGTTTCTGTGTATGCAGAAAACGAAAAAGAGACTGAACTCTTCATCTTCTTCGCTTTCTTTGTCATGATATTGAACCATCTGGTTGTTATTCATCACTTTTTCTGCCATCCAACATGTATCAATAGCACCCGTATACAGGAAATTAAACAGCATCCCACATGTAGCAATAGCACCCGTATAGAGGACGTACCACACGTAGCAAAAGCACCCATATACAGGAAATTAAACATAATCCCACCCGTAGCAATAACACCCGTATACAGGTAATTAAACAGCATTCCACATGTAGCAATAGCACCCGTATACAGGAAATTAAATAGCATCCCACGTTTAGCAATATCACCCGTATACAGGAAATTAAACAGCATCCCACCCGTAGCAATATCACCCATATACAGGAAATTAAACAGCATCCCACATGTAGCAATAGCACCCATATACAGGAACTTAAACAGCATCCCACATGTAGCAATAGCACCCATATACAGGAAATTAAACAGCATCCCACATGTAGCAATAGCATCCGTATACAGGACATCCCACACGTATCAATATCACCCATATACAGGAAATTAAACAGAATCCCACCTGTAGCAAAAACACCAGTGTACAGGAAATTAAACAGAATTCAACACATAGCTAGAGCACCCGTATGCAGGAAACTAAGCAGAATCCCACCCGTAGCTATAGCACCCGCATCCAGGAAATGAAACTTCATCCCACACGTAGCAAAAGCACCCATATACAGGAAATTAAGCATCGTCCCACACGTAGCAATGCCACCCGTATATAGGAAATTAAACAGCATTCCACGTGTAGCAATAGCACCCGTATGCAGGAAATTAAACTTCATCCCACACGTAGTAATAGCACCCATATACAGGAAATTAAACAGTATCCCACACGTAGCAGTATACCCGTATACAGGAAATTTAACAGCTGGAAAAAAGCTCTGTTATGTGGCCTTCTGGCAAAAAATCTCCTATTCCATTAGATGCATTCCAAAGCATAATTTCTGTCTATCATTATCAAGTCTTCATTTCTATTAATGTTTGTCAACATCCAATATTCATTGATATAGATGGACTCTTTCACCCTCGCTTCCATCAGCAGTAGTCTAACTACCTTCACTTTTGTCTCATTACCATCAGTATTGTCTCACTACCCTTACTATTGTCTCACTACTCTCACTGCTATCTCACCATCCTCAGTACTGTATCATATTGTATCATTACCTTCAGTATTTTCTCACTACCCTTAATATTGTCTCACCACTCTCACTGTTATCTCACCACCTCAGTATTGTATCATATTGTATCATTACCTTCAGTATTGTCTCACTACCCTCAGTATTGTACCATTACTTTTAGCATAGTCTCACTACCGTCAGTATTGTCTCACCACCCTTGGTATTGTCTCACTACCCTAAGTATTGTACCATAACTTTTAGTATAGTCACATTATCCTCGGTATAGTCTCACTACCCTCAGTATAGTGTCACTATCCTCAGTATAGTGTCACTATCCTCGTTATAGTCTCACTACCTTCATTATTGTCTCACTACCATCAGTATTGTCTCACTACCCTTACTATTGTCTCACTACTCTCACTGATATCTCACCACCCTCAGTACTGTATCATATTGTATCATTACCTTCAGTAGTGTCTCACTACCCTCAGTATTGTACCATTACTTTTAGTAAAGTCTCACTACCGTCAGTATTGTCTCACCACCCTCAGCATTGTCTCACTAACCTCCGTATCATCAACACATGTTTATTCTAGTTCTAAGTATTACATCAGCACATTGCAAAAAAGTAATATTTTGGAAATTTATTTTTTAGGAAGGGTGAACGGTTTGTATTTAAAACTAATTTTGACGAGGGAAATGCTTTTCACTTCGACAAAGAATGAGCATATTCAATGCATCATAATTTCTATGAAACGAAATTAACAATATCATTTCCGAAATGACACATTACTACGGTAATACCCTTAGACTAGTCTTGCTTCCATATTTTCCTCTTTCAGAAATGCCATATTGCTAATTGAAGTAGACGGTGTTTACGTAACTCAGTTTGGAAGTGTCTAAATATACGAGAGGCATTCCTAACATATGAGTTTAATAATCCTTTGACAACAATTTAAAACGTTGATAGATCACGTTGAACATTACTGCAGTACACGGGCAGTTTATGTTGTACATTAGTGAATTACACGGGGAGTTTATGTTATACATTAGAAAATTACACAGTCAGTTCATGTTGTACGTTAGTGTATTACACAGGCAGTTCATGCTGTACGTTAGTGTATTACACAGGCAGTTCATTTTGTATATTAGTGTATAATACAGGCAGTTCATTGTGTACGTTAGTGTATAACACATCCAGTTAATGTTGTACATTAGTGTATTGCACAGGCAACTCATATTGTACGTTAGTGTATTACACTGGTATTTCATATTGTACATTATTGTTTTGCACATGCAGGTCATTGTGTATATTAGTGTATAACAAAGGCAGTTCATTGTGTACATTAGTGTATAACACAGGCAGTTCGTGTTTTAAATTAGTGTATTGCATAGACAGTTTGTGTTGTACATTAATCTGTTACGCACTAATTTTTAGTCGGCATTTTGTTGACAAAAATCAAATCCGATCATCACCACCATTATTATTATTATTATTGTTATTGGTATTTTTGTGCATTTTGTAAATCACAACTTTTAACTATGAAACGCTATATTCATAAAATTAAGTATACGACAGACACCTCCTATTTGTAACATTGTACTGACATAAGAAGCATGAATATATCTGCTTGATAATAGTCCACTACGGCGTCTGGGTCTTGTGATTCAATAATGGAAAAGATTTATTTTTTTTACACGCCCAGTGTCTTGTTGGAATCACGAGGCGTACTTTGAATGGGTTAATGCACAGTTCAGTAACTGCTTTACTATACAAATCTACAAGCACTATCTTGTTCTTTTAAAATTACTTTAAGAACTATCAGTTCCAGACAAGACAATGAAAGGATCGACGGTGGTGCCTTGCATAACTAGCAGTTGTACTGCACTGAATGCAGGCGTCTGGAAGACACAGATTATCATCATCTGGTGCCAAACGTAACTAGAAGTTGCTTTGCACTAAATGCAGGCGTCTGGAAAACGTAGATTATCATCATCTGGAAAACGTCTAAAATATTTTATAACTTAATTATATTATTAAACAACTGATCTCATCTCCAGGAGTGAGCAAGCCAGGGTTTACACACTAGAGTGTTCTTGTATGTCCTTTGAAAGAAGTGTGTAGTTTAAATTGCAAGATTGTAAATAAATCAATAAGTGAGAGAGAGAGAGAGAGAGAGAGAGAGAGAGAAATTGAGACAGACAGACAGACAGAGGGGGGTAAGACATGCTGGCAGATTGTAAGAGAGAGAGAGGAGGGTGATCCCGTACTTTGATTAGTACTTTGACCCTTTCACCTCTCCGTTAAGAATATCTGTATACAAAAATCATTTTGGAAAACGGAGTTATATTTATTCAACCATCAAACTAATCTTTGCTTTTAAAGTAGACACATTAGGTATTAATTATCTCTTTGTATTTAATATAATTTAAAGGTGAGCAAATGCAAGGGGTGTGAAATGAATCTTGTGACCCGAGGTCAATGTACCTTTTATATTGTCATATGGAAGCCGTTGTCAATTACAACGTTGAAACCCGTTGAAACCTAAAGGCTATAAAAATTTAAAATAGTTGTACACTTGAAAATACGGGACCCGTCAAATTCTGTATATTTCCACTCCTTATACAGATTAGGAATAGACTAACAATCACTAATTTCGAACATGAAACCAGGCCGACCAGTCCTAACACTAACCTCTTAACGCTGAGCGCCAAGCGAGGCAGCTGTTAATACCATCTTTACGTATCTGATATGATTCGACCGGTATTCCATCCCGCGACCTCTAACCACTAGGTGACACGTCCGCAACTCGAACCCATGCGGACGCAGGTAAGATGGCAGTGATAGGAAAAAGCGATCATCGTAAATCACTAGGTCACCTTGTGCCCCTGAAACATTTTCCTTAATATATATATATATATATATATATATATATATATATATATATATATATATATATATATATATATATATATATATATATATATATATATATATATATATATATATATATGAGAGAGAGGGGGAGAGACATTTGTGACTTTATAGAAACCACGCGACCGAATAAAAGTTAATGTTGTTGCGCTCTCGGCCAAATATTGCTGCTTGCCTTAGAGTCTGTACAACAGGCCCCAAAATGATCGCAACAATCCATTATGTGAGAAAGTTTGCCAGTAGCTTCTCGAGGGTCGGTGGTTCTTTCCGGGGATTTCCCGGGTTCTTCCTCCACCATTAATACTGACCGCCATGTATAGCCTATCGTGTGCTGAAAAATGGCGTTAAACCCTACAACAACAACAACAACAACAACAACCATTATGAAATACTGCAGATTTCCTTATAATGCCAAACGTTGGGACGATGTTTACTTGCGTTTGTATATCTGAGCTCTCAGTATGCGCTTTCGGCAGTACTGGCAAATAAAATGGTGCTCTACGACTCTCAGTTTTCTAATATCATACATCCTTCGGACCTTCAGTAACTATCTCTGAACCCTCAATTTTCTGAAACTGAATCACGCCAATCTACAGGTAACAGGATATTAAAAACAAACCCTGGTAGGCAAATCAGATAATTGCATAAAATGAACTAGAGTTTTTATAGTAAAGTTGCTTAGATGCGAAACTTTCAGTGAGATAAAATGTACCAAAAGACATTTAATATAGCAAAGTTAGACTGATTTTACTTAGATATAATATTTTATGTTCCTTATAGCCTTGTTCCTTTCTCACCCGGAAATCCAATTTTTCTAATAGTACACCTAGTTGACCTTGCGAGTTGGAAGCTCGCTCCGACTACCAAATCACGCGGCATGACGACCTATTACAAACATTCCGTATTTGGCAAAGAAATTAAATTACATTTCAGTAATAGATCTGTTAAATATTATTCTTAAATTACTAAGATGTATACATTATAATGCAGTAAACATTATGTTTATTTGCATTCGCACAGTAATAATCTATGTATTGTAGTTGAATAAATCATGACAACCAATTGTAAAACGGCTTGAGAATATATTCATGTTAAAGGAAATTCATTTCTAAAGATATTATTTTATTTAACATACAGTCATATCTATAATAATTTTTTTCTGTTTCATAGTTTGATTGCTTTTGAGTTAAGGAATTAAAGTATGTAACAAAAACGAAGACAGTTACTGTTTAGAAGCATACTGTTGTACATAACATAATTAAGTTATGTTCTTTTCATTTTGATTAGTGATTATGTGTATGTAAGTATGCTAAATAAATTATATTGGTTTTATATTTCTTAATGATTAAACTTGTATCTGAAAGTATAGTCAATTGGGTGTCTGATGTTGTTTTAGGTTTTAACGCCATTATTCAGCATACGATAGCCTATACATGGCGGCCAGTATAACTGATGGAGGAAGAATCCCGGGAAGAACAACCTATCCACGAGAAGCTACTGGCAAGCATTCTCACGTACCCACGTTAGCCGAGCCTGAGATTCGAACCCACGCAGACAGAGGTGAAATGCCAGTGATCCGGAACGGTGAGCGCTTTAGACCACTCGGCCGTTCGGGGCCCCAATTAGGTGTCTGAAAGTAAAGAGTCAATTAGGTGTCTGAAAGTAAGGAGTGAATTAGGTGTCTGAGAGTAAGGAATCAATTAGGTGTCTGAAAGAAAAGAGTCAATTAGGTTTCAGAAAGATCGATATGATTGTGTATTTATCTGGGTGAAAAATCAACATTATAATGTAACCTTTAAAATGTTTCAATCTCGGGTCCAGTGCTTCCTTTAGAAGACGAGTGATGGAACTTGATGTACTCAATCAGAACATTCGCATTGAATAAAAGTTAATTGAAGTTTTGTGTGCTGTTAGAGATGGGAGATTTAGAATTGTGTGCTTACTTCTCAGTTACATCTTAATTAATGTAACAAGTATTCTCGTATTCCAATTATATATGAGATCGTGCTAAGCTGGCTAAAACTCCACGATTTCCAGCACCGGCTGACATTAATTACAACACATTTACTGCCTAAAACTAGCGGCCATTGATGTTAGTGTTCCTCAAAATAGGACGTTTCGCACCGGTTGACCTATATATATATAGCTTCTATAGCCGATGTCAGATCAACAAGAACGTTGATGTAATTGTTGCTCGCATTAATTATGACAGGACATAAGTTCTAGATCAAAATTAAATCGAAGACTATTAGTGCTTGTCTGTTTTGTTCAATCTTCGGAATAAGCGTGAAATTTGGTCCTTTTGACATGTCCACCATAGAGTGTAAAGGTAGTAGGCGACCCAGGTGCATTTTCAATAAATCCCCCTCCCCCTAATAAATGAAATAAAAAAATAATACAATTTGACTGAAATGCTGGGGCCGTGGAGCAACAGCTTAAATCCGCCCTTGCCTGTTATATATCCATCGTTGAGGGATCTGTCTTCCGTACTTTATTCGGACGATAGATACTGTCATCATCTACGTTGTCTCTATCACTGCTCTTTGGACGCTACAATATGTTTCACGTCATTTAAAGTGTACACTGAATGTTTCGGTGTAAACCATAATATTTACGCTTGATCTTAAGGTATGGTAATTTTCAATGAGTTTACAGCAGAATTTACAATACGCTATTTTGACTTATACCCTCGTCTTTCATTTCCAAACGTGTGATAAAATATTCCTTCATTATGCATCCTTAATGGTTAGAGTAACTCCTCCATTCGCGGAAATACACGTTTGCGCAACGACCTTGTGTTTTATAAAATTCTGATCCCGAGAGTGAATACAACACTGATGAGCGATGAAGGATTATTTTTCAAACATTGCTAAATGAAAAACGAGGGTTAAAGTCAGTATGGTGCATTGTGAATACTGGTGTAACTTCAAAAAGCAAAAAACATCCACTGTTCTTTTCTAAAACACTAACAATTACAAAAACAGCTTTTTTCTACTCGAAAGCGAACAAAAGAAGGTGCAGATGAAGTTTGGTCGATTAGGGCAGGACGTCTTTTGTGGGGGAAAACTAACTTCAACCTCTGTTTGTTTTATTGCATAAATGTTTTTTAAAATAATTATTTTTGTTTATTAATGTGAAAAACGTTGTTTCAAGCTACGTCCATTAATTAGCTCCACTCTTTTATCATCCTGGCTGCTCGTGGTGAGATTTCATCATCTTTCACGTGTACGCATAAACATGAGAGCCCGCAGCATAGGTCAAGGGGGTGTCACATGACCCCCAAATCATACTGCCGTGTTGACTGACCCCTCCCCCCTACAAAAAATCCTGCGAGTGCTCCATGCGCATAAAAGAAGAAGAATGCCATTCTTATCATTAGATAAATGAATGTACTTGGAAGCGAAATTTTGATTAGCTCATTCAGACAGCGAGAAAGGTCATGTGAGCTCGAAGTGACTAGTTAAGCAGATTTATGCATATTCATGAAAACCATGAAATCTCCATGGACAGCCAGGTGTGATAAAGGGTCATAGCGGATAATCTCCCGTGGCTTGAGACGATGTGTGAAAGAATGCTGAAGTGGTCACTGGAATGGTCGACTTTAGCCACTTGTATGCACTATGATAGCAGCGGGTCATGTGATGACACCAAGAAGTCACATGTTCATAACTTAGAAATACCTTTCACTGATGTTCTACACAGCCATACGCATAAAGGAATGTCTGAATATATTAGTCCAGACTTGATGCAAGATCTGTCGGTAATTATTCAAGATGTACTTAAATACGCCTGTCGTCCTGAAGGTGATTTTAATGTCACCAAAAAAGCTAACTTTGTGTCGATACTTGTTCGAATAACACGCAATAGAGGGTAAGGTCAGGATCTTGAATCGTGATAATTAATGTCGTGGATGCGGTTATTACACAGTCGTTCAAACTAATATTCGTTTAATAAAGCTGGCTTCGCCACAAAGATAAAGGTCTTTTTGTATTTAAAACTGCGGCAGTGATGGTGGCAAGGTCTTTTATTATAGAATTTGTGTATCCTTCGCAAACCACATAATAGAAAGAACAAAAACCTAGCTATATCAGCGTAGACTTTAATGGCGTCGGAGAGATCTGATATGAGAAAAGTATAGGATTTTAGAGCCTTCCATGTCTAGTGTCTCGTTGTCTTTATCAGGCATCAGTTGAATAGGCAGGTAGATTCGCACTACATCGGATATGATCACTGTAACTATGCAATAATATCAATGCAGCCGCTATTTGATTTACGGCTGTTGCGATCCTCATGTGCTTCTTTGGTGTAAAACGATACAGAACAGAGGGACAAATATCGTACGGTGATTTAAGAAACGTTTGTTTGGTATTTTATAAAGGGGTCTTGAATACTTTGACTACGGTCCTCTGGGGAAAATATTCAGACGATTATGATCGGTCTCATCGTTCGTGTCGAGCCAGTGTTGGATATTTTGAATCTAATAAATTTGTATTCCAGCTGTGAAATTTGCATCGCTTCATTACTTACCCCAGTACTTACTTTGCGTCTGCTTTAGTGTAGTAACATAATCGATAAACAGACTAATCAATTCAAACTGTAAATAAAGCTGAAATCTTCGCTTTGGATAAATTAAATACAATAACAAAAATGCAAACAAGCATGAACCTTCAAATTATAGTTTACAGGTTTTTCGGCTCTGGTAATTACCTTCACGAAAATACGTACGGTCTATCAAAAAAAGAAAGAAAAGAAAAGTCATCAATTCCGACCACAGGGAATATAAATTGATCAAATATGACTTCGTTGTTATTGTTTGACTAGTATTTTACTTTCACAAATTTCAAAATAATTACCTATTACCGTAATTGAATCTTGTCAATGCGATATGCAGTACAGGTGAGTGTAGGGTACGTATTCACGATAATAATTAATGAACGAATGCAGCACATTTTGAGGACAGAATATTGTCTTTAGAAAAGCAAAACAGCACCATAGCTCCCTTAAATTAAATTATGAATACATAGAAAAGGAAAGACTACATAATAAAATATAAAGTCACGTTTAAAATGTGTACGTGTGTACACATGGAGAGTGTCGCTGTAAATTCTAGAAGTCAGTGAAAGAAGAGTCCAGCAAGTGCTATCAGAAATAGATGTGATGCGCTTCAAGTCCACTAGCAACGTTGAAAATCTACGTAATCCTTGGTCGATATGGTGTCATCTGTCTTCAAATCCCACATATTCAGTATGCTGTCATCTGTCTTTACATCCCACATGGTCGATATGCTGTTATTTGTCTTCACATCCCACATGGTCGATATGCTGTCATCTGTTTTCAGATCCCACATATTCAGTATGCTGTCATCTGTCTTCACATCCCACATGGTCGATATGCTGTCATCTGTCTTCAGATCCCACATATTCAGTATGCTGTCATCAGTCTTTACATCCCACGTGGCCGGTATGCTGTCATTTGTCTTCACGTCCCACATGGTCGATATGCTATCATCTGTCTTCACATCCCACATAGTTAATATGCTGTCATCTGTCTTCACATCTCACGTGGTCGATATGCTGTCATCTGTCTTCACATCCCAGATAGTATAGTCATTATGCTGTCATCTGTCTTCACGTCCCACATGGTCGATATGCTGTCATCTGTATTCACATACCACATGGTAGATATGCTATCATCTGTCTTCACATCCCACGTGGTCGATATGCTGTCATCTGTCTTCACATCCCACATGGTCGATATGCTGTCATCTGTCTTCACATCCCACATGGTCAATATGCTATCATCTGTCTTCACATCCCGCATTGTCAGTATGCTGTCATCTGTCTTCACATCCCACATGGTCGATATGCTGTCATCTGTCTTCACATCCCACATGGTCAATATGCTATCATCTGTCTTCACATCCCGCATTGTCAGTATGCTGTCATCTGTCTTCACATCCCACATGGTCGATATCCTGTCATCTGTCTTCACATCCCACATGGTCGATATGCTGTCATCTGTCTTCACATCCCACATGGTCGATATGCTGTCATCTGTCTTCACATCACGCATGGTCGATATGCTGTCTTGGTTGCTTTACCGGTCGCTGGCAATTTGAATATAGTTTATGACATAGGTAACCATTTTGGTATTCTCAGATAATCACAACCTTAGAAATATTGTGTTCAAAGATTTCTTTTTTTAAATAATCATTTTATGAGTGATATGATGTTACAAATGATAGGATGTTCTGAATCATATTTTATATAGATGTTTCAATAATTTAAAAATGGATTGAATTCATTTTACGTAAAACAATATTACAGAGGTGATAGAGTAGTGTCAAAAATGGTTGTCAGTGTTAATCATTTGCCCTGCAATGAGTGACTGCAACATTGTCACGATATAAAAGACGTCAAAGTAAACAATCTCTCTCTCTCTCTCTCTTTATGACATTCATTATGCCTTTAGTATCCTGACATTTCAAACTTTTCAATCATATGAATTATTGTATTATTGCAAATGTTCCCGTACTGTGCATACTTTATCCGATAACTTTTCTCAGCACCATTAAATTACATTTGGACGTTGTAAATTATAATAGTCAGATGTAAGGAAATGATTGCCCTCACTATTTTGAATAGAGCTTCAATGTTCGTCTTTGAATCTGCATATTCTTGTTCACCAAGCGGACACTGAACTTAAGTTGATAAGCTTTTTCAAAACCAGTCTAGCATCCTATGGTAGAGATAAACCATAATATTATTTAAACGACGGCACGCGATGGATTTCATGACGATGCATATTAATGGCCCAGTATGACCTCAATATAATAGCTTTCTTACTAAACAAAACCAGAAAAACAGGCCATTTTGTTTGGTTTAGTTGACTGCGACCTGATAACACGAGGTTTATTTACATACCTGATAATCTACGTGTGATGTCCAGATTATCGCTACCAGTCTACACCATATATCATTAAAACAATATGCGTGGAGACTACATACGTGCCCATGGCGAATCATGTTGACGCATGAATCTGAGCATTCCACCAAGGCCGCAGTATTTCTCTGCAAGAAAATATAGGCGCATCTTTGTTTGTACCATATTCCTTGGTGTATGTCTTGGAAAAGTATGCATCAATGGAATTGTAAACTATAGTAGTATCTGCTAGCATGATGTCCCACCCAGTCCCATTATCCTGACACCAGTCCTAACACTAAACTCTTAATGCTGAGCGCCTAGCGAGGCAGCTGTTAGTACCATTTTTATGTCTTCAATGACTCGGCCGGGGTTCGAACCCGCTACCTCCAGCATCCGATGCGGACGCTCTAACCACCAAAGGCCACCGAGGCGGTATACAGAAGGGTTCGTGTATAGTCACTGAAAACACTGCCTAAGAAGAACTTGTCGACAGTCTCAGAAGGGTTTGGGTATTATCAATGAAAACACTGTCTCAGAAGGGCTTGTATATAGCCACTCAAAACACTGCCTCAGAAAGGCTTGTCGATAGTCACAGAAGTACTTGGTTCTAGTCACTGAAAGCACTGTCTCAGAAGGGCTCGTATACAGCCATTGAAAACACTGCCTCGTAAGGGCTTGTGTACAGCCACTGAAAACACTGTCTTGGAAGCTCTTGTGTACAGCCACTGAAAATACTGTCTCAGAAGGGCTTGTGTACAGCCACTGAAAACACACTCTCAGAAGGTTTTCTGTATAGCCACTGAAAACACTGTCTTAGGAGGTCTTGTGTGCAGCTACATAAAACACTGTCTTAGAAGGTTTTGTGTACAGCCACTGATAAGACTGTCTCAGAAGGTTTTGTGTACAGCCACTGAAAACGCTGTCTCATAAAGGCTTGTGTACAGCCACTGAAAACAGTCTCAGAAGAGCTTATGTACAGCCACTAAAGATACTTGCAGAAGGTTTTGTGTACAGCCACTGAAAACAGTCAGAAGGGCTTATGTACAGACACTGAAAACACTGTCTCAGAAGGTTTTGTGTACAGCCACTGAAAACAGTCTCAGAAGGGCTTATGTACAGCCACTGAAAACAGTCTCAGAAATGCTTATGTACAGCCACTGAAAACAGTCAGATGGACTTATGTACAAACACTGAAAACACTGTCTCAGAAGGTTTTATGTACAGCCACTGAAAACAGTCTCAGAAAGGCTTATGTGCAGCCACTGAAAACAGTCTCAGAAATGTTTATGTACAGCCACTGAAAACAGTTTCAGAAATGCTTATGTACAGCCACTGAAAACAGTCTCAGAAGGGCTTATGTACAGCCACTTAAAACAGTCTCAGAAATGTTTATGTACAGTTTCAGAAATGCTTATGTACAGCCACTGAAAACAGTCCCAGAAGGGTTTATGTAGAGCCACTGAAAAAAATGTCTCAGTAGGGCTAGTGTACAGCCACTGAAAACACTGTCTCATGTTTTGTGTACAGTCACTGAAACACGGTCTTAGAAGGGTTTTGTATGGTTATTGAGAATAAAATGATATACTCAGATACATACCAGATAACAACGAATTGTAATTGGTTTTATAACGTTATCTTCAAATTGGTTTTATAGCATTGTCTTCAAACTGGTTTTGTAACATGGTCATCAAATTGGATCATTAAAGATACCTCCTATACCAATTGTGTAGCATTTAAGGCAGGAATCTTTAACACTAAGATTGTAATTACCCGGAAAACTTCAATTGTTACATTTGTTTATCATCAGTCGCATCGCTCGTGTTTCGATTCGCTCCATTACTGATTGCAGCCAAAAGTGTTGGTATTGTCAAGCCCTAATTTCCAGTGCACTTAAGTCTATCTACATGTTCATAATTTCCACTGCAATACAACAACCTATCTCTAACTACATGTTCATATTTTCCACTGCAATAAAATAACCCATCTCTGACTACATGTTCATATTTTCCACTGCAATAAAACAACCCATCTCTGACTATATGTTCATATTTTCCACTGCAATAAAACAACCCATCTCTGACTACATGTTCATAATTTCCACTGCACTAAAACAACCCATCTCTATCTCCATGTTCATATTTTCCACTGCACTAAAACAACCCATCTCTGACTACATGTTCATATTTTCCACTGCATTAAAACAACCCATCTCTGACTAGATGTTCATATTTTCCACTGCATTAAAACAACCCATCTCTGACTACATGTTCATATTTTCCACTACACTAAAACAACCCATCTCTGACTACATGTTCATATTTTCCACTGCAATAAAACAACCAATTTTCCACTGCAATAAAACAACCCATCTCTGACTGCATGTTCATATTTTCCACTGCAGTAAAACAACCAATTTTCCACTGAAATAAAATAACCCATCTCTGACTACACGTTCATACTGTACGCACATGTGCCTTGGCGTGATACAAGCGTAAGAGTTTGATCTGTGACCAAAATGCTGAAAACCATCATCCAATCATTGTCTTTCTAGTGACCTCTGGTTTACCTATAAGACAAATGGAGGGTCTAGTATGATAAAGTTAATGTCCAGTGCATATTATACTTTCTGTATTTAGTTTACTTTGTATATAAAATATAATAGCATTTTCCTTATGGAACAACAGTAACCGAAACTAAAGTCCATATACTCGTGAATAGGTTTGGCAGAGGCGTAACTGGGGGGGGGGGGGGGGCAGGGGGGTACATATGTCCCCGGGCGCCAAGGTACAGGGGCGCCAAAATGAGGCTTACAACGTTACATTATAATAAGTAAACAAGGGTAATATTCAAAAATGTGATTAAACGGGGAGGGGGCTGGGGCGCCAATTTTATAGTTCGTCCCCGGGCGCAAAATATCATAGCTACGCCTCTGAGGTTTGGTCATGCGATACACACATTGTTCAATTTGATTCCAGCGCCAGTCTGCAAGCTGTATATTTTATTTCATTCCTACAACAATCGATTCTCAATAAAAGGTTTGTGTACAAGGCGGGAGTCGACGGAAACATCAACAACAGCTTTGTCCATATGGCATCATTATAGATTCGATACAGCTTTAACTGTAATGAAAGTAAAAGAGTACACGCATTTGCTGCATAGATATATTCATAATTTTGAAATTTAATAAGGAAAATGGTATCAATAGAAGGGCTGAATTTGTTATATCAATTATTTACCGAATATTTGCAAGTCAGCTGCTGCTTCGTCACCTCGTTAATTCTCAACGGTAACAACCAGCCTGTAACTAGCAACATGTTGTAACTATTTTCGTCATTTTCATTGATACTATGAAGTGGTCCGAGAGCAGTAGAAAGCCGGACTGCCAGCAGAAATTAAAAAATATCCTGACATTAGATAGGCGTCAACCAGCCCCTCGCGTGCTGGAACGATGACAGAAACTGTGATGAAAGAGGTGCATCATGAATGTGTAATATTCTCCTGAAACACTTCCATCTTCAAAAGTTTATTTCCCAACTCTACCATGTACTTAGGTAATAGTACAGTCTACAGAAGTCCTTTGTACAGACCCTTTGCTTAAAACTATACCCTGTACATAGGTGCTAGTAATATTTCTCCCAGCCTTCTCCTCCCAACCACACCCTGCACTTAGGTAGTAATGGAGTCTACAACAGGCTTTCCTTTTGGTCTTCTACTCCAACCCCATCGTATACATAGTTCCTAATACAGCCGACAGCAGCCCTTCCTCATGTCCGTCTACTCTCAACCCCACCCTATAATTAGGTAGTAGTATATCCTACAGTAGTCTTCTTCTTGGCTTTCTACTCCCAACCCAACCCTATACTTAGGTACTTAGTCTATATAATTGAATGTATCTTTGTTTTGGAGCTGAGAACTGTTTCTAAGCATGACTAGTACATTGGGGACTTTATTTCTAGACATGACTTGCACCTTAGGGACTTTATTTCTAGACATGACTATACCTTGGGGACTTTATTTCTAGACATGACTTGCACCTTGGGGATTTTATTTCTAGACATGACTAGTACCTTGGGAACTTTATTTCTAGACATGACTATACCTTGGGGACTTTATTTTTAGACATGACTTGCACCTTAGGGACTTTATTTCTAGACATGACTATACCTTGGGGACTTTATTTCTATACATGACTAGCACCTTAGGGACTTTATTTCTAGACATGACTAGTACCTTGGGGACTTTATTTCTATACATGACTTGCACCTTGGGGACTGTATTTCTAGACATGACTTGCACCTTGGGGCTTTTATTTCTGGACATGACTAGTACATTGGGGACTTTATTTCTAGACATGACTAACACCTTGGGGACTTTATTTCTAGACATGACTAGCACCTTGGGAACTTTATTTCTAGACATGACTAGTACCTTGGGGACTTTATTTCTAGACATGACTAGCATCTTGGGGACTTTATTTTTAGACATGACTAGCACCTTGGGGACTTTATTTCTAGACATGACTATACCTTGGGGACTTTATTTTTAGACATGAATTGCACCTTGGCGACTTTATTTTTAGACATGACTTGCACCTTAGGGACTTTATTTCTAGACATGACTATACCTTGGGGACTTTATTTCTATACATGACTATCACCTTAGGACTTCATTTTTAGACATGACCTGCACTCTTTGGACTTTATTTTTTACATGACTAGCGCTCACCAACCATTCAAAAGTTCATGAAAACAACAATAAATTTAGTCAATTTTAAATAAACATATTATAATATAAGTTGTTTAAAATTTCTCCAAATCTTACTGTATCTCCCAACAGAAGATTGCATAAATGAATACCTTATATAGTTGTTGTTATAATCACGTAAAATAGGCACATTGGAATGAATCAATCACAATCATAGTTGGTCTGTCTGGGTAGGTAGATGCACAAATACAATTGAATTCGTTTCGAGACAACAAACACTGCAAAACGATTGGCTTTGGACTTGACAGTTTTATCGAAGACGTAAAATGGATTCTAGTGTCTATGTTGCCAAAGCCTACACGACACTTTCATTCTTCACCGTAAGTACACGCTTATAGGACGAGTCCAAATGCAAAATGCATGGACCCAGATCTGTCGTCACATAATGCGCCCGCAGATCTGAATCTGTGCAGTTTGTTAGGAGTAATCAGTAGAACAATCAAAATGCACCCTGACCTGTAGGCGCATTACACTATCGCAGATCAGGATCATTGTTGTTTGCAGTTGGACTCGGCCTATAAACGAGTATAGACGATATATTCTTGTGAATCGTTCATAGAATACAAAGAAAGTCTCAGTTATTCTGGCTCTAAACAATACGCACGTACTGGAGCCAAAAGTATTCACATAATAGATTAATTTAAAAGCTATTCTTAAATTTCAGCACTCAATATGTTATATTTTAGATAAAAGAGCAGATTTATGGTATTCAGTGCAAATTACAATATTTAAAAAGTTTAAATATGCTCAATCATCTAGAATATGTATGTAAGCAAGCTAGAGTTTGAGATGGAAACTTTGTTTGTCTGCAGGGGTGGGCAAACTACGGCCCGCGGGCCGCATGCGGCCCGCCAAGGGCTTTCATGCGGCCCGCGAAGGGTTTTCATGCGGCCTAGGAACAAGTCATCATTCGCACTGACTCTGTTTATGTTACTCTGTTTATCAAATAAATGTGCTTCTTTTGAAGTTTAAGTTCAAGTTTTCAAATATTAACAACATATTAACAACTGAAAATTAATTATGATGTTATTTAGAAAAACCATTTGTTTTTGCTATTTCAAATATTAATTATTTTACTTAATGAACTATGCGGCCCGCGACAAGGTGTAAATTTGTGTATGCGGCACTTGCACTGGAAAGTTTGCCCACCTCTGGTTTGTCTGTCTGTTTGTTTGTTTTGCACTGATGTTGCAAATCTATCAGATTCAAGGAAGAGAATAGAACTTGAATTGCTTAGAAATTGAAACGTTTTCCAATACTGAATTAAAGTCAAATAGCAACATCCAACCAAAGAATTCTCTCTATTTATTGCCTTCCCACTTTCAGTAACCCGTATCTTAAAATATGTTTAAAAAATGCCAGAAAGGGATTCTCGATCTCGTGTCATACAAGACATGAAATACATAATTTCCCTGCAATCAGATTCATCGCAAGATGTCTGCCTGGAGACATGTATATGTCTGTGTTTTAATTAGCAAATGGCTTTTCGTCGTCAAAATATCATATTGTCATTCATTATGTATTAGAATAAATCAATGTTTCAAAAAAAAATCGATTTTCCAGTCAAATAATGGATAAACTCCATTCCGTAGGTGTATTTCACGATTTACATATTATAAATATTTATCAAGTGCAAACTGGGATAATTTACGAGTTAAATGTGAAATATTTTGTCATTCCGTTTCTTTTCGGTTAATTATAAATCTCTGCACTGAAACTGAAACAAGGTTCGCCACACTTTAGAGTTCAAAATTCTAATGTAGAAGTATATCAGATGTAATATAGGTAATCTGAAACCTATATTTCCATGGCAACATATTCCATTGACGTGAAACAGGAATGTATGATCTGCACAGAAGTATTGACCCGTCTTATATACAGGAAGGAGACACTTTGATGTGAAGATAACATGTTTATAAACATGGATGGTGATATTGTCAGGATGATATAAAACTGAAAGACTATATATATATATATATATATATATATATATATATATATATATATATATATATATATATATATATATATATATATCCAGATTGCAAATGCATCCTAAAAGAAAGCAAGTTGTAACCAGAAAGTCGATTTTCATCTATGATATCTATAGCCGCCGAGGAATTATGGTTTACTACAAACGGGAAGAATTAACAAGATATGCTGCATAATACCTTTCGTTTGTCATGTTTGGGCTGTTTTTGATTTAGTTGTTTTCTTTTATTGTTTGATTGGGGTTGCTTTTGCTTTTATTGTTTGTTATTGAGTTTTTCTTCTTTTCTTCTTCAGTAACATACACACTTGAGTTTATTTTAGCAGCCTAAATAAACTGGATTGTGTCTTCTTTATTGTCGAGGAATTAATGTTTAATCATCAGTTTTCTTTCGACGTGACTTCGTGGAATTAATAAGGTCCTGCGTGTCAGAACTTCCCTTTCATTATCTTCTTGTCACCTGTGTGTATATGAAATGTTATCTTCTTATGTTTTCGAACATCATTTTAGAACTCTATTTTCTTCTTCTTTATCTGTAGACAAGGAATAATATAAGAAACGTATATCATTGTAAATGAAAGTAATGTAACCTTTTTACTTTATTCGATTATTCCACACACTTTTCTTAAAGCAGTATATGTTAAAGAAGCACAAATGCATTGAAGGAAAGTTTAAATTAAATTACAGTGAAGTAAGTCTATAACCCTTCATAATTTCATTTCGTTTTCTTTTGACTGACTTCGTTTGCTATGTCTAATCTGTTTAAGTACTGTCTATAGGGTAGCGGTGGATTTATAGCAGGAAATGTGGTGAGGGAGTTGTTTGTTTCCTCCTTCGTTTGCACCTTGAGCCGTGAAAATAACTTTTAACCCACTTCATTTGCAAGCCTGGTATAAATAGTTACGAAATTTCGTTAGGTATGTTTGACATGGGAAATTCGATTCACGCAACAGCTGACGTCGTTACGAAGATCTGCATTGCATACCGCAAGTAGACAGCAAAAACACATGCTGGAGAAGACTTTGCTAAATGGTTGAGCAGTATCTTTGTTCAAAGTTTTAGATGATTCAGGAAAATAAGAATTACATTCTCAGCATCACACATCTGGAAATGTTCTACCCTGATCTTCGGTTTGGGGCAAAATAGCTCAGGACAATTTCTTAACGGCTGATATCTGCTACGTAGAGAAACCAGTCACTCCCTCTCAATCCATCTGTCTCGATATTCTTAAATATGAGCTAGGAAACATGTCATGATTGAATGTTTGAATACATTTGTTTTTCGTCTTTCAGGTCCAGAAGAGGCAGTGTATCCACTTCAGCATCTTCAAATGACGGTACGTTGTAATAAGTTATAATGCTCTGCAGATTTTCTCTCGATTCCAGTGGTTTTACTCAGAAGATGTGCCCACCCAGAAATTCTCCATTTCTTCTTTTAATCGCATTAGCAAGTTTATATTTTCTGCAGCGCTATCGTCACCTCAGTTGAATAATCAAAATATTCATTGAAAGTTGACCAATCTGTTAGCTGTAGAAACGTCATCATGTCGTATTGCGAATATAATAATCAAAGCTCGGTGTCATAATTGGAATATTCGGATTGGTTCGGTTAAATTTTGATTTATTTTGTCTGCTCTTTCTATTACCGCTACAATGCACGCGCGGCATAAGGTATATGCAACAAGTTGTATATCAAAATGGAATAGAATATAACATAATGAAATGCAATGAAACGTACATCGAAATAGAGTGGAATATTATAGAATATAACATAATGAAATGCAATGAAACGTACATCGAAATAGAGTGGAATATTATAGAATATAACATAATGAAATGCAATGAAACGTACATCGAAATAGAGTGGAATATTATAGAATATAACATAATGAAATACAATGAAACTTACATCGAAATAGAATGGAATATATAACAGAATATGATATAATGAAATACACTGAAACGTACATCGAAATAGAATGGAATATATAACAGAATATGATATAATGAAATACAATGAAACTTACATCGAAATAGAATGGAATATATAACAGAATATGATATAATGAAATACAATGAAACGTACTTGAATGAAAGATAGGGTATATGGCACTAACTTGATTTGATTTATTTTAGTACCATTTCAGTGTAATTGTTTAGTCAACTTTCCTCTGACCTCACCCACGTCATTTTAAATATTTGGACAATTAAGATGGAATATAATATAATAAAGCATAACCATTTGAAAAGCTGGAACTCGCCGAAACCGAGAAGCAGCGGCATAGATAGTTGCTATACGCAGTGTCTACCCTAATGAAGCGAACACGTATTAACTCTACCTGCCTTAAATCTATACACACCAGTAACCTGAGCAAGCTAACCTTAGAGCCGATTATCCGGTGTATGAGCCGATTATCCAGTGCATGAGCTGATTAGCCAGTGTATGAGCCGATTATCTAGTGTTTACAAACATGCTACTTTTCCTTATCGTATTGCTTAGTCACATCATTGTCAAATGTCTCGTTACATCAGTATTCGATTGCAAACTTCGTTTTCATTACATAATTCTGTTTTTGTTTGGTAATCACATGGTCCTTTGACCTCTAATATTAGGAAAAGTGTAGGTCGCAAGATTTGGATCACGTGACAGAATCAAAACGACGACAAAATTATCAAGGAAAAAATATATAAAATGAAGAAAAGAAATTAGGGGTTCTACTTATTTACTTGAAAGTATTTTGTTTGCATACAGCAAAGTAAGAAATTAATTATCAAAATGTTATTATTACATCCACGTGTTAGTGTAATTATAGAACCTGAAAAAACAAGAACAGGACAACCCATAAATTTAATTAGGGTTTTCTATTCTTCTTTTGTTACAGGCAGCAGTTTATCGTCTTTTGGATCGCTCAGATCGGAAACTGAGAGTGAACTAGCCAATCTTTCTGAATCAGATGTTGATTCAACCGCATTGAGTGACCCCGGCCGATTGACCATTCACCTATCTGGCGATCCGCATGACGTCACACAAATATTGGTCCTGTACAAATCAATCCTGGACTGGATTCAAAGCGACCTTGCTTTGTTCCAACCGGAAGTGATGCATATAACACCAGTATTGAAACCGGATATTGTCCGTAATTCTTCGTTGCCGGCTTTATGTATTATGCTTTTCTTGCGCGACGACAATATATACGGGTCAGAGAGAATTATGTTGTGTAAGAAATTCTTTGAGAAGATTCCATGGAGATTTCACCATTCAGAAACATATAGTGATTGCTCAACTAAAATATGTCCATGTGTCCCACCAGATTTTTATTACACCTCAGAGAACCGTCCTCTCTGGGCATTGCGACAAGTGCATTACGGGAAAGAGCACATACGGATATTACTGTTTACAAATTCTCAAACTTGGGAACAGATGATCCGGTTTTACAAACACATCCTCACAATAGAAGCAGAATTAATACGCAACGATTTCTGTTTGTTTACAGTACACTCAGACATACATTTCGACATCCAATTTGCACTTAAACGGCTCAGAGATGACAAGAATCCTAAAATCCTCTCGTGTGCTACCTTACATGTTAGAATTAGGAACATTGGACAGGTTTTACCGGGGCTTTGCAAAGTTTGCGAACCCAAGGCAGGCAATAAGTGGGTTACAAGAGATCATGATGGGAATACTGTTGTATTAGAATCGATGGGATTGGTGGATAGGTCGACTGTAGATGTTTCGAAACCTTCACTTTCTACGGAAACGGACTGTGAAGATGGATTCTACGTGTAGCGGCAACCTCGATTATCCGGCTGACTTCGGCTTTCATTCTTATTCAGTGGATATGCAAATCAGGGCCTGGGGTAGAAGCGAAGTAAAAAAAAATATTCGAGGACCCCACCCCTACCCCCGAAATAAATTGCAGCGTTGACTAAGAATACAATGAATGATGATAGCAAAGAACGCCAATTCACACATTTAAGGTACAGTAAAAGTGAACATTGTACGAGTCAGGTAGCAGTGTCACACGCCTCGCCTTTCGTCGCTATGCATAGGATGCCAATACCATAACGAAGAAAAAGAAAAGAAACAGAAAAACAGAAAGAACAGGAAATAAAAAGACAATTTGGCGCTAAAACTATTTGACGCTAGAAGGCTCTGTAAATTTGATTTAAGTAAGTTAAATTAATAAATTAAAACAAAACATGTCAGGTAACACCTTTAGGGACAAGAAAAAAAAGTTATATCAATCAGAAATAATGGTGTTAGACCAGTCTAGCTTTGTACAAGTATAGTTTTTATTTACATTATGGCCTAATAATCTTTCTTAAGAGATGAGCTCAGATTGTATCAGTTTGATGTAAACAAAATGATGTAGCCGTTATTTTTACCGATCTTCTCCAGACCGATATCTGCAAATCCTCCAGACAGATAATGAATGAGAATACCGAGACTTATCAGTCAGTAAGAATGCTGTAAGAATTATTGAAATTTGTATTCGAATACTATCTGCTATTACATGTGATTATTTCATTTCATTGCAATGGGTCGTAAATTTGACCGTTTTTCCCCATACCGATATCTATAAATACTCTATGCATATATAGTTTTTTTAGCTATAAGCGAAACGTCTTTTCGATGCAATACACATTGTGACGTAATAAACTCGTTGATACTAACATTTTGTCAAGAGATAAAATCAGGATGTATCGGTTTGATGTAAACAAACCTCAAAGGGTCGTGTTTTTGTTTTTTATCTCCTTAATACTTTTTTTACGAAAAAAGATTTATCCATCAGTTTTTACGAGGCTGATTGTCTCATAAGTTCTTAGTCAAGCTGTTTCCATGACCCGAGAGAGAGAGAGAGAGAGAGAGAGAGAGAGAGAGAGAGAGAGAGAGAAAGTTCAATCCTCTTGAAAGAGGTGTCACTTGACAATGAAGATATGGCTACATCTGGGGAATTTCGGCAAGCGATGGTACGGGATACTGTAAAGACAGAAGCCTCTTTGAGTCTCTGGCGAAGAACTCTTTATTGCAATACTCAACATATAAAATTACATTCCAATATCAATCTACATAAGCTTAAATTACAGATATAAGAGATACATATAAAACTACGATATTCTTCACTTACCAACATCATACATTTGTATAATTTCTGCCTTTTAGAATATAATACAGATAATTAAATATCGAATAAATTCACGATAGCTAAAGAATCTAAAATTCAATATTTCAGACTAATGCCGCAATCATTTAGTAGAAATATATTTTACTGAATTTAATCCAAAATGTCAATATTTAAAGAGTATTTTATTTCTAAATTTACTATTACTGAGTATGAAGTTGGTAGCGAACATTGCCTTTTACTATAATCAATAATATAATTACAATTGAATATAAGTTCTTCAAACATTTAAACTTTCCAATATATTATATTAAATTATAGTAAAGAAATATTAAAATAATCTATTGTTGCAACGTACTGATGTTAGATTAACATCTTAACACGAAAAATCCTTATACTATATGAAAAATTGTACATAGACGATAATCTTACCTCTAAAGACAGAAGTCTCTTTGAGTCTCTGGCGAAGAACTGGCGTGCCCGTGGGCTGAGGCTTTTTATATCAGTTTCTTAGGACAAAGCTAAATATGGACATGCGCCTAGTTCCTGTGTCTGCCAGAATATCAAAGTGAGGCTTCATAGTTTCTTATAGACTATCGTCTGGGTCTATGTACGTCATTAGGTAGACAATTCTGCAAGATCAGCTCATTTACTAATCTAGAAAAATCTTTGGAATTCGTCTAGTTCATCTATCTACACAACGTACCGAATGTAGTTTTTTTCTGACTTATGATACAAGGGAAATATATGTATAAGACGGTTTGGTATTTTGTTCATAAGGGGTGCAATCTTTATGAAATAGTATATAATTGTAATACCGAAATAAATGGATTTAATCTCAATATATTTAATGGAAAATTACTTTCAATATAATTTAATCAAAACTTACTTTTAATACAATTTAGAGAAAATTTCAGTCTTATTACTTGTACTAAATAATTCTGTCCTAATATTTTCACTATGCAGATACAGTCTGGACAGGTTTTTACTGCTTCCGAATTCTATCGCCAACAAAAATGTGAAGTGAAAACTAAATAAGTAAATTTCAGATAAAGCAGGAAAAGTTAAAAAGAAATACGCATGCTTGTAAAATAAAAAAAATAAATCTAACACAATAAGAGTAATACTCGAATAAAACGTATGAGGCACTAACGAAACAGACAAGCGCTTTTTGATGTAAGTGAAGGAAAAAAGCAAACCATCAACAAGCAGAAAAAGCGGATGACGACCGAAAGAGATTGAAGCCAAACGAAAGAAAATGACGTACAATGGACCTATGAACACTCACGCACGAGAAACAAATGTCAAATTACGTGAAAACAATGAAATGAAAAACTGAAATAGTAACATACAAAGGCAGATGTGAATCGAACACAAATGTCAGAAGAAATAAAGCACAGTACGTACGAAACAGTCGAAGTCCATACGAAATAAGCGGTATTTAAATGAAGTCCATACGAAATAAATGGTATGTAAATGAAGTCCATACGAAGCAAACGGTATGTAAATGAAGTCCATACGAAGCAAACGGTATTTAAATGAAGTAAACGAAAACATCAAGCTTAAAATTAAACGGTAACAACAGAAAAGAAAAAGAAACACAATCATGTACATCACAAATACACAATCACTATGGACAAGTGAAGAAAAAATGATAGTAAAATATTCAACCTTGCCCTATTCGATTCCAGGGGATAAAATTCATACTGTCAGTAGCAGTATGTCATCAGAGTGGGTTGCAGTGGCCTCGATTCAGCTATGTTGTTTATGGCGCGTGACAACAAATCAACTGCTTTATTTAACAGCCATAGAACGTTAAGTGGCACGGGGTAATTTCGTACATTGGCCCCTGTCAAACTTCCTTACTTGAGGCTATGACATTGACTTTTTCAGCTGTTACTCTTTACTGATTGAAGATATAGGTATGTTTTTTCAGTTAGGTGTTTCAGGCTTGTGTAGTTTTTTTATAATTAATTCGATGTATGTACGCCTCCCATAATTAATATGCAGTATGTAGACAGTGAAATGCCAATAGTCATCTAAGAAAGAAAAGCTAGCCACCCATGACAGTAAACATGTGGGTTCACGTGCAAGTAGAATATCTCAAAAACGGCTTGGATGTCAACTATTTTGAATTGCATTAACCTGTTTAGTACACAGTTTCGTTTTGCAGAATTATCGCCTAATAAAAGGTTTTTGATTGCACTGTGAGAATCATATGGTGTCAAAAATGACCTTCGGACGTGAAAAGTGCAGGTATAAATGTGGGGTAGAGGTGCATAAACTTTGTTTGCGATGACCTGCCATTGACGTCTCTAGTCACGTGGATAATATTCGTATGCTTTGTTTTATATGGCTATCTAAAAATATGGACCGTTTTAGACCTCATTTGTGTCTGTTATTTTATATGATATTTTATACTAGACAGGTGAATGAGGTATTAAATTTGTCCGTAAAAACAGTCCCTCGCGCCCTGAGTTATATCGTTTTATCTACTGAAAACGCTATGTTCAAATATTCAGTGAAAGGACGCCCTCTGTTCTTTTGTCAAAGTTAATTATCTATCGTGTTTTGTTCATTTGTTAATAGTGTTTGCGCATTGGGAGATATACATGTTTGTGTTTCTGTAATTTTTCTCTTGTTGATTTGTTTCATTTAAATACCGTTTCTGTCCGTTTAGAGGAAGATAACCCGACACACAGACCCACGTTTTCCATGTTGAGATTAAATTGCGACAGTTTTATAATACTTCCTGGAGCAAAGTGCATGGTTCATCGGTCGATTAATCAAATTCAATTGTTTAATTTTCGACACAACACATTTTCAAGATTCGGTTTTACATGTATTATTTATATAATATAGTCATCTACTTTTCCGTCCGCATGTTGATTACATGGAAATGGATATATATTCATGTGTAGTGGATGACATTTATTTCAAATACTCAGTTTTATGTCATGTGTTGTATGTTTTAAAATATTTATTTTCATATTAATATCGTAAAATAAAAGGAAAGGCTGTATGTGACGAGTACGTTATAAATGATGGGCCGTGTCTTAGAATATGCCATAATCTATCCCTTACGTGTATTCAATATAGTTAGTATTATTCAGGTAATGTTTCTGGAGATTTTATGAAACAAAAAGGCACTGTCTTCATATCTATATAGGGCTGTGCTGACATTTTAGAATTATTTTTTATAGATATTTAGGATTGTCTCTTCAAGTCAAAAGTTCTTTTTTTCTTGCACACTTCTTTTACATTCAGCGCATGAATGAAAATGAATTACATTTGCAGACATCAGAGAACTGGAAAGAATATCACATATTGCACTAGTATTTGGCTGCTACTCTTAAAAATCTTGAAAAATATTATTTTATATTTGGTAAAAAGAACAAACCTTTGGTTGGTAGTGTTTGTTTAGTACTAAAAAGTACGTGAAACACATATTCTCGTTAGTACAGCATATTCGGTCTTTTCTCGTAAGTACGGCATATTCTCGTAAGTACAGCACATTATTATAAATACGGCGTGAATGTAATTGAGCAAGAATCGCCAATATTCGAATTGAACTTGATCAATATAAAATTCAATAATAATAATAATAATAATAATAATGATAAAAATAAGAATAAAATCCTCAACCGTGTACTAGATTAAGAGAAAAATAATTTATTAAATATCATAAAAATAATGTGTCATTGAAAGAATACAACTTTTCAAAAAATCATCGTAAGACAATGCTATTTAGATCATTTAAATCACGACTATATACTTGGTCTCAATACAGTAGCACCTTATTCGCAGCAGTACCATTCAGTGGTTATTTTTTCTCTTGTATATTTCTCAATGGAAATGTGCATTTATTCTTATTATTTAATTTATGTGCAGTCCAACCAGCCTAACAGTCCTGCTGCTGGTCAGTCCAACGATATTGACCATACTTAAGTAACACCCCCCTCCCCATAAAAAAACAACAACAACAAAATCACCGCTTCCTTATATATTAAGCAGGTGTCCCCATTCGATGAACTACTTCTTGATCCGGCTAAATGTGTGTGTGTTTGTGTGTGTGTGTGTGTGTCTGATTTGGCTTTTTAACGTAGCTTTAACAATTGTTTTCAGTCATATCGCTACGACGTCTGCAGTGTTACAGTTTATAGTGATGTCTAGCACTGGGGCATCATGCTGCATACATGTAGCATGATGTCTTACCCAGTCGCATTATCCTAATACCAAACAGTCCAATCATACCACTGACTCTTAATGCTGAGCGCCTAGCGAGGCAGCTGTTAGTACCATTTTTATAAGTCTTTGGTATGATTAGGCCCGGGGTTCGAACCCGCGACCTCCTGCATTCGATGCGGATGATCTAACCACTAGGCCATCAGAGCAGTATAAAGGCAAACGTGAAGCACTGACCATCTCATAAATGTTATGGTCACCAGAAGCCGACAATTGCTGTAACCCTTTCTACCTGACACTAGTGCTGCTGCAGAATTAGTATATCAAGTTCGCATTAAAATAAAAAAGCATATCATCCAAATCTGAATTAAGCCAGTTTAAGTAAATTGCAAGTATATAAATTAAAGATAAATATGATTTAATGAAAAAATTAAAATAGAACGACTTGTGATAGCTACTCGATGTCGTAAGTACCAGAGAGAGAGAGAGAGAGAGAGACTGTATCATTCAGTAAGTTCTGTTTCACGTAAGCAATGTCCTTTTGTTCACCCTGAGTAGTAGTATTGTTTGATCATATGCTCTGAATTTAATGAACCACAAGCGACTCCAGCATGGATCTACATTCTTGTTTTATGTATTGTCCAAAACCTGGCAGCAATGATGAAGCAATCTGCACTTTCAAGTTTCCTTGCCATCATGGCAATCAAAAACAAAAGCCTTAGACTGAATTGTTCTGGTCCATCTTTGCTGTTTTCCGTTTTTTGTTTATGTATTGCGTCCTACTTTTTCCTAATATCGATATATCGTTGTGTTTGGTTACATGACACTCCGTCCTCTATAACACAATTATTTACGTTCAGTGTTGAATAAGAAACAACCCGTGAAAATGTGCTCTTCCAGTATCATGTATTACTTAACGGTGTTCATATTTTATTTATTAAATGAACGAATTGTAAGATATTCAATAAAATGTTGAAATAATTTGTTGTTTCAGCTGTGTTATTTCTATAACATTACGTAATGATCAATATGCTTGTTTTCAAGTGTTTAATGACAAGCGTATTAACCGAGTATTCAAAAGTATTTAACCCTCGTTATGTGGCATATCATACTGGGGAATCCTACGCCACGTGACCTTGTATTTCAATAATCGGTTCATAACCTGTACTTATTCTGCACCGTTTTCTGACGTCGCAAGTCCCAAGGATACAACCTAAGTGTGACTAGATCTGAACTAAGTGCCCCACTGAATTGTGCGACAGGACCGGATTCAACAGCGTGCGGTCAGATGAACGCAATTTTTTTATTAGAAGCACAGGAAAATAAGGTTATAATTCTTCAAGTTGAACTACAATATGTATGGGAATGTTTGAGTGACAAATGGAGATTCGAGATGCTTTCATCTAGGCGGAGTAGTTGCACGCAGAACAAACTCGGGATACAGCAAACTGAAAACACAGTGCAAAACTAGCGTAAGCTGGCCTTATCACTTTCGGTGCCTACAGGTCTCATTGTCAAAAGCAAACACAAACGAAACATATACAAAACAACAATTAACGCATAAAAGGACCATGAAATACATTCTATTATTGTTTTGTGCGCAGGTTATGTCTTGATCGATTGATCAGATTGTAAGGAATAATCCAGATGAAAGGAAACTATTTAACGCCAACCCTCACACTGTTGCACTATCTAGGATGATCATAGAGTTATCCTTTTCCAAAATATGTCCCAGCTTTGTTATTGTCGTACTAAATTTGTAAGTAAACGTATATGTGCAGCATTTCGACAACAAAAACATCAATAATAATAACAATAATAATAATAATAATAATAATAATAATAATAATAATAATAATAAATTCGTGAGGATGTCCATTTTGTTTCTTTGGCTGAGAGTGAGTTGAGGTTGTGGGTATTTCCAGTTAAAGTCGAATTTGTGGAGAATTCCAGTTAAAATTGAGGTTGTGTGAAATTTCAGTTAAACTAATATTGTTGAAAGTTTTAGAAGGGGATGATAAATATCCTGCAATCAGGCTTCTCTATAATGTTGTGATAATCCAGTCAGATCTGCTGAAGTTCGTTTTTTAGGTTTCTCTCCAATCTCTTGGCGGGGGGTGGGGTGGGGGCACAGAAAAGTCTTTTTTATTCTTTGTAATCTCTGGTTTAGCCCGAAAAATTTCTGCCACTTTCCGACCTTTGTCATTGCATTTCTTCATGATATGTTGAAACAGTTCTTTTGGCTATAGGGGATATTTGTATACGGTTTAAGCATGACACTTGGTACGGAAGATGAGATATATGCATTGGTTACATGATTGAGGGTAAATGTCTTTTATTTTGATAGAGTTTGTTCTCGATATTTTGTGTTGATGTGTCCAGAAATACGTTGCTGGTGATATATATATATATGCTAATTTAAAGTTGATTATTAATATCAATCTCTACAAGTGCAGTGTGTAATACAATTTTATTTTTCCCACCGTATGTCCTGTTGTAGATCATCTGATTGACAGATAAACCGTATGTCCTGTTGTAGAGCATACGATTGACATATACACCGTATGTTCTGTTGTAGAGCATACGATTGACAGATCCACCGTATGTTCTGTTGTAGAGCATACGATTGACAGAGGCACCGTATGTCCTGTTGTAGAGCATGTGATTGACAGATCCACCGTATGTCCTGTTGTAGAGCATACGATTGACAGATCAAGCCGTACGTCCTGTTGTAGAGCATGTGATTGACAGATCCACCGTATGTTCTGTTGTAGAGCATACGATTGACAGATCAAGCCGTATGTCCTGTTGTAGAGCATGTGATTGACAGATCCACCGTATGTCCTGTTGTAGAGCATGTGATTGACAGATCCACCGTATGACCTGTTGTAGAGCATCTGATTGACTGATATACCATATGTCCTTTTGTAGAGCATCTGCTTGACAGATACACAGTATGTCCTGTTGTAAAGCATCTGATTGAAATGGATACGGTGTATCAGTCAAAGTCGGTTAAACTTTGATGGTCAAGATCTGCTTAGAGTTTGTCCAATAAACTACCCCTAAAAATAATGGGTATTTTACGACAGTCACCGATAATAATCGAGTGCCTTTTCACAATTGAAGCATATTGATAATATGTCATCTTATGTAGATGCATGTTCCTAATAAAGGTCTTTTATAACTGAAACGTGTATTGAAATGTCATAAAATTAAACCTGAATACGTTTCGTGAACGATGACCGGATTTTATAGGATGACAAATAATGTTTCGAGTGTAAATGAAACATTTCACCATCATCTTAATAAATAGGTAGCTAGAGAACATGATTACATTGTATTATTCAATGGTCTGAATTAATAATTCTAGTCCAATCTAATATACAAGGGTAACGGTTGGGACTTGAATTAACCTTCTAGTCACATGGAATATATAACAGTAATGGCTGGGACTAGTATTAAACATTCTAGTTCCATGGAATATACAACAGTAATAGCTGGGACTAGAAATAAACAATCTAGCCCCATGTAATATACAACAGTGATTGCTGGAACAAGAATTAAACATTCTTGTCCCATGAAATATACAACAGTAATTAAGCATTCTAGTCTCAGTGAAATATAAAACAGTCACCGCTGGGACTAGAATTATTCATTATAGTCCCATGTAATATACCACAGTAACGGCATGTTATGTACAATGTTAACACCATCTTCCACAGCATCTCTGACATTACGGAACAGATCGATAGTCAAACCTTATAAATGATTTAAAACTGCATCAGGCGCCGTTTGGTTAAAATGCACCAGTGATGTTATCAAATTGTAAAAATTATTAATGATGTGTGCGTGATAATAGCTTTTGAGAGAATGGGCAAATAATCGACGCACGTCCTATTTAAGACGTATTTAGAAAAGGACACTTCAGTATAGCTATCCATTGATGAGACAATATCACGAATGGATCTCAAAATCCCTGACCCCACCGTTCACACCCGACTAAACTTTACTTTAATATTCTACCCACGCTGAAGGTTTGCGTGTCGCTCAGGCTTAAATGTGTGTGTGTGTGTGTGTGTGTGTGTGTGTGTGTGTGTGGTAAGAGAGAGAGAGAGAGAGGCTCACAGTCTAAAGGGTCATTATGATTCAAACTGAGACAGGGAGAATTCAAATTATCAGTTAGATGCATGAGGTGTTTTCTTTGGACCTTACACTGAATATGAGCATGGTATGGTGTTTGGAGTTTTCCATGTAGAGAGTAGCCACCTATTAAGTGACACAATCCCAAAACGTCAAAATCGAATGGAGCGCAATAAATGGACACATAACGAAACAGAGTTGTGACAAAACTGGACGTAGGACAAAAAAAAAAAAAAAAAAAAAAAAAAAAATAAAAAAATGCGAATCACTACGTCAAGGAATTGTGCAAAGAAAAGGTCTACAGATAAATAATTATAATCACTACTGTTACGAGTCTATACTCTTAAAATAAGTAACGTACAAGAGTGAAAAGCACCAAGTTTTGTAAAATTCAAGAAATAATCTGTTTCCCTAGAATTCAGAGTGAAAATGTAAAAGAAGAACTTACGGTATTACGAATTAAATCCTAAAATAATCCAGGGATTATAGCCAAAGTTCTAATAATTTAATGTCCTGATTAAAATTTAGTAGAAGGCCAAATTAAATCCAAAACTGAAGGTGATGATGTGTCTGTTAAAGCTCGTGAAGGGTTAATGTACCAACAGTCTTTTGTTGAATCACAGTAATATAATTCCAGGTTTGAATTCACTATAAATTTTAGTGACTGTCTCTATCCAAAAATTTTATCAGAGCACTTGGTGCATTTGCAGAGAAAATAATCACTTGAATTCAATAATTTTAAGAAAATAGATTTCAGCCCGAAATTATCCTGGACACAACACATAACAACTTGGTTGTGCTAGAACTTAAGGCACGAATGAATTTTCCCTTGAGTGACAACATTATACAGTCTTCTACTTGACCTGAGGTTACAATTAGCATTTTCTATACAACAAAAAGACAATTACCTAATGGAAAATAACCTTCTAGAATGATCCTGATATTTACAAAATGAAACTGTTAGTTATTACTAGAAACCTATGGCTAAAATTAAAATATTGAACCTGGTACACCATGTAATTTCCAATAATGACGACCTGGACACAAGTAAACATTTACTTCTATTAATAATGATCCTGATATTAAGCCCACACACATAGAGAATATTTTAGATATGTATTAGTTACTTACAGTCTGTGTGTGTGTGTGTGTGATTTGGATTTTTAACGTAGCTTTACCATTTGTTTCAGTCATATCGCTACGATGTCTGCAGTGAAGCAGTTTAGAGTGATGTCTAGCACTGGGGCATCATGCTGCAGACATGTAGCATGATGTCCAACCCAGTCGCATTATCCTGACACCAGGCAGACCAGTCCTAACACTGAGCTCTTAATACTAATCGCCAAGCGAGGCAGCTGTTAGTACCATTTTTATAAGTTTTTTGTTTGACTCGGCCGGGGTTTGAACCTGCGACCTACCGCTTCCGATGCTAACTACTAGGCCGCCGGGGGGGGGGCGGTCAGTTGTTTAGTTTAAAATATAAAAACAAATACGATGTTACATTACAATAGCATGTAATGAAATAATAAAAAAAATAACTATGTGAATTAAATATACATAACACTGCTTGAATGTATAATGCAAAGAAAGTGTTTAAACAGATTTAAACTCGTAGTTCATGAATCCAGTTATCACTACTAAAGTAAGATCCCTGTATAGGTCAAGGTTATGTAAATGGTGGCCGTGTACAGTCATGTGAACTAGCTTATGTGCACACATCGGCAGTGTAGAGCCACGTGAGCTACATTTTGTGTACAAAGCAGTCGTGTTCATTATTTACGATATTTTTGTACACAGGTTTGTTCACTTCTTTCAATATTTTTTATTCGACTTCTTTCTTTCGTTCCAAGCTAAAACAACAACTCAGACTTTGTTTTTAAATGGTTAAAAAACTATACCAATACAAAATAAATAAATAAATAAATAAATAAATAAATAAATATCATTTTCTTGTTACAAATGTCGTTGGACAAATATACCAACATACATGTAGACAGTACTGTGAAAGGGCATCGTTGGGTACAATTAGAGATGGACGTGTAGATCTGTAAACAGTCCTATGAAAGGACATGGGAGGTATAATTAGAGATGGACTTGTAGGTAGGTCTGTAGACAGTACTGTGAAAGGGCATCGGTGGGTATAATTAGAGATAAACTTGCAGGTCTGTAGACAGTTCTGTGAAAGTGCATCGGTGGTGTAACAGGATAGACCTGAATGGATGCTTGGATCAAACGACAACACAACACAATGTGATGATAGATGGAAATTTATGAAATGAATTAACAAAAATATATATTCTACAAATACAGTGATTCTTTCACGCTCTAAACATACGTCTCATTCAATTACTTTATCCAAACATTCACAAATAGGAAAACAAAAAATGATTCATATATTCAAATGTATGACGGTAATATTCATAATCTCACGTAATGCAAGTGAGATTCAAATAATCTCATGAAACGAAAATAAGATTGAAATAATCTCATGCAATATAAATGACTCAAATTATTCTCCATTGAAACAACAATCAATTGAAACAAATATGACTCGGTCATTTGTACAACCGTATGATTCATAAATATTTGTAAAACTTGCATATGTGTCCACTAACAAACCACACAGTTCTCCCGAATTCTTGGGTTGGCTCACACTTGTATCGGTCGCACACACCCTTCATGGATCCACAATGCGCACACGTTTACAAATTATCGGTTTCGTCTTTGAATGGCCTTGATGGTTACATCATCTTCCATATCCATGTAGACACACAGACGGCCAAACAGACAGCCTGATATACCTGCACATACATACGTACAGACAGCAAACAGTTCTCCTGAATTGGTTGGCCTACTTGTATTGGCCACTCCCTCCCTTCATGGATCCACCATGCGCACAGACATACGTATAAACATGCGTACAGACAACTACAATAAAACCAAACTGGTCATAATAACAGGTACGGAATTAAAAATCTATAAATACATGCTATTAAATTAAACCCCTAATAGCAACTTGTAACAATTCAAAAGTTCACAACGTTTCAAATCAGCTTAGTAGTAAAGGCATCATTTCACGATATGACTTTAAAAACTGAATATGCTTCACATATCAAATAAAATACAAATGCAACACTTACCCCTATGACTGGAGAACAAAATTGGAGAAGGTTCCCTCCTTGAAGAGTTCCAAAAGACCAGTGTGTCAGTTAGAAAACAAACTTGCACTTAAATCTACAGGGGAGTGAGTATTGGTAAGGGTAAAATACCCGTGCATACCGTTCTTTTAGAGTCTCTCACCGCAAGCGATCTACGACGAGATAATGCTAGTTCAGTTCAAAAACAATTATTCACCCTAGGTAATGTACGCATGTACGACGAAAATGATCAAATCGTTGTTGTTGTTGTTGTTGTGGGGTTTAACGCCATTTTTCAGCACAAGATAGGCTATACATGGCGGCCAGTATTAATGGTGGAAGGAAGAACCCGGGAAAAGCCCGGAAAGAACCACCGACCCACGAGAAGCTACTGGCATGCTTTCTCACATACCCACATTGGCCGAATCCGTGATCAAATCGTTCTAAAACGAAACCAAGTTATTTCTTGCCTTATTATGTGACAGGTGGGTATAATTAGAGATGGACTTGTAGGTCTCTAGATAGTACTGTGAAAGGGCATCTTTGGGTATAATTAGAGATGGACTTTGTAGGTCTGTAGTCCGTATTATGAAAGGGCAGTGGTGGATAAAATTAGAGATAGATTTGTAGGTCTACAGACCGTACTATGAAAGGACATGAGTGGATATAATTAGAGATGGATTTATAGGTCTGTAGACAGGACTATGAAAGGACATGGGTAGATATAATTAGAGATGGATTTGTAGGTATGTAGTCCGTACTATGAAAGGACCTGGGTATATATATATATATATATATATATATATATATATATATATATATATATATATATATATATATATATATATATATATATATATATATATATATATATATATATATATATATATATATATATATATATATATATATATATCATTAGTGATGGACTTTTAGGTCTGGAGACAGTATTATGTAGGGGCATGGGTGGGTATAATTAGATATAGATTTGTAGGTCTGCAGACAGTAACATGAAAGGACATTTGTGGATATAATTAGTGATGGATTTGTAGGTCTGTAGACAGTATTATGAAAAGGCGTGAGGGGATATAATTAGAGATGGATTTGTAGGTCTGTATACAGTACTATGAAAGGATATGAGTGGATATAATTAGAGATGGATTTGTAGGTCTGTATACAGTACTATGACAGGACATGTTTAGATATAATTAGAGATGGATTTGTCGGTTTGTAGTCCGTACTATGAAAGGACATGGGTATATATAATTAGAGATGGATTTTTAGATCTGCAGACAGTACAATGAAAGGGCATGGGTTGGTCTAATTAGTGATGGATTTGTAGGTCTGTATACAGTACTATAAAAGGACATGGGTGGGTATAATTAGAGATGGATTTATTGGTTTGTAGTCCGTACTATGAACGGACATGGGTATATATAAGAGATGGATTTTTAGATCTGCAGACAGTACTATGAAAGGACATGGGTAGGTATAGTCAGAGATGGATATTTAGGTCTGGAGACAGTACTATGAAAGGACATGGGAAGGTATAATTAGAGATGGATTTTTAGGTCTGCAGACAGTACTATGAAAGGGTAAGGGTGGGTATAATTAGAGATGGATTTTTAGGTCTATAGTCCGTACTATGGAAGGGCATGGGTAGGTATAATTAGAGATGGATTTGCAGGTCTGCAGATGGTACTATGAAATGACATGGATGGATATCGCCCTTGCCACAGCACTGAAACTACTCTTCTAAAAGTAGGTAATGACATTCTTTCTGCTTTGGATAGCGGAAAGATTACAGTCCTCACCCTCCTTGATTTGTCTGCAGCATTTGACACAATAGACCATGATATATTACTTCACCGTCTCCAGCATGCATTTGGCATTCATGATACATCCTTACTGTGGTTCAAGTCCTACTTGGTCAACAGGACACAGATTGTGTCTGCAAATGGAATACACTCCAGCCCAGTTGATCTACGTTGTGGTGTTCCACAGGGGTCTGTTCTTAGACCTGTTCTCTTCATTCTATACACTCAGCCGCTCTCAAGTGTCATAGATCATCATCCAGTGTCTGATGACACCCAAATATACAAATCTAGCCACCCAACTGAAGTTGATGCTACCATCCTAGGTGTAGAGAGGTGCTTTTCTGATGTGAAATCATGGATGACTCGTAACAAGCTGCAAACGAATGATGATAAAACTGAGGCCATTCTGATCACAACACAAAGATTTTCTCATTCACATCCTTTACCTCAAACAATAAATATCAGCAACACCGACATTAAATTCACACAATCAGTACGAAACCTAGGTGTTACTCTGGACAGGCAAATATCTTTCAGTTGATGCCACTAAAACACTTGTGTGTTCATTAGTACTTTCAAGACTGGACTAGTGTAACTCAATTCTATCTAGTTCCTCTCAATATCTACTCAAGAAACTTCAAAAAGTTCAAAACACAGCTGCTCGGATCATACTTAGAGTACCACGATCAGAGCACACCTCCCCGCTGCTCTGTACCCTACACTGGCTATGCATTCGATCCAGAATCAAACACAAAATTTGTTCTCTGTGCTACATTTCACTGACGGACTCTAGTCCAATATACCTATCCAACCGCAGCCATGTGTACACACCAGCAAGATACTTACGCTCCTCTTCTGACAATCGTATACTCATTATTCCCACTATGAAAATAAAGTCATATGGACAGCGTTCTTTTGCATACCAGGACCTAGCAACGTGGAATGAATTGCCCACTGAACTTAGACACCAAGACACAGTGATCCCATTAAAGAGTGCTCTCAAAACTCACTTATTTCGACTGCAAGAACAAACTTAAAGACCTAATAATGTTTCCTACCTTAAATATTCTCAGCATGTTTTTTATGTTTTCTAATTTTATGGTGTTTGTTTTTGTAATCATATTATTATATATGTTTTTTTTTATCTTATAGGTGTTGTCTGATGTTGTAAAGCGCTTAGAGCTTCTAAAGATTAGGCGCTATACAAAGTCCTCATTATTATTATTATTATATAATTAGAGATGGATTTGTAGGTCTGCAGACAGTACTATGAAAGGGCATGGGTGGGTATAATTAGAGATGGCTCTGTAGGTCTATTATGAACCACAACAAACTGTATCAGTATCTCTGTGTTGTACTGAAGAAGTTTGTTCTTGTACTCCCTCCTCCTCAGTTCAGCGGCGTAAATACCAGCAATATCCTTGTAGAGAATCGTCATTGTCGTGTTCTGTTCTCGTCTACGGACATAGTTATATACTGTTTTGTGCTATCAGTCCATGCCTCAATGCGAATTAATGTTTAACTGTGTGTGGTTTAACTCCATTTTTCATCACATGATATAATCTATAAATGGCGGCCTGTATATTTGGTGGAGAAAGACCCAGGGAAAAACTATCGACTCAAAGGAAGTTTATAGCTATCTTCCGCACATACCTCCGTTGGTCAAGCCGAGGCGAGTGTTTTAGACCACGCGGCCACCCGGTGCCCCTCTGTTCAGATCATTGATATATGGATACATTCTGTACAAATTAATTACGAATATACTAAAGTAAACGCTATGTTTATGGCATTTGTTTGTCTTCATTTCGTTATTTCCCTTTTCCATAATATAAAAATTTATAAAACATAAACGATATCATTATAAAAACAAAATATAATTAATAATTATTCACCGTAACATCATATCAATTATCGCGAATCTGAGTAAAGGTGTTAAAGTGACAACAGGAAAGATGTATTTTATATCGTGCAATTTAAAATTGAAAACAACAGAAAGAATCCAAATGAATAGAGCTTTCATTTACTAAATCTAGCCAATGTGTATGCTAGAGTCAAACTTTTGTGTTTATTTATTTATTTTGTTGATAAAAGGGATATTGGAATCAGTATAAATAGATGGACATTGGACTGAACAGAGTATATTTCTTGCATTATATACCACAAATTGTTTTTCCATTGATAAAATTTACAACACATTCTCTCTCTCTCTCTCTCTCTCTCTCTCTCTCTCTCTCTCTCTCTCTCTTAGACACAGTGTTTGTCAGATTTAGAGATTACACAGACAATGGACAGACTTTGCACCGTGGGAAGAGTAAACATGCATTGTTCTTTTTTGTTCAAACAAGTTAAAGTGTTTTAACCTCGTGACCAGTAGAAGTATTGAAAGGGAATTTGAGCAGACAATACTTGCCAGATCTAGACACACCTCTTCGCTCTATGTGCGATGGTTCATTATTACAAATGGTGAGGGCATGCGGGACTGGAAGTGTCGAGGAGGTGGTTACCTAACATCCCCACAGGAGTTACTGTTGAGAAATATGAATTTATTTAAAGAACAAAATGGTATCACAGTCGAAAAGTTTGATTCTAAGGGAATAGTGTACTATTGAAGGATGCAAACTATTTATGGACATGGTATACCACCATATATATATATGGCTATCGCGAGCCGTGGTGGCTGAGTGAGTGGATAACATGCCGGATTCACGACACGAACGGTGCAGGTTGGAATCATACCGTCGAATCAACCAGGATCACATACCATGCTGTGTTCCTAGGCATAACATCGCTCATCAAAACGACTTCTAGTGAGATCTTTGCCAAGTAAATCTCTGTACAAATAGTATCGTTCAACGAGACATCTTCCGTGGCTCCGTGATATCATCTTACAATCGTATCAGTCTGAGTCGTCTGTCAAGTTGTATCCTTGGGAATAGTCTCGCTCAAGCAGATCTCTCGCGTGGCTCCGTGAGATCTTCACTATCCGAAGGCCGGGAAAAAGTATATATAAATAGTCTCGTGAAGCCAGACATGTCGCGGCTCTGAAATTTCGCTACAGGTGGTTCTGGTAAAGATCTATGCAAATGATTGTAACGCTGAGATCGAGGCTAATAAAACATCTGATAAAATAGATTTTTACTTGGCAGGTTAGTAGTCAATGTTCTTGATAAAAGCCCAGATCACACAGGTTTTTGTATTTTTGTTTATGTCTTGGATCGACCGCATAATAGGTGTGCTATACAGACAATAGATGTGATTTAACTGTTTCCGATTCTTCTAGTCTTCCACATTGATGAGAATTCACATTGTAAGAAATTTGATGCTTCTGACATAGAAAACATACAAGCAGACTCGTTACAGCATACTTACCCCTCCCTACTCTAGGGATACAAAGGCTCCTCTGTTTCACTGGCTGAACTCTGACCTGGAAGTAAACAGCATATACATGTATGTGTGTTTATGTAAATAGCTACTTCCAATACTTAACTTAGACTTAGTTGAAACTGCTGATGATATTAGAGACAAAATATATATTTATTAAACTGTTCGCAGAATATCAATAGATATTCGAGTTTTTTTTTTAAAATAATAAAATGAATAAAATCTTGGGATTTTCTTTCAATTAGTTTTCGTGTCTGTATATCAATATATGTATGTAATAGATGTCAATATTATCTTTAACACTATTCTGACCCCAGTATATTGTTTATAATATACCCCTATTCCCACGGTCATCAAATATGATTAATGAATTAATATAATCCACGTAGGAGATGGGATACATTTAAGACATTCCCATATTATTCTTACCTGTCCTTGTTCAGGACAAATGTTCTAAATTTATCGTGAGAATGACGAAAATTCAACTACCTGATTTTAATTCTTCAAGTCTTCAGTGATTCAGATAAACCCACGGATAGATAAAAATCAGTGAAATGACCAATGCCTATTGCTAATTTTAGATATCCATCGACCACCTGCGCTATTAAGTCAACAAAAGAGGTATTATACACATTTTAATCAAATTTTACCCTACATTACTGTATAAAGCATTTATCGTTCCATAAATCTGAGAACCTGTAAAGGAGGTATAATTTAATAAACTGTGGACTGCAAGTTACCCTACTCTTGAATAATTTACAGATACACTGCTACTTAGATAAAAAACGTGAACAAAGTTTGCTTGTCTTTTGTGTCAAGTATTTTTGGAAAGTTACTGCTTTCTTTTAATCTTATATGCGCATCTATTAAACTGTACTTCTAATTTTGTGTAGAATGACATACTACATTGATAGTTTAGATAGTCTGTGAGTTTAACGCCATTTTTCAGCATATGAAAGGCTATACATGGCGACCGATTTGCTTGTTGAAGAATAAACCCCGGAAAATCCCGGAAAGAACCACCGATTCATCTACCTGCATAACCCACATCGGCGGAGCCGAGACTCGAACCCACATAAGCAGAGTTGAGATGTCATTGACCTGTATAGTCTAGCGACTAAGACCGCTCAGTTAGCCGGGGTTCTCTCGAATATAAGAAAACTATGAAACACTGATATTAATGCCGTACCGTTATATTACATTTCAGTTTTTGCTATGGTCGTTATTGTTTGGGGTACTCCAACTTGTATTCATCTACCAGATCGTTATGCACCTTCACAATTACCTAAATATGTCTTAGAATTTAATTCTTGACCAAAAGTCTAGAGGAAAAGTACTTTAGATCCTATTAAAAGCTTGTTCCTTTGTACAGAGGTATACGTTACATTTCGCCGGCCTTTGCAGTTTTCCTGCAACAACACGATCAATTGAAAACAAAATGTAATCTACTCCCAATTTTGTATCCATACTCTACAACCTGGTCCTATTTTTCTTTGACACTGGTCAATATGCCTCATCAAAAGGGATAGTTGAAGACATACTTGTTAGTATACGGGTCAAAAGTCTACTTCCGGAAAGAGAAAACATTCTGTAGTCTCGGATCTTGTCCCATTTCACATGTCCAAACTCTGAACTGTTATAATTTACATTTTATACAAATTAAAAAAGAGCTTTGAGGAATGGATTTTCGTCGTGCTATCATGTGACACATGTACCTATTAGAAAGAAAATCAGAGAAATTGATTGGCTGGATATATGGAGTCAACGCTGTAATAGATATAAGGAGAATACCGAGTCAGTATAATAGTCGAATGAACGAATAACAGCTTCTGACTAGTTAGAAACAAACACATCAATAGGGCATGGGTAATTCCATGGAAACAAATCATTGATAGTAAATGGGTAATTCCATGGAAACAAACACATCGACAGGGCATGGATAATTCCATGGATATAAATACATCGATAGTACAAGGGTAATTCCATGGAAGCAAATACATATATAGGTTGTGTGTTATTACATGGAAACAATACATCGATAGTACATGGGTAACTACATGGAGAAAAATACATCGATAGGACATGGGTAATTATATGGAAACAAGTACATCGATAGGACAAGGTAATTACATGGAAACAAGCACATCGATAGGACATCGGTAGCTACACGGAGAAAAATACATCGATAGGACATGGGTAATTATATGGAAACAAGTACATCGATAGGACAAGGTAATTACATGGAAACAAATACATCGATAGGACATCGGTAGCTACACGGAGAAAAATACATTGATATGACACGGGTAATTACATGGAAACAAATATACCTTATGAATATTTAAAAGTATTTAGTTTTGAAGATTCAACAAAGATGAAGAAAAATTCCTGTACCGAAAAGAAACATCGTTTTGAATAAAAGAGAGATAATAATAATAATAATAATAATAATAATAATAATAATCTCCTAACATATCATGCAACCATTCATCTTAGGTTTCAAACATCACATATATACATTATGTACACACACACACACACACACACACACACACACACAAACAAACACACCCCTATATTACACCACAAAGATATTGCAATTTACACAATTAACAGTGACAAAAAAAGACTATTACAGTCAGGTTGTAATGTTTCTGTTGCAATTGAGTTATTTTAGATATGTTTTATTTAGTGCAATTTTTATTCTTGTAATTTAGATGTGTTTTCATTTAATATAGTTCCTAAGTAAGAGTCGCAATACCTTTACATGGCAAAAGTGCATTACAATTTTTCTTCTTGTTTTCTAAGTTAGCGAATTTAGTATTCAGCAACATACAAGTACAGTATTCAGTAACATTGTACAAGTAAAGTATTCAGTGACATTGTACAAGTACAGTATCCAGTAACATTATACAAGTACAGTATTCAGTAACATTGTACAAGTACAGTATTCAGTAACATTGTACAAGTACAGCATTCAGTAACATTGTACAAGTACAGTATTCAGTAACATTGTACAAGTACAGTATTCAGTAACATTGTACAAGTACAGTATTCAGTAACATCGTACAAGTACAGCATTCAGTAACATTGTACAAGTACAGCATTCAGTAACATTGTATAAGTACAGTATTCAGTAACATCGTACAAGTACAGTATTCAGTAACATTGTACAAGTACAGTATTCAGTAACATCGTACAAGTAAAGTATTCAGTAACATCGTACAAGTACAGTATTCAGTAGCATTGTACAAGTAAAGTATTCAGTAACATTGTACAAGTAAAGTATTCAGTAACATTGCACATGTACAGGCAGAAAGAGATCTTTCATCTGCAAGCTCTCTTCTGTTGCGTGATCGGTCGATAATTAAATTGCCACTACAGCAAATTATTATGTTATGACGTCTGTAATTTTGAAGGACAGGTGTTGTGAACTACGAAGTTAAACGCAAGCTAAAATTCCCAGGCAGGCGACCATATTTGGAAAACGAAGTAAGTATATTGCAGTCGGTAAATTTTCGTATATCTCCGGAAAACCGACCGTATACTTTTTTCTTAAAGCTAAAGCATAGGTTAAGTTCATTACTCTAGGTGATGACCTTTTTTGGAAGCGAGTTATGACTCTCCGCTTTCCAGGATCATATTTAAGCAACGCGTAAGCCGTGCGGGATTTTCCGTTGGACTTCATGAATACAACTATATTCTATATTTTAAAGATTATTTTTTGGTTAGCAATGCAAATATTTTAATCTTTAGAAATATTAGGTTACACTTATATTGGAGAAAAGTGGATCAATGTCTCTTTCGAAGCTTTGAAACAGTTTTGCAATTTTTGAAATTCTTTAATATGAATTTATAAATATGGCGTGCATTGGATCGTTTCAACCTTATTAAAAAATTTATATATATTTGTAATCACAGAATTGTCCAGTGAAAGAAGAGGTCGTTACCAACTTTATGCTTAAGAATAATTAGTTTCGAAATAAAATATTCTAAACGTTACAGAGCATAGTATTTTGGTATTTTAGGTCAAACATTCAGCATTTTTAAAATACAAAATGATTTTGGTATTAGTCTGAAATATTGCATTTCTAAGCATTTTGGTTATCGTTGATTTACAGTTTACAGCCACGAATACAATTATAAAAGTTAGATAAAAATCATGTACCAGGAGTTAAAAAGATACATAAACACAACAATCTAAAAAGTAACAATTTATGTACATGTATTTCTATGTTCGGAATGTGATTTTCTATATCAAGTATTCTATAATTTCAATACAATAGTTTTTCATTGGATTACGTTATTTGATTATGATTCTCAACGTTAGTCCATGAAATATAAATATGAGGTATACATTTTTGTCTTTCATCATAAAAATAAGAACATGACAGACGATAGTGATATTTATCAATTATTTATTGAGACTCATAGAACATACAATATCTTTCGTTATAGGAAACATTAGCATCTTACAGATTCAACAGACAGTACATTTTATGCAGTTCTAAATTTAATCAAGCCTTTAGACAGATATCTTTGGTAATGAAAAATAGACCTTTTCTAAAACGAGTTGTAAGTGACCTGTAATTTAGACCTGTAGATGACGTATTGATATTTACGGTATTTTTTTCTTCTATGATCCATTTATTGTCACTGTAATTATCACAAAAGTGTCTGTATAAGAGAGAATACATATGATAAGACATTTTTTTTTCTCTTCATAACCACAAGCTAATCTAGCACAATAATTTATCATTAATAATTAAGGGGAACCGTTCAAGTTCACCGTATATCATATATGGACGGGCACATTTTTGGCATGCATTATACAAGGAAAGAAAGGTGAGTTTTTTTTTCTCAACAATATGATGTTACAAATCCTAAAGTTTCACAAGCGTATGATAGAATAGGTACATTGATCTGATCGAACAGTTTCATCTGACAATCAATAGGTACATTGATCTGATTGAACAGTTTCATCTGACAGTCAATAGGTACATTGATCTGATCGAACAGTTTCATCGGACAATCAATAGGTACATTGATCTGATCGGCCGTTTCATCTGACAATCAATAGGTACATTGATCTGATCGAACTGTTTCATCGGACAATCAAAGGGTGCATATAAATTGTGTATACGCTTTTTCAGTAGCTGCATTCGCTATTAATGGTACATTTTAGGCCATTGGAGAACTTGTCATTCTTGCGAAAAATAAGTTAAAAAATTAATACTCATCTACGGCATCAATAATCACACAATTTCCATTATGAATAATACTCTTTCGTGACAATATTCTTGGTAATAGGCACGTAGCTACCTTCAACCAGGGACGTCATTTAGTGGGATGGGGAAGGGATGGGGGCATGACCCACCCCCACCCCCATTTGCATGTGCTGTAAAATCTAAAATTGCTGTTGCCTATATACGAAAATTAACAAGCCCGTTAAGTTTTGCCACCCTCCCCCATCAAGTTTTGCCCCCCACCTCCGAAAAAAGTTAAAATGACGTCCCTGCTTTCAACCATGAAATGATTGCAAACTGCTCCATGTGATCTGCAGCAAACGAAGCTATTTCATGAAAAATTTACTGGTATACGTATATGCATACATAGATATATTTACTGGTATACGTATGTGATTACGTAGATATATGTACAATGATGCACTCTGGTTTGAGGTCTAAGAGCCAATTGCTATGACATAAAATATAGTAAAAATGGGACATTAGTCAAAATCATGACGTCACTTCACCTGCTCATATATTTTGCCACTGCACAAATCAATAGACGGATAATCAAAGCAAACTGCTCTATCATTCACATTGGTCATAATGTTCGTACAAGTATTGGATTATTCAGCCAGTTGTAAAAAATTTAATGAGTAGTTTAGTTCTCTTCTTGAGAAATAAAAAAATTGCTTGTGTTTGCTTTCCTTTTAAACTACTTTGATCTTTTTCCATCAACGCTTAGAAAAACTGTATGTAAATGTAGTACCTAAAGTTGAAGAATCTATACATTTAAATTGCATATTCTCAATAATATTTTCTTCGACAGAGATTATCTATTTTTCAATGAAATCGAAACTCAATTATTAGTACAGGTGGGTCTATTATAATTCTAACTTTAGAATTTTGCCTGTGCCTTTATCACTGATATTTTGATAATTTTCTATTCATTGAAAAGTGTTTTGTGTCTAGTTTTACTTATCTGATATTTGTATGTGATTAAAGGTATCTCCGGTCATTTTGAGAAATTATCGTATCCTTGCAGTTTCAATAAATCACGCAAATCACGTATGTACTTTAAATAAACGACTATTATACAGATGGGATACGTTTCTGTCAGTACGTATTATGCGGTGAGAAGGAAACTAACAATGACACCGACGTAAAAGACAATAAAAAAATTCACACGAATTGACTTACAGCCAGTATAAATAAAGACAAATATCAACAGATTGTCTTTCTTTTCCTTAACTGTTGTATTATCTATTGACAACATAAATTCCTAACTTTATTGAGAACAAGGAAATGCACCAGGAGATTTTTGTCAGAAATTGCTGAAATATCTGGTACTCTTAGGGGGATGGGGCGGTGTGTAGGGAGATGATTTTTTTTTTTCTCAAATGAAATTATCGCAGTTTCTTTATCCGGGTATATGGTTTTTGTACAAATATTTATACTATTATCAGGCTGTATATGGTTTTTGTACGAATATTTATACTATTGTCAGGCTGTATATGGTTTTTGTACGAATATTTATACTATTGTCAGGCTGTATATGGTTTTTGTACGAATATTTATACTATTGTCAGGCAAAAGTTTCGTCAACACAGTATGCTTTTTTTATCTTTTACTGTTTGAGACAAGGGATGGAGACACGAATATATGCTGCATTCACGATACCATATTTAGGAGAATCGATTTGAATGGCAGTTAGCGTATGAAGTTTGTATTTAAATACCATGGTTCGCATTTAATACATAGCTATGTGTGGGTTACAATAAGATAGGACAGGTTGTTAATCGATGCTCCTATTTGCAAATAAGAAAATGAACGTGAAAAGTTTACAAAAAAATCGAGTTAGCAAAGGTTTTATTTCAATGGGAAAAGTTCTGTCGGGTAGGGCACTCCGGACCTACTTGTTTTTATTATCCTGTGGTTTTGCAAGATAAATATAGATTATTTCCCTCCAATTTACCTATATTTACACAAATGAATGCGAGAAAATCGTCACACGTGTGATCCATAGTCTGATTTGTGCGATCTTATCTCTGATTGGGAAAGATAAGTGTTTCGTCGCAGTAGGAGTGTATAAATTTTGCAGATTTTGCTTTGACAAGGTTCATCTATCATGACGCTATGTGCGAACGTCCGAAAGTGGATTATCATAGTGAAAAGTGGAATACCTAACATCAAGTTAAATTAACTGCAAAGCAAAGTGGAAGAGGAAGAAGAAGACAGAGATTAAGCAACGAGAAACTCTAAGAAGATAAGGAAGACATGTGCAATGCTTAACGACAAAAATGACAAGAAATCAAAAATCAAAACATTTAAAAGAGAAAAAGTTTAATAAAATAATTTCGAATAATGAGCATAAAGAAAAAAGTCAGGTCATGAATGAGGAGAAGTATATATACTAGTCTATCCCGTGCTTTGTTCTCCTTGCAGGCTGTTTATGGGACAAATTAATTATTTAAAGCAAAATGAAAGAAGGAATAGTCAAGATCACTATTAGAAGCTATTACTATTCTCATGGTATGCACTGGGCTAGAGTGTGTCTTCGGAAAATAACTGTCTATTATAGCCCAGAAATCCCTATATTTACTTGACACGTATCTTGAACACCTGGCACCGTTCCTTTACAGAAGGCTTGTTACTTTCCCACATTATCTGTGCCCTGAAGGTTATTACCGTAATTTGGAGACAAGTGGTGCTTATTTACCAAAACCAGAGATGGAATATCACTGAAACAGTTTCGGAATGTAAAGCTAAAAGTAACAATATTAAAGCAGGAGCAGTAGTAGTAGTAGTAGTAGTAGTAGTAGTAAAAGTAGCAGTACAGCAACAGGTGAAGTATGACCATCAGTAGACTACTACAAGCATTAACCCACGTGTTATCATCTATCAGCATTGCAAAATCTGGTTTGACCCTCGTGGTAATTGTAATAATTAATAATGGTTGGAGCAATTGCTATAATTAATAATGGTTGGAGTAATTGTAATAATCGATGATGGAGTAATTGTAACAATTAATAATGGTTGGAGTAATTGTAATAATTAGTAATGTTTGGAGTAATTGTAATAATTAATGATGGATGGAGTAATCGTAATATTTGATAATGGCTGGAGTAATTTTATAATTAATAATGGTTGGTGTAGTTGTAAAAATTAGTAATGGTTGGATTAATTGTAATATTTATTAATAGTTGAAGCAATTGTAATAATTAATAATGGTCTATTAAGGTGAATAGACAAGAAAGTAGTAGTTAGAGTTGTTTAGTAGTAATAGAAGTAATAATAGTAGTAATGCTAATAATAAAATACTACTAGTGAAAGAAGAGAGGAGAAAGAAGTAGTAGTTGTAGTAGTAGCAGTAGCAGCAGTAATAATAATAATTTAATAATATCAGTGAAAGAAGAAGACGAGAGAGAAAATTGGAAGCCGTAGTAATAGTAGTTGTTGCAGCGATAATAATCAAATAACATAATATTAGTGAAAGAAGGAGAAGACGATAGAAGAAAGTAGAATTAGTAGTAATAATAGAGTAGTAGTAGTAGTAGTAGTAGTAGTAACAAGTAACTAATATTAGTGAAAGAAGGAAAAGACGAGAGAAAATAACCTACCTCTTGAACTAAAGTCGGGTTTTTATAAATGAGGATACGTTATACGTTATTTCCTGAATGAATGCATTACCATGACATTGGTGATATTTAATTCTTTGATGAAGACAGGATCTTACTCAAGAGAAGAAAAAATGACAACCACCGATAACAAAGCCATTGATGACGATGACAACAGCAAAAGCAACAAGTAAATGAACACAATATGATGATGATAACGACGATGATCATGACGACGACGATGATCATGACGACGGCGATGATGATTGAGTTATTCACATTTTGACATAATCGGAATCTGGCAGTGTGTCTAGACTACATATACCCTCGCAATAGTGCATGATGCGTGAACTTTACACATAATCTCCCCATAATAAAACTGAGCAGAACAGAACAAATCTTTTATTAATAAAAATAAATCTCAGGCCACGCATATGTGGCATATAAGAATACCACATCTGCTACAATATTGTAAGGCGACGTCACTAACATATGAAGGTACAAATAACATCAAAGGTCACGTTTACAATCCTAGTAAGACTAAACATTATGACATTTGTGACATCATTTGGTACATAAATGTAACACTTATTTCGTAGAACTCAATGTTTGTCATAGAATGTACAAAAGTTGCAAGAGAAAGAAAGAAAGAAATTATTATTCTGATGAATGGAACATTTACGCTTCCACAGATAGCAGAAGTTTGATGATATTGTTTTCATTATTACAGTAACAAATTTGGTAAGATTTTGGAGAACGTGCGATATTTGGTGGCATGTAACTTTTGTAACTTTCCCAAGGATGGTTTGCGGTAATAGAACGGTTTTAGAAACATACCGTTTCTTGATGAAGTTGGGACTAATGAAAATAAGCATATCCACGTAATTTAATTGTATCAAGATCGTCTACGTTTGTTTCACAAACATAAAAATATCATATTTTTGGATGAGTTTGCAAAAATCAGGGTGAAAGAGTTTACCGCAAACATTTAAAAATGCACATTTTATATCTTTCAATGATAGACTTGATATCCCCAAGTTTTGAGTTTCATTTGACATTGCTGTGGAAAATAAAAATAAATGAACATGACTATCTTATACTAATAGGTTCAACTTCTTACTACTAAAAGAGAAAATTAGTGCATTGACTATTAACATAAATTGATATAACGCGAGCCTCTCAAAATTAAAACAATGGTTTTACACTGATAGATAAAACGCTCTGACCAAATTAACCTCTTCACCTGACAAGTAACGTACATATTACGTTTGAATCAAAACATGCTTCAATCTCACAAAATTTTAGAAAAACAAAATATTGAGTGGATTATATCAGCCGAGGTCAGTAGTTACCAAGCCTTGAAGTTTTGTTTTATCTGTTTATGATTGCTAAATTGGCGCTTCTCACTACCACGAGAGAATACACATTTTGCGTACTTTCGGTAGTCAAAGTTATACCTAGGAATCATTTTAAAAAACAAATAAAGGAAGAAACACAACAACAAATACACCAGGACCGTTTTCACTCGAATTTTGAACATTTAGTCTCATACTGAGATAATAGACTATCGGACCTAGGATAGAGGAATTTTTTAACTGGAATGTAGAGATAACCAATGGGATCAGAGTATGTCTCTGTTCTGTATACGTTTACACTTAGGTGTTCTTTTCTTGCCAGAAGATGAGTAAAGAAACAATTCAAAGTTGAGGACATCTTTACAGTTTCCTCAACAAATAAATAGGACTGCACTGTGATTAAATAAATGCTCAAATTTTAGAGTTTCAACGTTCCTCAAGAAACGAACGACTACATGGTCAAGAATGCAAGACATAACCATTGTCCAGAATGCAAGACATAACAATGGTCAAGTTTGCAAGACATAACAATTGTCAAGAACGCAAAACATAACCATTGTCCTGAATGCAAGATATGACCATGGTCAAGAACGCAAAACATAATGGTTTACAAGAATGCAAAACATAACAATTGTCAAGAACGCAAGACATAACCGTTGTTAAGAACATAAGACATAACCATGGTCAAGTAGCAAGACATAACCATTGATAAGAATGCAAGACGTAATCATTGTCAAGAACGCAAGACATGGCCATGGTCAAGGATGCAAGACATAACCATTGTCAGAAACGCAAGACATGACCATAGTTTATATCGCAAGACATAACCATTGACAAGAATGCAAGACATAACAATAGTCAAGGATGAAAAACATAACCATTGTCAAGAATGCAAGATATAACCAGTGTGAAGAACGCAAGACATGGCCATGGTCAAGGATGCAAGACATAACCATTGTCAAGAATGCAAACTATAACCATTGACAAGAATGCAAGACACGACTTTTGTCAACAATGTAAGACATAACCATTGTCAAGAATACAAGACATAACCATTGTCAAGAATGCAAAACATAACCATTGTCAAGATTGCAAGACATAACCATTGTCAAGATTGCAAGACATAACGTTGCATTGCAATCTTCACAAAACACTTAGTGCCAAGTGTAAATTTCATCATGACTGATAATCTCAAAGACGTTAAAAAACTCCAAACATGTGAATGGAATGTTTGCATCTAGTGAATGTGAGGCCAGGTCTCTAAATCACACATTTTCAAGAAAAGAAAAAAACACAAAAAACAAAACCAAGAAAAACTATTTAAAAAAAAATAAATTACTCATTGTTTACAAATCACATAGTTCAACTTCTAGTATATGGAAACATGGGAAAACATTCTAATCATTCGCACTATATTTAGGCTAAGAATATATTGCATGTTATTGAATGAAAAGACCCAGCATGTTTCGATTGATAGTCACAGGTTAAACCTGATACCTGTCTACCTGCCCTACGGTGTAATTGAATCACAGACTGTGGAAAAGACCCAGCATGTTCCGATTGGTAGTCACGGGTTAAATCTGATACCCGTCTACCTGCCCTACGGTGTAATTGAATCACAGACTGTGGAAAAGATCTAGCATGTTCCTATTGAAACAATACTTCAAGTAGTTCAAACTTGGATGAGAACCTGTCGCCACGATTACAATATAAACACAGTCAGAATCTTTCGCATCGTGTAAAATGTAAATATCACACCCATGATTTTGTCGCCTCGTGTACAACGTAAATATCGCAGTCAGGATCTGTCGCTTCATACAATGCACAAATCACAGTCAGGATCCGTTGCCCTTGTACAATGTACATATTGCAGTCAGGATCTGTGACCTCGTGTACCATGTAAACATCAGTCAGGATCTTTTGCCTCATTTATAATATAAATATCCCAGTCTCGATATGTCACTTGATGTACAGTATAAATATATGTCGCTTCATGTACAATATACGTATCACAGTCATGATATGTTGCCCATGTATAATGTAAATATCGTGGTCAGGATATTTGGCTTCGTGTACAATATAAATTTCATTCAGGATCTTTTGCCTTATGTACAGTGTAATTATCACGGTCAGGATATGTTGCCTTGCTTACAAGGTAAATATCGCAGTCTTTTGTTTACATTGTAAATATCACAGTCATGATCTGTCAAATGGTGTATAATGTGAATATCAGTCAGGATCTGTCGCCTCGTGAGCAGTATATATATATATATATATATATATATATATATATATATATATATATATATATATATATATATAAGCCAGGATCTCTCGCCTCATAAACAGGGTCAATATCACAGTCATGAGCTGTTGTCCAATCTGATTATGTATGTGATTTGGCGCTATTCTAAAGCTGTTAGGATTTATATATCAAAACGACGGCAAATTTATTTAATCCCTATTTTCGTAATGTCTACTACAGATGACAACATTGTGCAAATCGTCCATTGATATGACATCTGCGTGCGTAGGTAAGATCTTCCTTTTCCACGCATAGTTTTACTCTTCATCAGCGACATACTAAATATTAAAAACTGAACATCCTCCAGTCGTCTATATTTTTTTATGGACTTGCTCCCCTTGCACATGAGTGATGTACCATTGTGTATATTGTAATGGATAAGTGCGTCTTCTCTACTGAGACTGGCCAGATTTTACCTCTAGCGGAGAACCAGATGAAAACTTGTGACGTCATAGCCATCTTTTCCTAAAAAGCCAATAAAAAGGACGTCCAGTGAAACTGATGGAGGAAAAACCCGGAAAAATACCAGGAAGAACCATAGATTCAAGGGAAGAGACTGGCAAGCTTTCTCACATACATAGACCAAGCCCGAGACTCGAACTCATGCAGACAGAGGTGAGATGGGAGTGATCGGAAAAAGCGAAAACCTTAGATCACTCGGCTGCCCTGTGTCCCCGAAAGATTTTTGTAAAAAAATAAATAAAACGTGGACTAAACTAAGCGTAGAAAATGGATCTATCTTTCGTCATTTTCGTCCCTTCTGAACAAAATATGCATGTAAACTACAAACACAGACACACACAAGATAGACAGGTAGACAAACAGACCTATACATTATAAAACTGAAATATTTACGAGATAAAATTTCGTGTTTTAAGTCTTAAACGATGATTTCGTGAGGATAAAATTTCGTTCAGTTGCACTGTTCGCCTAACACCAGAAATAGAATACTGTTTGGGCGCAGCTAATTTTCATTGACCTCGTTATCAGGTGGCATATCGAGACTGGGATATTTACATTATAACGAATATCCAAGAAAGAAAAAAGTGAAATTAAATCAAAATTTGCTTTTCAGTATGAAGTGATGGTTCTGAGTACAGTGGTGAACAGGTATCCGGATGACTCTCACCACCAGCGATTAATTTTGATTAATTTTGATCAACGTTTGCTATTCTGACCACAATACAAGATAAAAATAATAGTTTTCCCATTTAGATAGCGTTATCATAAAGTTTTGGGCGATTATTTTACTCTTTCTGTGTAGTTCCCTTTTCATTCAACCATGTAAAAGTAGTTCTGGTTTACTCTCGGCTTTTGTTTTATGTGTTGTTTATGTACCTTTTTCTTCCCCTGACAAAAACTTTGCTGAACACTATCGATATACAGAATATAAAATGACACCTCAAAGTCCCTTGAAATAGAGAACTTAATATAATGCAAGCAAAAGATAGATAGTTCTGTAAAGCGTATGATTCGTAATCAAATTTTCGCGGGTTCGATACCCGTGCGGACAAGCCACCGTCCGCTAAGTTGGTGTATCCTTTGGAAAGGCATCCTTTTCTCATATGACCTTGGTATAATATAAACACTGTTCAAAGTGCTGCTAAAAGCTACCAAGAACAATAATGTATGTATATGGGAGAAACGGTATAGAATGAATCGATGCTTGCTCTGCTGATTACTTATATATGAACCATATCATGTGTTAAGGACTCTAATCCCCCTTGCCCATATCGATGTAATGCTCCAGAAAATAATACCATTTGTTTACAGTGTAAAGGAGTATGATGAGATTGTGGTACACAGTTTACAGTAAAACGGAGTATGGGGAGATTGTGGTGCACAGTTTCCAGTGTAACGGAGTATAGGGAGATTGTGGTACACGATTACAGTGTAAAGGAGTATAGGGAGATTGTGGTACACAGTTTACAGTGTAAAGGAGTATGATGAGATTATGGTATACAGTTTACAGTGTAGAGGATTATATGGAGATTGTGGTATACAGTTTACAGTGTAAAGGAGTATAGAGAGATTGTGGTATACAGTTTACAGTGTAAAGGAGTATATGGAGATTGTGGTATACAGTTTATAGTGTAGATGAGTATAGGGAGATTGTGGTATACAATTTGCAGTTTAAAGGAGTATGATCAAATTGTGGTATACATTTTACAGTAAAATGGAGTATGGGGAGATTGTGGTGCACAGTTTACAGTATAAAGGAGTATGATGAGATTGTGGTATACAGTATAAAGGAGTATAGGGAGACTGTGGTATACAGTTTGCAGTGTAAAGGAGTATGATCAAATTGTGGTATGTATTTTACAGTAAAATGGAGTATGGAGAGATTGTGGTGCACAGTTTACAGTGTAAATGAGTATAGGGAGATTGTGGTATACAGTTTACAGTGTAAATGTACATGAGAAGATTGAGGTACACAGTTTACAGTATAAATGAGTAAGGAAAGATTTTTGTACACTGTTTACAGTGTAACGGAATATGAAGAGATTATGTTATACATTTTGCTGTGTAAAGGAGTATAGGGAGATTGTGGTACACATTTTACAGTATCAAGGAGTATGGGGAGATGGTGGTATACAGTTTACAGTGTAAATGTACATGAGGAAACGGTGGTACACAGATTACAGTGTAAAGGAGTATGTGAAGATTGCGGTAAACAGTTTACGTTGTAAAGGAGTATGATGAGATTGCGGTATACAGTTTACAATGTAAAGGAGTATGGGGAAATAGCTCACTGGTCTAAAGCAGATTAACTCTTTCATGTCGTAATTTATATGTCGACGGCACTTGTTAACTTGTTATAGTCACTGACTAAGCCCAAAGTTTTTCTTCAATACAACACCTTGCTGTAACAAGATAGGGAGTATCGAGTGAATACCACGCCAACCCACATCAAAATAACCCCTTCCGTTTTTTTTTTTAAATCCAATTATTGTCATCGTAAGGTGGTCAGCTCTGCCTTCCATCTCTTGAAAGTTTGTGCCTACAAGTCCTCTCGTATATGTTTGAGATTAATATTAATAATAGCAATTGGTACTTAGTAAAATAGTAGTCATCCCCGTATATGTTTGAGATTAATACTAATAAAAGCAATGGGTACTTAATACAATAGTAGTTCTCCCCGTATATGTTTGAGATTAATACTCATAGTAGCAACGGGTCTTAGTACAATAGTAGCCCTCCGCGTATATGTTTGAGATTAATATTAATAAAAGCAATGGGTACTTAGTACAATATTAGTTCTCCCCATATATGTTTGAGATTACTACTAATAATAGTAATGGGTAATTAGTACAATAGTAGTTCTTCCCGTAAATATTTGAGATTAATACTAATGATAGTGATGTGTACTTAGTACAATAGTAGTCCTCCCCGTATATGTTTGAGATTAAAACTAATAATAGCAATGGATACTTAATAGCCTTAGTAGACTTCCCCGTATATGTTTGAGATTAATACTAATAATATTGATGGATACTTAGTACAATAGTAGTCTTCCCGGTATTGTTTGAGATTAATACTAATAATAGCAATGGGTACTTAGTACAATAGTAGTCCTCCCCGTAAATGTTTGAGATTAATACTAATAACAGCAATGTGTACTTAGTACAATAGTAGCCCTCCCCATATAAGTTTGTGTTTAATGCTACTAATAATAATAAGTACTTAGTACAATAGTTGTCCTCCCCATATATATTTGAGATTAATGCAAACAATAGTAATGGCTACTTAGTACAATAGTAGTCCTCCCCGTATATGTTTCAGATTAATACTAATAATAATAATGGGTACTTAGTACAATAGTAGTCCTCCCCGTACATGTTTGAGATTAAAACTAATGAAAGCAATGCGTACTTAATACAATAGTAGTTCTCCCCGTATATGTTTGAGATTAATGCTCATCGTAGCAATGGGTGCTTAGTACAATAGTAGTTCCCCCGTATATGTTTGAGATTAATACTAATAATAACAATGGGTACTTAGTAAAATAGTAGCCTTCCACGTATATGCTTGAGATTAATAGTAATAATAGCAACGGGTACGTAATATAATAGCAGTTCTCCCCGTATATGTTTGAGATTACTACTAATAATAGTAATGGGTACTTAGTACAAAATTATTTTTCCCCGAATATGTTTGAGATTAATACTAATAATAGCAGCTGATACTTAGTACAATAATAGTTTTCCCCGTATATGTTTGAGATTAATCCTAATAATAGCAATGGGTACTTAGTACAATAGTAGTCTTCCCCGTATATGTTTGAGATTAATACCAATAATAGTACTGGGTACGTAGTACAATATTATTTTCCCCCGTATGTGTTTGAGATTAATACTAATATTAGCAGTGGATACTTAGTACAATAGTAGTCTTCCCCGTATATGTTTGAGATTAATGCTAATAATAGCAATGGGTACTTAGTACAATAGTAGTCCTCTCCGTAAATGTTTGAGATTAATGATAATGAAAGCAATGGGTAATTAGTGCAATAGTAGTCCTCCTCGTATATGTTTGAGATTAATACTAATAATAACAATGGGTACTTAGTACAATAGTTGTCCTCCCCATATATATTTGAGATTAATACTAACAATAGTAATGGCTACTTAGTACAATAGTAGTCCTCCCCGTATATGTTTGAGATTAATACTAATAATAGCAATGGGTACTTAGTACAATAGTAGTCCTCCCCGTAAATGTTTGAGATTAATACTAATAAAAGCAATGGGTAATTAGTGCAATAGTAGTCCTCCTCGTATATGTTTGAGATTAATACTAATAATAACAATGGGTACGTAGTACAATAGTAGCCTTAGTAACCTTATCTTGAGAAGTTCTAAACGCTTAACATTTTTAGATAACATATAAAAACATAAATGTTACTTTCCTAAGATATGGCGAATTCTTTAATATCGCGGTATTCGATGTTTACGGTAATTTTCTGCATTTTGCCACCTATTGTGTGCTTATCTCATTTACAAAGGGTGACTATAGGCTACTAGTTCTGCATCACTAGTTTGCGTGGGTTCGAGTCCAAGGCTCGGCAAATGTGGATATGTGAGAAAGCTTGCCGGTAGCTTCTCGTGGGTCGGTGGTTCTTTCTGGGGTTTTCCCGGTTCTTCCTCCACCATTAATACTGGCCGCCATGTATAGCCTATCTTGTGCTGAAAAATGGCGTTAAACCCTATAACAACAACAACAAAAGTTTTATTTTGGGGAATCGTTGTAGCTGATGCAGAGTACACTATTTTTAAAAGTCACCCATGCATTTCATTTTGTCAAAACATGGCCGTACCCCATGTTCTCCAAAATCTAAATCTTCTTCACATGGCCGTAACGAATCGGTTATCCGCTGATAATGTCCAATGATTTTATGCAAGAGTCAGATCAAATGATTAACGTATTTTACAAGAAGCAACAGCTCGTATCTGTGATAGCAAATAAGAGTCAAAATATGAAGGAAGTTAATGTTGTTGTTTTCTGGTGGCTTTCTCAGTTAACAGGTATTGACTTAAAAACTTTGTTGCACACGATTATTACTTTCCGTTGCAAGACCTGGTTTTATTTAACCAGTCCATGATCCACATGTACTTTCATGCTGATGTTGGTGTGCCTATTCTCTTCGACAGTTCTGGCGCCACCCCCGTCACCAGTGATTACATATGCATTGCTTTAATTCTCTCAGATAAGTTTCTGTTGTTGTTGGGGGTGGGGTACAGCTGACAGAATGAAAGTCATTCAAGTAGCAGTGTGTGCACGATATTCATCAAGATCCTGACACTGGGTTATGTATATGCCATCGTAACATTATTTTGTTGGTTGTCGGTATTACCGCGATATCTGAGTAACTCTCCCTGCATAACGTGGAATCTACATGGCTTCTGCTCATCGATCATTTCCCACAATCATCTGATTTATTCTGGAAAATAAATGTATGTTAATATAGAGCAATAAACATCAAATAGACATATATAATATTTTATTTTATTTATTCGCAAACTTTAAGAATTAACCCCATCTTTCACAACCTTAGGATATTCGCGTTTCACTAATGATAAGCATTTTGTTTGGGTGTGGAGTGTATATTTGTGTGTGTGTGTGTGTGTGTGTGTGTGTGTGTGTGTGTGTGTGTGTTGTTGGGGTTTTTGTTGTTGTTTGTTTTGTTTTTGTAAATATATTCTAACTGATTCAAATTGCAATGAGATATGCGATATCTCGGACACAGTAAGGGACTATACTGTTTGATATCTCGACACAATAAGGGACTATACTGTTCGATATCTCGACACAGAAAGGGACTATACTGTTTGATATCACGACACAGTAAGGGACTATACTGTTTGATATCTCGACACAATAAGGGACTATACTGTTTGATATCTCGACACAATAAGGAACTATACTGTTTGATATCTCGACACAGTAAGGGACTATGCTGTTTGATATCTCGACACAATAAGGGACTATGCTGTTTGTTCCCTGCAGAGGGTAGACAACAAGATGTGTTGTATCTGTTGATTTTATCTCGAATTCATAATTTGATATCGGCCTATTGTCTCATCCCCTGTCCGAAACAATGTGACAAGGCTTGATTGATAAAATCGCAACTTTGAGCATTAAAGCGCTACATTAAAACAACAAAGCGCGCGATAAACAATGCCCCAAATGTAATTAGTAGTTTTCTGTAATATTATATCACTTAAGTGCATGAATGATGCTTTAATACCAGTGTTTTATATGTAAAATATCGCATTGCGTATCTAAAATCAGACGTTCAGGCGACTAAACGGACGGTTAGTACCCATAGGCCCAGAAAACATGTATGGTGACAGAGGGGTCATATTCAACGAGTGTGTAATTAATCTATTGCTTGGGGTGTTCCAGTGAAGAATCGTGTTATTACTACTTCTATTTTCAGACATATCAGAAGGACTCCAACATCCAAAGATATCCAACTATTTTGATGCGAATATATATATATATATATATATATATATATATATATATATATATATATATATATATATATATATATATATATATATATATATATATATATATACCTATGTTCTGGTTTTTTGGTTAATCTGTCAGGTATTCTGTCGATTTTGAATTTCCGACCCGCCAATGCTCTTTCTTTAACTATTTCAAATTTAATTATTAATATTTCCTTCTCTTCAGCATCATAATAGAGAATAAATGAAAATTAAAAAGAGTACCCGATATCTATTAATTACAACACTAAGGCGCCACACAACCGGCATTTAAAGTGCCACGGTGGCATGGATTCCTCGCTGTGTGGGAGACCTAACCTGTAGAGATAATTACACAGGAACACATGTCCCCTGCATAATTATAGCACACTATTAGGAATAATATAAACCTCAAATGGATGCCTTCTCCCACTGACTGCAGGTTTTCGACAACATAACAAATATGTATGAATCGTTCTTTGAAATTATTGAAACATTTAACAAAGAGAGGAATTTTGTATGTCGATAAGGTAAAAGTCAAGAGCAAGAAAATATATACAAATACAATACAAAAGTCAATATCGATTGCACTGTCTTTTAGATAGCAGACGACATTCATTATTCTTTCGTTGGCAGGCGCCTGCCAGCTGTTGACAGTAGAATATTTCTCTGTGTGTATTTTATGATTATAATAATATACAATATACAAACTACCATCTTTATTGGGCAACAGGCCATTAGCATGCTCAGGTAAAACTTGACTTTTAACTAAAACAAGGACATCGTGTCCGACCAGACTTTGTCAGTTTTAAAGGTCAGTCTATACTTATTTCATGTCGGGCCGCAGGCCAATTTGGGTGGGTGGGGGGAGATCCATATGGCCCTGGCCTGAAGGAGCCCGTTTAGCCCTAATGCATTTAAAAGAAAATAATAATTTTTGCTTTGTAGTTCCATCAGTGGAGCTGATAACTGTATGTATTGCTCTTGTTTTAGTCGCCCAACACTGAAAAAAAAAGAAGTTACCGATAATAGTTAATTAAATGATATATTTAGCGAAATGGGTTTTGCAAGAATTATGAAATTAATTATAAGATGGTCCTAATTGATTTTAGTTCATAGGTAGATCAAAAAGATGCTCCTTGGTTGATGGGGTGGGTGGGTGAGTTCGTGCCCATTAAACTTCCACGATGTCAGCGTTTCATGGGAACCTTCTGTATGTGTTTATTCTGTACAGGAGTAATTTAATTTTTACCTCGACTTTCGCTAAGCAGCAATTTTCTATTTCATAACGTTTCCTTTGAAAGGCAAATAATGAAAAGCGTGGCAAATAAAACTGATCAGGTGATAAAATTATATATTAAACCCATTCAGACGAGATTACAGCCTCTCTATCTGTCTGTCTGTCTCTCGCTCTCTGGGGGTCTCGAGTGCTTGCGTGTTTATTCGATAGTAAGCCGTTTGATTTATTGCAATTGTCGCCTTAATCTGCTTTAGTCTATTTTATTGATACCACAGAAACATATTTTGTCCATTTCATTTAAATGTGGCAGATACACAGGTATATGAATATATCTGCAATGTCCTCTTTAACAGAGAAAAAACAATATTTTCTATTTGATACGTTTTCCTTAATGATGATGAACGTAAACTACATTTTATTAAATACCCATCATCCATTATGGGGTCCAGCTTTGATTATAACAAATATGTTCACTAAAGGGAATTTGTATGATTAAACCAGTCTCTACAAAACCTAAGTTCGAGACACTTCAATTGGTGCGACTAAACCAGTCTCTACAAGAACCAAGCTCGAGACATTTCAGTTGGTGTGATTAAACCAGTCTCTACCAGAACCAAGTTCGAGACATGTCAGCTGGTGTCATTAAACCAGTCCCTAGAAGAACCAAGTTCGAGGCATTTTCAATTGGTATGAATTAACCAGTCTATACAAGAATCAAGTTCGAGAAACTTCAACGACGTGGTCTGAAAACATGCGCGGTTTTTCTTGATGTCGCATGTGACAGTTGATACAGTTAACGTTTCCTCAAGTCTTAACTACGTGACTTACTTCCATTCATTAACATTCAGTATGACTCCTTACTTTCAAATGATACCCCTTTGATCATCCTGGAACTTATTTAGTGCTTCCCAAATGGGTACTTTAAAACAAAGTATAATTATACCGTTGTGTTTTTCCGTTACTCATAATGTGGCATGGTCAGCTATGTTTTTATTATTTCGTCTCTTTTGGCTACCTTTCATTTTGGTCTTTATGTTCTGATTGAAGAAAATCTTGACAATGAATTGACTCCGTAAAATATTGCTCTTTCGAGTCACTATTATGGGATTGTCCGTATTCTAGGTTGTTGTTGTTCTTGTTGGCTTGACTTCGCTTGCGAAGATTTACGAAGGAGGAACTCCACGTCTATTGCAGGCGCGCTGGTGCCTGACGAGCCCAATACGTGGCAGGAACTTCTGTCCACAGAAGCTGCAGGGGAATATCTAGGTTGTAGTGGGTGCTGTCAATGGTTCCCGGTTCTTACTTTGCCATCTTTTTCCCTCCAAGTTGGCCCATCTGTTTTGTTCAGAAATGGCAGTGGCCCCGTGAACTGTACGTCGTCAGCTTTCATGGTCAGCAGCTTGTGATGCCATTTGGCGGTGGTCGATGCCACAGGTGGTGAGGGTCTTTTTCAATGAGTCTTTATATCTTTTTCGAGGTACCCCTCAATCACGGTGGCCAGTGGACAGCTCACCATACAGTGCAGTCTTTATCAGGCGATGATCCCCAGTGCTGGAGACATGCCCTGCCCAGAGTAGCTGTATTTTCATGAGCGTGGCCTCATTGCTGGTGATCCCTGCTTGTTTGAGGACTTCAGTGTTGGTAACGAAGTCACTCCAGTGAATGTTGAGGACAGTGCGGAGGCAGTGCTGATGGAAGTGTTCAAGGAGGCGGAGGTGGCGGAGTTGGTCAGTAGGACAGCTCTGTAGACGCTGATCTTTGTATCTCTCTTGATACCGGCGTTGTGCCACACTCGCTTATAGAGTCTGCCTAAGGCGTTGTTTGCCTTGGCCAGTCTGTTATCTATTTCTGTGTCGATCTTGTCATCAGAGGAGTTCACACATTTCAGGTAGGTGAATTGATGGACTGCATTCAGCTTTGTCTGGTCAGTGAAGATGCTTGGTGGCCGGTACTCTTCCTTGGATGCAAGCTGGTGAAGTACCTCAGTTTTATCTAGGCTCACCTCAAGACCAAAGAGCTGGCGAGCTTCTAAAAGGCAGGATGTTACGCGCTGTGAGGCGGCGTCCGAGTAGACAGCAAGAGCGGCGGCATCTGCAAAGAAAAGTTTTCTAATCAGTTATTCCAAGGTCTTTGTGTGGGCCTGAAGTCGTCTTAAGTTGAAGAGGCTGTCATCAGTTCGAAATCGGATATAGATACCATCTTCGTCATCAAGGTCTTCTGTTTCTTTCTGGAGCATCATGCTGAAGAAGATTGAGAATAATGTGGGTGCTAAAACGCAACTGTGTTTCACGCCATTTGCGATGGTGAAGGTCTGTAACAGGTCGTTCTTGTTTCTGACCTGACCAAGCTGGTCTTCGTGTAGCTGGATGCACATGGTAAGGAATTTTGGAGGACAGCCGAGCTTTCCAATGATTTTCCTCAGTCCAGGTCTGCTCACCGTGTCACATACCTTCGTCTGGTCCACAAATGTGATGTACAGTCCTTTGTTTTCTTCTCTGCATTTCTCCTGGAACACCAGGTCAGTTGTGCCCTTATTGGCTCTGATGCCGCATTTACTCCCTGGAGCATGTTCTTCTGCAATAGTGTGTACCAGTCTGTTCAACAACACTCTAGCAAGGAGTTTGCCTAAAATGGAAAATAGAGTTATTTCAATGTAGTTTGAGCGGTCAGACTTTTCCCTCTTGTGTTTGTACATGGTGATGATGACTGTATCTCGGAGATCTTGTGGAAGTTTCCCTTGCTCCCAGCAGCAAACGAAGAACTCGTAGAGTTTGGTGAGCAATGGTTGGCCTCCTCTCTTCCATATCTCTTCCTGCAGCCCTTTTAGTCTTCAGCTGTTCTATGGCTATTGTGGTACGAATGCGCTATTGCTGACATCATTTGGTTATGTTAATATCTTTGTCATACCCCAATAGCAAAATCCATGTACTATAGACGTAATTATGTACAGTTTAGTTTGAAATACACATTTCGAGTACCCATCTCAGAAAACAAATTGAAACTAGGAATGACTATATCCTTATAATTTGAGACAGAAAGTGGTCTAGATATTTGCTATAAAAGTGTATTTCTTATTAAACATTTAGATAATGATTCCATTCTAACGAAACAAAAATCCACTCTAAATAATACCACAAAATTCCAAACATTTCCATTACGACATCGATTGTAATTATAGATTCGTTAACTGACAAGGGGCATTTTCTCCATCGATTTCATAAGATGCGTGTTGATTCTGGTTCAGCTATTTCCGGTATTCGCTCAGTCTCTCGCTTCCATTCAATTTGACTCAGCGGATTTAAATAACAACCTTTTTCATCATCCTACATCTAACATCTTTTAGAGAGCCTGAAATAATTTCTCGATAGTACTTAACAAGAAATCGACTGTATAAGGACTGCTTTATTGTTAAAAATGTATCCATTAGACATCAGCGCAACATGGCCAAGCGTGCTTCTATTTAATTTGACTTTCTTTCTAACTAATCCCACTTCGATGTTGTTGTATGGATTCCGAAAGTTCAATATAATTTATTAAATCCTTACGATATTGTTCCTTCGTGTCATGGCTTTTGGAGCGACCAGAGTTTTAGGTGCAATTACCTGTGTCTTGTCCACAATTTAGCATTTCCATTATCGTAATAGTATTAAAACATCTAATCGCTAAAATAGTTATACAATTTCTCTTTATTATTATGCAGAAAAAATATTGCAAGGGAGAAAAGTGACCAATACAGAAGCAAAAAAAAAAATTGTAACAGAAATTCCTGTAATGTCTTAAAAAGTAACTGAAAGTTTTGTTTCATATCGAGCATTTAATCAATCAGTGAATTCGAACAAAGCAGATTCGTGTTCCCACAATATGGAAATGGTACGAGTCAGTAACGTTTTTGTAATGTTCAAATTTTCAGAAAATCACACCCACCCACCAGCGGTTTTATGTGATCTTTGCTACATGACGTACTCCAGTATAGACCGTCTTAGATTCAAGTTCGTGATTATATGACCAATGTTAAACACCCTATATAAAATACACTTAACATTGCTGGGTTCTTCGTTTTTTTAAAAATTCAAAATAAACATGATTTTCTTTAATATGCACCTAGCATGCCGATTAGGGTAAGATTTGCTCAGGTATTTGCTCAACGACATGTTTTCAACCACACAACGGTCATTTCTTGTGTCGCACAGATATTTCTATTGTTTTCCAGCCGATGAAACCGCACCAGGGCCTCGACCAGGATGCCACTGAACATTATTGTTCATCGTGTTGCTTCCTTGTGGTCATCATTAAAAAGTATTTATGTGTTATGGTGACAACGTCATCGGACATTGCAGTGTTGCAGATTAATTAGGATATATTTCTCCGACCATAATAATAGCGTTTGGTGTTTGTTTATGACTGGTTCCTGATATTTTGCCGCGTTAGTTATTTAATGTATTATTCGCCATCGTACAACAAACCATCGACGCATATGATTTCAGACAGTTATTACAACACCGGGGAAAAATATACCAAGCCTAATTTATGTAAAAGATGCGCGTTATCATGTAACGATGTTTCCTATTTCGTGGATGAAACTGTTAAACAACAGTCATTCATATTCACTACTATCACTGTTAATACCATTAGTTATGGAGGAATGGAGGCAGTAGACCCGTCAATATATGTGATTTACAACTATTGTGCAGTCGTCAAATTTGCATCAAGGAAGTTATACACTGACTGAATAATTAGGAAAGCTTGCCTGACAGCATGTGAACTGTTCTGGCGGGACATTGTGAGCAGCTCTGATCGGGACTTGGGAGGGGAATGACGGCATTATTTTGACCGGTATTTACAGCGTTGTTGAGCAAATTGTTGGAACTTGATAATACAGATGTGTTAACGAAAATTCTAATTATCCCGATTTGTATGTTAAGTGAGGCTAAGGCTGTGTTGTTCACGCTAGCACGTTGCAACCAAGACACATAGGGAAAAGGTAGTACCAGCCTCGTTGGATACTATGGTAATAAGGAATCAAAAAACGACTGTATCGTGTTCCTACTTTGGGAGATAACGGTAAACTTCTGGCTTATACTTGGGCAGAAAATGTATAGGCATATAATCAAAGCGAATATGTTTTAAAAATAACACTCAAAGACATTTCAACAAGCTATGAAATACTTACACAGTAAATTTGTCATGTTATTCCAGCAGCTTTCAAAGAAAATGTTAAAGAAATGGTTCGATTTCGACAACCTGAAACTACTGCTTACCTTGCTGTTTGTGCTTCAAACTCATCTAGGTATTGTGACGTCATGAACTAATGAGTTAAAACAATCACAAGTTTTGTGACAGTTAAAAATAGCTGTTATATCAGAATATATTAAGGCTGTTTGTCCCTGTGTCATCTAAACATTAGTCCTTATTCCTTATTACACGATCATAGTGACTTGATCATACCTTCCGTCTCCATACAAAAAACTAAAGATAAGAAACCAAACTAGGTATGGCGTCTCATATGCGTTTCTTAGTGACATTATGGGTTTATTTTAACATTTGCTATGCCATACCTTGTGACATTAGCTGAGTGACCCAGCAAGCAAATAATTCTTGCCATTTTCCTCCCAGGTGTTAGGTATTATTAGGTAAACTCTTAACTAAAGCCAGTGTAGAGAAACGGTCGCAGAAAATACAATGTATAACGGATTGTGATACTGTAATGAAAGAGTACGCTTTTTTCCATGGGGCGTTTGACCGCGAAATTTTACAGTTATGTGACATTGCATTGTCTTTCAAAAATAACGTAAACCACTGTGACATTGCTTACATTACTTACGTTCTGCTGTTGTTCATACGTCATAAATCATTGTGACGACAATTAAGTTATTAGAATTTAATGACAAACATCGGCTTAAGGTGGTGCTCTACCGTTTCGTAGTTTACATAGGGTTAGACTTTTAAAGAAAAGAATTTCCCCGGGTTTCCTCACTGGCTATACTGGCTGTTTAAAAATGACATTGTATATGTTAGGTATTTTTCAAAGAACCTTTAATTTCCTTTATTTTGATGTATACGTGATGGGTTATAGAGTATAGAGCTTGGCCTTGCTTCAGATATGCACCTATCCAAACAACTGCTAGCTCCACTTGGTCATTTTCACTTCCTGAACTTCAGAGGTAAATTGTTAAAAAAGATCCTTTAACTTATTTTACATTTTATATATTTGTGGTAATTCATTAATTGCACTTTCAGAAGCCGGTATTGTCTAGTCTGGCAAAATTCATTTTCCCATTTTAATAGCTACTAAAGATCGTGTACTTTAGACTAATTTAGGTTGAGATTTTTGGCACAAGGGAGCAGTCATTTTAGGTAGCAGTGTGCTTAGATCATGTACATTTCCACAAGTACAATATCCAAAGAAATGTCAGCCACATTACATTGAAGTAGCATAGATGTATTTGCTATACTGTGCATGTTTTAAATGCAAACAACTTCACCTTACATACGCCAATCTCTCAAAAGTACGTAATAACTGGTGAGCGTACCATACGGGCAGTTCAAACTGGCCATTATTTACATCCGAGATTTCTTCTCTTTGTGCGATGGAAGAAGACAAGGACGTTTCGATTGCTGCTGTCTGAGGATCACCGGAAGCTGACTCAGTAGTCAGCGAACCTCGGAAGTACTTCGATGGAGTAATTCGAGTAAAGAGGGAGAACCTCCGAAAAATAGCGACAAACACTGTCACAGTGAAGTAGACTAGCAAAACAAAGCCATGTTAAATTGTATTATGCTAGCTTTTCACATTATTAGTACAAGTTTATTAAAAGAATGAACTCTAGTTAACAGATAGGTAAAAGAAACAAACTCGTGAATGTTCGGTCAAGAGTAAGTCATCTCAATCTATAAATACCGTAACGAGCACAATGATTGTCTCTAACATGCACATTGGTATGTTTACATTCAATGGTGGCTGCTGTAGTATATGAGGTTTCTTTTGGCAGAAAGACCTACGCCTGTTACGATTGTGCTTGTAATTGTATGTTTGAAAATTATGTCTCATAGTACTGTTAACAGGTAATAGATCTGGCAGTGATGCAGTAGCACGCTAATGCTCGAGTTACGTATGTTGCGATAGGAGAGAATAAATGCACGTTTTGAAAAGAACATATACTAGTGCTCAACGAGTTTCGAAAAAGAAATCCATATACATCGCTGGTAACTTGATTAAAGGCAAATACTTATCCAAGAAATGGGCTGCTGGTGTTTCAACCGACACTGTGAAGCACTAGACATAACGTGAAGACATGTGCCGCTAGTGTTTCAACCGACACTGTGTGAAACGCTAGATATACCCTGAAGAAATGGGCTACTGGTGTTTCAACCGACACTGTATGAAACACGAGACATAACATGAAAAAATGGGCTACTGGTGTTTCGAGCGACACTGTGAATCACTAGACATAACTTGAATAAATGGATTACTAGTGCTTCAAGTGACACTGTGTGAAACGACTGACATAACATGAAGAAATGGGCTACTCGTGTTTCAACCGACACTGTGTGAAAAACTAGATATACCCTGAAGAAATGGGCTACTGGTGTTTCAACTGACATTGAGTGAAACACGTGACATAACATGAAGAAATGGGCTACTGGTATTTTGGGTGACACTGAATCACTAGACATAACTTGAAGAAATGGGCAACTGGTGTTTCAAGTGATACTGTGTGAAGTGCTAGAAACAACATGAAGAAATGGGCTACTGGTGTTTCAAGTAACACTGTGAAGCACCAGACATAACCTGAAGAAATTGGCCGCTAGTGTTTCAACCGACACCGTTTGAAACACTAGACATAACCTGAAGAAAAGGGTTACTGGTGTTTCAACCGACACTGTGTGAACACTAGATATACCCTGAAGAAATGGGCTACTGGTGTTTCAACCGACATTGTGTGAAACACGAGACATAACCTGAAGAAATGTGTTACTGGTGTTTCGTGTGACACTGTGAATCACTAGACATAACTTGAAGAAATGGCTACTGGTGTTTCAAGTAACATTGTGTGCAACGCCAGATATAACATGAAGAAATGGGCTACTCGTGTTTTAACCGGCACTGTGTGAAACACGAGACATAACCTGCAGAAATGGGCTACTGGTGTTTCGGGTGACACTGTGAATCACTAGACATAACCTGAAGAAATGGGCAACTTGTGTTTTAAGTGATACTGTTTGAAACAGTAGACATAAAATGAAGAAATATATAGGATATTATCACTATAATTTATACCAGCAGTGTGACAGAGCTGGAAGGAATACGAATCGGTTTGCAATGAGTTCTCTCACTCATGTGTTTAGATATTGTGTTTCCTTTACTTTTGCATAATATATATCTATGTATATGTATGTGTGTGTTGTTGTTACGTATATTTGATTTAATTTGTGTTTGTTTTTTGATGTGATTGTTTGTTGAGTTTGGAATCTTATTATTTTATTTACATGTCAATGTAATGTAATTTTATTTACTAGGAATTTGGTATTTTCCAGAAAATTCAGTTTGACCTGAATCTTTAAATAAATACCTAATAATAGATACACTGTTTCTTTTTTTCTACTTAGTTCCTGGCCTTGATTGAGGGTCAAGTAAACAACTTTTATTCTCGGAATAAAATGATTGGTTCTTATCAAGGACATACAGGTGCTACATGATTTTTATATGCAAACATGATCACTTGATCCTCTATTTTGCAATTAGGCATTTCCAAAATTGTGAAATACTTAGTATTAAGAGTAATGTTTAGAGATCTGTCTCAGAGTTTTGGGACTTTGAAATACTTGATGTCAAGCTGTTTTCTTCTGTTGTGACCAGCATTGAGGATTTTTTTTTTTTAATAGTTTTTAAGCTTTATTTTAATTGTTCAGATTCTAAAAGATTAATTCGTTTCTCTGGAAATATTTTTGTGCTCATACAGAATTCTTGAACAAAAACATTTCTTGAAAATTTTATTTGGATTTCCAAAACCGGAGGATCAATTTTTGTGTTCCCACAAGGAACTGTAGACTTCAACACAGTACAGGTTATATCATACGTCATCGCCTTCCATCTTTGATTCTTCGTCGGGACTCGAAATTATTAGAACATTTTATTATTAGGGCTTATAAAATTTTATTTGTGATTATTCTTAGATTATTTTTGGATTTGAATCTTGAAACCGTAAGTTATTTTTTTCTTCATTTTTACAATATTTTTCCATGGAAATAAATTATTTATTATATTTTTCAACGCTCGTTGTTTTCCACTCTTTCTTGTGTTACTGTTTATTCGAGCCTAAACATGTAACATACGAAATTTTAAATTTTGGGTAAAATATTACAGAAAACTTTGTTGTTTTTTTCAAATTTGAATTCCCCAAATTTTTTAAATCTTTAGTGAAATCGGCAAACCTTTTCTAAAATATCATCAAAAGTAGAGAATGTTTTTAATTTCACCTAGGAGTGGTTGGAAATTTTGAAAATGGAAGTGCAACTAAAAAAGTTGGAATTAGAGATAAGACTAGTTCAGTTTCAAATCGAAAAGATAAAAATGGAAAGAGAGAATTAAGTAAGACGAATGGAGTTGCAAAAAGAGAGTGAGGCGAGAAAAAGACAAACGCAGCTACAAAAGGAAGAAAAAGAGAAAGAAAGACAAATGCCATTACAAGAAAAACAGATGCAAATGCAGTTACAAGAAAAACAAATAGATAAGGGAGAAAGAGAGGGAATCTCAATGTAAAATAAAAGAAATGGAACTGGCAAGTGAAAAGCACATCAATACTTCAAATCCAATTTTAAGTTTTGGTCTTGCAAAGAATATTAGATTTGTGTCCCCTTTCAGAGAAAACGAGGTAGACAAATATTTTACTCGTTTTGAAAATGTTGCTCAAAATTTTAAATGGCCAAGGGAGCATTGGACTCAATTGTTACAATGTGTACTCACTGGTAAGGCTAGTGATATTTATAATTCACTGTTAGTTCAACAAAGTGGTCCCTATAATACGGTCAAAGAATGCATCTTAAGGGGTTATGATTTAGTCCCTGAAACTTATCGACAAAAATTCAGAAACTATAGAAGAGAAGCTGCACAAACGTATGTCGAATTTGCTAGAGAAAAAGAGCAGTTATTTGATAGATGGTGCTTAGCCAGTAAAGTTGAACAAGATTATGAAATTCTCAAACAACTTATATTACTTGAAGAGTTAAGAAACTGTGCCCATAGTGACATTAAGTCTTATCTTGACGAGCATCAGATTGAAACCTTGGAAATGCTGCTTGTGCTGCTGATGAGTATTATTTAACTCATAAAGTTCCTTTTGTATATAATACTTCTATTCAACAGTCTTTTGGCAGAAAAAGTATTTCAGCCTAATACAAACCCTTCTGAAACTCAGACTGGCACAACTTCTAACAATAAAGCTTCTGATAAGCTTGATTCAAGATCATTGTCTCTTCTACGTGTTCCTATTGCAAGGAAAAAGAACACGTTATTTCTGATTGCTGCAAATTGAAAAATAGGCATCAGAATCAAGACAGACATATTCCAAATGCTCTTTTTTCTAAGAAGTCAAGGTCACGGTCACGTATTGAATATAACAAATTTGTTGGGTCTAGTAAACCCCAGTTTCATTTTATTATGGAAAATTATAAACTATTCATATCGAAGGGTTCTATATCACTCTTGGGTGATTCGGCTAATCCTGTCCCTATTAAAATGTTAAGGGACACATCAGCTTCTCAGAGTCTTTTATTGTCAGGTACTTTGCCTTTTTCTGAGAAGTCTTCTTCTAATGAGAGTGTTCTTATACATGGAGTAGAGTGTGGCTTTGTTAATGTTCCTCTCCAATGTGTAAATTTGTCATCAGACTTAGTCTCAGGATCCGTGACAGTCGGAACAGTGTATGCTTTACCCCTTGATGGCATTCATTTATTACTAGGCAACGACCTAGCTGGAGACAAGGTTGTGGTTAATCCACTTTGTAACTGACAAGCCTTGCTTGGATCAGAAAGTCGATCCAATTGAAAAAGAAATCCCTGATTTATTCCCAGCTTGTTCAGTTACCAGTACTATGGCAAAGAAAGTTTTTGAGAATGATGTTGATAAGGAAAGTATTCCTTTAGCTGACACATGTATTGGTCCGGCTTTTGATGAGGTCACTTTCACTCCTTGTTTGGATCAATCAGAAGGTATTGATCACAATGATCCTCTTTTAACTACTCATTCTCTTTATTCTAATCAGGGTGACAAACGACAATCGCTTGTCGTTGAACAGGAAATATATCCTGAAATCTCCTGTTTGTTTCAAAGGACCGTTAGTGAAACTGAAGCTACTGAAGTTCCTGTCTGTTATTTCGTTAAAAATTGAATTCTTGTGAGAAAATGGAGACCTCTCGAGGTACCTGCTGATGACGAATGGTCAGTCAACTATCAAGTAGTTCCACAACCTTACAGACAGGAAATACTAAGTTTGGCCCATGAAACTCAATTGGCTGGCCATTTAGGGATTAATAAGACTTATCACAAGATCTTTACTGACTTCTATTGGTCAGAAATCAAAAGTGATGTAAGTGTTACTGTAGATATTGTCATGCCTGTAAAATGGTAGGAAAACCCAATCAGAAAATACCTACAGCTCATCTACAACCTATTCCTACCTTTGACGAACCATTTAGTAGATTTCTGGTAGATTGTATTGGTCCCTTATCTAAGAACAAGCAAAGTAACCAATACCTGTTGACCATTATGTATGCGTCAACATGGTTTCCAGAGGCAATTCCTTTGAGGAATATCAAAACTTTGATAAAGTTTTTTTTAAAACTCTATTTGGCCTTCCCGAATCCATCCGATCGGGTCAATGGTCAAATTTTAGGTCTGGAACTTTCCAGCCTATTATGCCAGAATTTGGCATTCAGCAATTCAAGTCGAAAGTGAAATTACTATTTGACAGAACTACAATGGAGAAAATTGGTAATAATGGAGTTCTGTCTCGCTTGCTTATTCTTCAAAATATTCTTTATATTAGATATTACGAACCTTACCAAGTTAAGAAGAAAATGAATGAGTTAAAATATAATATTAGTGCTCCTGTGATCTATAAACTGTAGGAGTACTATTATAATGAAAGAGATAGCCAGGTTAAACATGCAATTAATTTAGTTGTCCCTGTCCCACTCATTGAAGATTTAATTGAAGGAATATCATCGGATTCTACTGGTATTGGAGTGACAAATCTTCGGAATTCAGAAATTATGAAAGATCTGGACCAGACACTTTCATATTTGCAAGAGCAAGAAAGAAATGAACTTAAACAGTTATCATTTGAATATGAGCACTTATTTGCAGATGTTCCAACAAGAACGAACACAATTTTTCATGACGTTGAAATTGTAAATTCTAAACCTGTCAAACAACACCCGAACCGGGTGAACCCTCCCAAACAGGAATATTTGAAAAAAGAAATTCAGTATTTGCTGGATTATGATTTTATAGAGCCCAGTAAAAGTGACTGAGTTCATCATGCATACTCGTTCCAAACCAGATAAAACTTTCCGTATGTGTACTGACTATAGGAAGTTGAATAGTTTGACAAAAACAGATTCATTCCCATTACCAAGAATCGATGATTGTATTGATAAGATCGGGAATGCCAAGTATGTCACCAAATTTGACCTTTTGAAAGGATTTTGACAAATTCCACTAACGGAAAGAGCAAAGGAATTACGGCATTCGTGACTCCAGATGGACTTTATCAATATAAAGTAATGCCGTTTGAGATGAAAGGGTCGCCAAGTACATTTCAACGTCTCATGAATATGATTATCTCTGGTCTAGACAATTGTGATGCTTACATCGATGATCTCATCGTCAAAAACGACTCCTGGATAAAACATTTAGCAAAGATTCGGAAATTCTTTGACAGACTCACAGGTGCATGCTTGACAATTAATTTATCTAAAAGTGAGTTCTGCCGTGCTAGTGTAACGTTTATAGGACATATCGTGGGACATGGACAAGTTAAACTTATATATGCTAAGGTCAAGGCTATCTCTGAATTCCCTATGCCTCTGTAAATAAAAAAACAACTGATGCGATGTTTAATTATGGCCAGATACTATCGAAAATTTAGTTCCAATTTTTATATAATTGCTGAACCCATCATAAATTTATTGAGTAAGACAAACAAGTTCCTTTGGACTGAAACATGTCAGGAGGCTCTTGACAAGTTGAAAGACATACTAAAAAGCGCGCCAGTTCTTACAGCTCCAAATTACAACCAATCATCTAAATTGTCTATTGATGCAAGTAATGTTGGGGTTGGAGCAGTTTTGATTCAAGAAGATGAAAATGGTATTGATCATCTAGTGTGCTATTTTTCTAAGAAATTAAATAAGCACCAACGAAATTATTCAACAATCGAGAAGGAATGTTTGGTTTTGATACTGACATTACAATATTTTGATGCTCCTTCTTCAAATGTTGTGTCTAGTGACCTCAACCCCCTTACTTTCATCAGCAATATGAAAACTAAAAATCAAAGACTGCTAAGGTGAAGTTTGTTGTTACAGGAATATAATCTTGACATCAGACACATCAAGGGAAAAGATAATTTAATAGCATACGCACTTTCCTATGTATAACAATGCATTTTTTCATGTACTCTGAGATTTTGTTTTTTTTTTTTTGTTTTTCATAGCGTACTCTGTGTGCGATTTATGAGTTCTTTTTAAACTCACGTATAATTAGTCTGTAGTAAAGAGAAAGCTTTATCGTATAACTCTTTCTTTTTCTTTGGGGGGTGGGGGAATGTTACGTATATATGATTTCATTTATATTTGATTTAATTTGTATTTGATTTGATCGGATTGTTTGTGGGTTTTTTGGAACTTTTTATTTTCTTTGCATGTCAATGGAATGTAATCTTATTTACTAGGTGTTTGATATTTTCCAGAAAATTCAGTTTCATCTGGAACTTTCCATAAATACATAACAATAGAAACACTGTTTTATTTTTTGACTTAGTTTTTGGCCTTGATTGAGGGTCAAGTATTGGCCCTGACTGAGGGTCAAGCAAACAAGTTTTTCTCGGAATAAAATGATTGGGTCTTATCAAGGATATACAGGGGATACGTGAATTTTATGGGTAAACTTGATCACGTGAACCGCAATTTCGCAATTAAGCATTTCCAAAATTGCGAAATACTTAGTATTAATAGTGATGTTTAGAGAGAGAGAGAGAGAGAGAGAGAGAGAGTTGTGGGGCTTTTAAACTCTTGATGTCAAGTTGTTTTCTTGTGCTGTGACCAGTATTGAGTTTTGATTTTTTTTGAGTTTTATTTTAATTTTTCGGATTCTAAAAGATTATTTCGTTTCTCTGGAAATATTTTGTGCTCGTACAGAATTCGTGAACAAAGACATTTCTTTACAATTTTATTTGGATTTCCAAAATCGAAGGATTATTTATTTTGTTTCTACAAGGAACTGTAGACAACAACATTGAACAGGATACAGCATACGTCATCGCCTTCCATCATGGATTTTTTTGTCGGGACTTGAACTTGAATTCATTGGAACATTTCAATATTAGGACTTCTAAAATTTTATTCGTGGAGTATTCTTGGATTAATTTTGGATTTAATTCTTGAAACCGTAAGTTATTTTTTTTTATTTTTACAGTATTTTTCCAGGGAAATAAATTATTATATTTTTCAAAGCATGTTGTTTTCATTCTTTGTTTTATTACTGTTTATTCAAGAATAAACACGTAACATAAGAATATATGTGTGTGTGTGTGTGTGTGTGTGTGTGTGTGTGTGTGTGCTGTAAATCCATTAATGTCATGCTATGTTCCTATCTATATTGTGTAATAATGAAAAATTAACTGAATGAAATCTCTGTTGAAGGGGAAATAAAGTCAGTCAGTCACACGTACGTACGTGCATGCATGCATACATACATACATACATACATCCATACATACATACGTACGTACGTGCGTGTGTACATACACCATCTAGCTAAAAACGAAATCCCAGTTACCAAAGAGTAAGACGTGGTTTTCTCAATTGTGAAAACTTCTCTGATGGCAACATTCTGTTTTGTTTTTTTTTTGTTGTTTTTTTTTTCTTTTTTTCTTTTTTTACAATTTTAAAATATGGGTTACAAATAAACCTTCTGCTTTTACCACTTTAAAAGTAGCTTTTACCTGCGGTTATATATGCATACTTTTTGTAACTGCCGTTGTTTGTGTTGGGTGTGATGAAGGGGCAGATGAAGGCCATTGTATTTATACTAGTTCTAAGGACCCCATAATAAATGAAGGAAGGAAGGGTGATATAAATTAAGACAGCAATCAGAGAAAAGTAAAGAGTTTGAAAAAGGATGATCTTGAATACTGAATGGCACCCAAACGTTACTCAAACAGTACAAACATCTCAAGGTGGATAAAAAAACAACATTACACATTTTACATAAACTTTATTACACGTTTCTTCTCTAAGTGAAAACGCAAGTCTACACTAGGGAAGATACACCCTGTGTCAAACTGAAATTGTGTATTTCTAGGTGACCTACGGTTTTACTGTTTTGTTTTAAGAACATTGAGATGATCTTAAAATATTGCACTATCCCTTAAACACAAAACAAGGCACATCGTACGGCCCTTCTAAGTCTGAATTACAGGCAGGTCTTCCTACCCTACTTTAGTCTGATCTGTATAAAATATCTTGTAACAAATGTGTTTGCCAATTTCTTAATTCAACTTAATTCGAAAAACAAAACTCCTAACTCCTTTACGAAATCTACTGACGACTGGTTTCTATCTGCTTTGTTCGCTTTCTTTAATTGGTTGGTGTGATTTCAAATAATGTTTTGAGATAGAAAGAAGAAAAAAAAGAATTCATTTTAATTGGATAACCAAACAGTGACTTTATTAAAAATAAAAAGCGATTCTTCAATGATATAAACAAACTAGTGAAGTAAAACTCAAACGATCAATTACATAAACAGCATTTGGGCTTACTGGTGTGAGTTTATTCCTTAATCCTCCATCCACAGCAAAATAAACGTTGTCTTGCAATCTCATTCCGACTTGATTTTAGTCAAATTTCTCTAGGAAATCAGAGCGGTGATAATTGCAGTGTCTAATTTAGACTTTTAATTGCAATGGTCATCAATAAGAGATCTACAAGGAAATGGACATTTGTATTTAAGTATCATTACAACTGATACATTAAAACCATCAATTTAAGATGCTGCGTTCCTGAAAACAAATATTTTAATCGTAATAAGTTATTGTCATCAAAGTTACAGTGATGAGTTTTTAACTCGGGTTGCTCTCAGTTTCTTAAATGCACCTTGCATATATCTTTATTAGGATCTACGTAATGAGTTCAAATTCATGACTCAATTCAAATTTATATAACCATGTTTTGGCATTCCTATATTATCACAGAATTAGGTTGAACTCAGTTAAGATCAAAATGTAGTAAGTAAAACGTAACCTGAATGATGTGCGAAAAAGCATCACTTCTTAATGTCCTAATTACGCAGATTATACAGTATATTTAACCCTGAGACATATAAATAGAGTGAATATATTATTATGAAGTTGATAGCTTTTTATGTAACATACACAATATCAATTTGGCGCCTGTAAATATCAGGAGACACGTGCTTGTCATTCATATGTTCTACGTATGTGCCATGTTTATTTAGACAATATATTGTTCTATATACAATTTTCCGATGATTTTGAAGATAAATATATAAACTCTCTGTACAAAAATAAGATGCTTTGGCACTATACCAAATAAGAATATCTTTGTAAAATGCCTGCACTAGTGTGTATTGAATTTACAGAGACTTTCCGAACGTCTGATGTTTGGAGTGTCAAACGTAGAAACTGTGTAAAGATTCTATGTAAGGTTCATCTCGCTCGTCACTCCATGAGGAAGATCCACTAGATACAGATGAAGCAGACTCAAATGTCTTCATGCTAACATCAGACTGGCTAACAACACTTGATACAGAGGTTAAATCCGAACTCGTGGATGGCTGTCTTGAAAGATGAGACTGAGAACTCGGAATACTGGATATAGATGCTGTTGTTGACTTTAAGGAAGATTGTCTGGACATGCGCGATCGCACACTTCCGGCACGTGACTGTTCCCTAGAAGTTGTGGCAACGTCTAAAACAATAATATTGCCATCATGGTCGGTCGTCTCCCATTTTGAGTTGGAGACGGGTTTGCAAACGTTTGGAAATAACGGTACTAAATGTCCCACTCCTGTAACACGGAATTGGAGCTTGACACAGTCTACAGGACGAACTTTCGTATCGCCCTGTATTTTCTTCAGAGCGAATTGAATATCATAGTGAATATGCGAATGAATTGTGAACATACAGAAATCCTGTTTGTTTACATCTGGGTCAAGTCCTAATATCAGCTTATAAAATTGCACCATGTCGTCCCAGTTTTCCTCGCTAGTGAATAACACTATTCTTAAATGTTCCTTTCCATAATGCACTTGTCGAACTGCCCAAAGGGGATATTCTTCCGAAGTGTAAAAGTAGTCCTGGCTGTTGTAAGGGTATGGGTTAATAGATCCATTAGAAACGTGTTCTGAATGGTGAAACTTCCATGGTGAATGTTCGAAATGACATTTTGCGTTCATGATCCTGTTGTTACAAACTACTTCATCCTCATGCAGAAAAATCATAATAGCCGTACTAGGAATATAATATGCCGATTTATGGAGCGCTGTTTGGCTGCTTTCAAAACTTTTTCTCTCAGATATTCTGAGTAAATGAAGGTCTCTATCTATCCAGTTGATGATTGGTTGGTATAAATCCATTAGCGGATACATTTCGTGAGATTCCGCAAGAAGTTGCACAGTCATCCGGTAGGGGTCGCTGAGGGTGATAGAGTCGGAATCAGAACTCGACATGCTGGAATTCATGCTCTCAGCGTCAGAACGGAGGGAATTCACTGAAGACACACTATAGCCTGGAAAAGAAAATAATAATATTGTATTTGAAAGTTCAAATAAGATTCTTTTAATAATGGGAAAGAGTGCCAAACACATCAATACGTACCCCGATTATGATCAGTGACGATATGTCCACACGATCATGATTACGCGTTGATATAATTCGTATCATCTGTTGACAGTCAGATGACGAATTCTGATTCTGATCAATAAAGATATGCCCATAACCACCTTAATAATAAGTTGAAATAATACGTGTTTAACACGTGCAAATTTCTCATGCCGTATGCTTGTGTATCCAACTGATCTAGCGAACACAATTTTTTTGCATTGATGCAAGAGGATAACTTGTATCCATTTCTAAGCTCAAATACCTTGAGTTATCATCAGCGAAGAAACATCGAAATTTTCGTTCAGATATTTGAATATCTTTATAACCAAGCACGTGATAATCATTATTATTAATCGTCCGCTTTTATCGGCCTAAACGAACGACTTTTTGGCAATAGTAACGCTGAATGGAACTTTATTCTAAGCCCTTATTAATAATTTCTGAATGGTGTGAAAATACGTGCTTAAATCGACGAAGTATCCAGCTAGCATGTCCCTATCAATAGAGCATTCAGTGAGCATGTCAGTATCGATTAATACTGCATCAGCAAATATGTACATAATAGAGTACAAGACTTAACAGTTGGTATTAACAACTATTCGCACAGGGGTGTGAAAACTGTAGCAGGAACTTTTACATGCTGCGATAAAGATTTTCCAAAAAGGGTTAGATAATCGTTATGTTAGGTCCTTTTTAGTCACACGTGTAACTCCTTGCCTGACTACCGTTTTTGCCTTGCCTGATTTGTCACTTTAACCAATAGCCATGAATTGTACGGTTTTTCATTTGCAGTGTTTGACACCGCACAGTAGAACATAGCCAAGATGTTTACTGAATATTGTGTCAAAATACGTCGGTTTTGGCAAATGTAAAAAAACAAATCATATTAGATTCCTTCTTTGAACGCTCAAACTGTTTTAACATTCAAAATGTGGAAGATATATATATACGTATTTTTTTTTTTTTATACAACGAACATTCAGTCTTTTATTTTATTTGTTGTTATAACTGTCTTTCATAACGTCCCTGCAAATGACTCACGATCAGTCTTACAGAGCACTAATTGTATTATCCTCTATTAACTGCATGACTTTTAGTCGTCTCCGAACATATTCTATTTTGAAAGCGTTTGTATATAATACTTTACCAGAGTAAGCATTAGTAAGTTAAACATCCCAATTTTTCAAAAATTATCATAAATTAATTATCCAATGTCTGATATAACAAGCATTGTGTCACCAAAAGAAAAAGCATCCGTTTTTAAACGTCACTGGAAAAGAACTTACCATCATACGAAGACCCGGACGAGGAATGACATGATGATGTCGTGAGGCTCCCTCTTCGTGACCTGAAATATACAGCAAAACAAAATCTTTATTGTGTGCGTAGTTGCTGTTAATTTTGAAGGCAATTAGGCCATTCTAACAATAGGGTTCTTTCAACATATAAGACTGCATTCCTTTGAAAGAGGTTTATAAATTAAAACCATGGCGCTAACAATGACGTAGAAGAGCGAAGTATATAGCTCGGGGATAACGCACACTGTTTGAATCTCTCAGGTCCCAGGTATGATTGTATTTTGGACACGTATGAGAGCAAGAGGTCTTAAATCGGACATCAAGGATGTTCTCTCATGCATTCCAACTTTAAGACTACCTTATTCCGCCATGTTGTCAAAGTTTTCAGAGCATTTTGGGGACAAAAATGAATTTGTAACAGTTTAAACTTCAGTCATCATGTCGAAAACGACTATTAAAACAAAAAAGTGGAATGGCTAGAAATGTGTATGAAATGTGACTACTTAAAAAAATATTTTCTCTAAAATAAAACCCATATACTAATGAAACCATATACCACGACCAAAACCCATATACGTATACCTCCATGTGTTTGTGTCCAGGAGTATCTTCTTTTTCATTAATTATTTTGTATTTTGTGGATACAAAAGTTTTATCAATACTTTAAAATTTTCACTGAAAATTACGTTTGATCCATGGTAAAGACTGCCTGTATTTCGTCAGAGGAAAACATGCGACTGTCTGTATTTCGTCTGAGGAAAACATACCCTTTTAGTACATTTTCGCTCGAATAGGTAAGTTCATGTGCGATTTTAAATGGATATTCGATACAGCAATCATATACAATAAAGAATCATCGATTCGGTCCGAAACAATACTGCTTGTAATAAATGTAACGGGAAACCGCTCGTTGTGTACCTGATCGCTAACAAGTAAGAGATACAAATACGGTCTGACGCCCATTGAAATCAGATGATTTGAGCCCACTGCATGCCAAGACGTGCCAAAATAGATTACTTACCTGCGCCACAAATGGCATACATTGTAGCCCCTCTGTCATCAAATTAGAGGCTTGAATAACTTTTTATTTGGAAAAGTAATTTCAATATTATACAATGAGTAAAGAGTCGTCTATTTTGGAACAGGCAGGGCGGAAAACTAATTATAAATGCAAACTTAAAATGCGGATTTTCTAAAATTAAATCTACGTTCTTTACGAGTCACTCTGTATATGTGGAATCGGCACTTTTCTCAGCCGGTAAGCACATCAAATTAAACCGGCACAGATGGCATTTTCTGTACTTTTCAATAGCGGACTGAATTGGTATTCAAACAAAAAATATTTTAAATCAGTATAGAACATGGTTATGGTAGCATAAATAATTTGCTTAACATGGTTAAAACATGCATATAATTTCTCTCCAATGCGTCAATCAATCAGTCATGGAATTTTTGAAAACGAATGATCTTCGAAACCACGTTTATATTAAGTCACTTAATCATTTAAAACAAAAGTGACAAAACTCAAACTTTCATATATGTAATTTGTCAATCGTTGATAGGCAATGTACATAACGATATTGTTAATAAATGTCTTATAGACAGATTAAGTTAGAATCACACAATATGGCTGAAGGTGTTTATACAACAACTGTATCTTCACTGAATATTCATCCGTCAATGATTGTCTGTAAACGTTTTAGGCCTTGATTTCAATGACACAAAGTTTGTAGCCTTTGTAGACTCGTGGAAAACAGAAACATATCGATAAGTCAATTTGGTACAAGGGTATACTTCAAGATAAAGAACAGTTGGCCATTCTAAATCTGTAATCCTTTTAGTTTGGTATGATATGAACCTGAAACGTGATTAATATTGTACAGGTTTGTATAGCTAACAACTGCATATACCGAAAACATACTCATATGTGATTAATATTGTACAAAGGTTGGGTAATTTAAATTTACATATACTGAAGGTATTCTATCACTATATGACGCCTGTGTTTAAATGTTATTTAAAAAAATATATATACAGCAATAACCCGTAACAGTATTCACAGGCGATACTTTGTTTTCTGTAGGACCCTTGCTGATTTATCCAACCCAGTTTATGTATACAGATATACAAATGTACTGAAACCACGAGTAGAAACAGAAGAGAGAAAAAGGGGTTGGGATGGGGGCGACACTACTTGACCACACTACAAAAGTACAAACTTTTAACCGGATTAGAAACAAAGAAATAAGTAACCGTATTGGATGACAACAATACGTACCTTTGGTATGAGGTCTTGACCGAAACCACTTGAACGTCCCTTAACTTTGAATCGAGGATTGCAAGATTCTTGAATTTACGATGTCTAGAGCTGTGACTACTTGACAACTGGGACAAGTTAAGACTCAAACCTATCTACACACAGGGTGGATTACGGCACGTAGGTTTTATCTTAGGGGAAACTGTATTCCAAACAATCAGGCCCTGACATGAGCATAACGTAAGCATAGGTTGTGATTGATGACCAGTTTAGCACTTAGGTTAATACAACCTCATTTAACAAACAAATATTCTCCTGAAGTACATATTAGCAATAAAGCTGGTATGGGAAATAAATGTACGGAGTTACTGCCATTGTATCTGCCTCTATATTCGATGATGTGTGTGATTTGGATTTGTAACGTAGCTTTAACAATTTCTCAGTCATATCGCTACGATGTCTTCAGTGTGGCGGTTTATAGTGATGTATAGCACTGGGGCACCATGCCGCAGACATGTAGCATAATGTCCCATCCAGTCACATTATCCTGACACCTGGCCGACCAGTCCTAACACTAACCTCTTAATGCTGAGCGGCAAGCGAGGCAGCTGTTAGTACCATTTTGTAAGTCTTTGGTATGACTCGGCTTGGGATCGAACCCACGACCGACCGCATCCGAGGCGGACGCTCTAACCACCGGAGCGGTCTATATTCGAGGATAACTGCCGAGTTAAACGATAACATTTGTGTGATGAAATATGAATAAAGCAACTCATGATCTCTTCCTTTATATTGTAAACAGAGAGCATGAGGGCCACCAAGATCCGCCTAGTATATGTGAGTCTTCTGTTTCCTACAATAAATATGAGAAGTGAACTCGCCTATACACTACTGCTCAGATAGTTCAAGTGCATTATGGACCTTTTGGTTTCCTGTTCCGGAAGTTTTTGCTCAAAAGCAAACCGTTCTTGAACAGAATAAAATATTGAAATGCCTTATTAATTTCATGCCACTTATTCATATTCAGGAGAGATGGTGTGTTGTGTTCGAAAGACATAGCGAGAAGAATGTAAATCAATCGGAATATAGCTAAAATATATTCCGAATTATACAGGATTTTGAAGTCTCAAGAGGAAAAGTAAAACAATATAAAACGTAGATGTCAAATAGAATGAATGTCGCTTCCTTTGCCGCAAAAATCGAGTAGACACCTTCGTGAGGATACGAAGACTTAGATTTGAACTCCTCGACCTCTTAAAAAAACGAAAGAACAAATAGAAAAAACAAGAAGATTCTAAGTCTCCTTTCTTAAGTAATTAATCATAATTTAAATACCGCCACGTTTCCTTACATATCTTATAACAAATACCAAATTTATCGGTCAGCCGATGACAACATTAACAAATATGGCGGGCGCCAAGCGATTTTAGGCCCAAAATTCAACATCTACTTCAGTAGGATATGGCAAAAGAATTGTGTTGACTGATACTGTTGCCATTGTATGCATAAGAGTTGTTGACGGTTGTATACGTTCTTTGTCTGAATTAATGGTAAACATGGGTATATTTGTGATACGTATGACTGGCAATATGATCTATATAAACTGTGTATTGGTTGTATTAAAGGTAAGTGATCGAAGTATACCATGGCCGATTTCCCTTTTATCTAGCATCGATAGACAGCGAAGTACATTTACACTACAGCACGTCTGATTGCGTTTATTCAATAGGGAATATCTGCCCCAAAGTTCAATCAATTTGGGAAAGGAAAGAAATGAAAGCAAAGGTTTGTTATTTGTTGTTTTTTATTTGTGGTAATAATGTTCGCTGGTGAGAAAATGATATTTCGTTGAATAAGGGCTATTGGAGTTTACCTGGACGCAAGCGTGGTGGCGTTAAGTAAACGTGTGTTACCGTGATAGATGTATTCACGGCTTATTCTCTGTAGTTGCATGATTTTGTAACGAGATTTAGGAATAAACTACAAGTAGAAGCAAGAGAAAATCGTCATTTACGCAGTTTTAGTTTAGCTAAAAACTTATATGGCAATATTTGGGCTTATTAAAAAGTGGTATCTTGCACAGCCGTGACGTTTGCCATAGCTGCTTTATTAGAACCGACTGAAAGTAATAGCTCATTCAAAACATAACATGTTTTGAAAATATAAAAGAATATATTTTGTTTCTTCAGTATGAATTCTTTATGTAACGTATTAGTGCTAATTCCTGCATATTTTGACACATAACACATGTTAAAGTTTCAGACTTCGTTCTCTTGTTACTTTTTTTCTAAGCCACTCCTTTTCAAGAAGAATCGTATGCAAAGGTAAAATATTAATGAAAGTGAGGTCTTGCCTATAGAAAACTTCGAATTCAAAGGTGAGAAGGAATGCTATCCTGAACACTTTCCACTATCCAACAAAAGCAAATCTTATCGTATTTTGTTATCCGGAGAATGAGACAATATACCAGAAAGCTTTCCAAACAAAACACGTTCCCGTGATTAGGCAGATAAATCTGATTACAAAAGCTTTTTGAAACATTTAATTTTTACAGTTGGCTGATAGCATTTGAGACAATCCAATCGTGAAGAGAGAGGAAGAAAGGTTCAACAAAAGACAAATTCAGAATTAGCGGCCACCAGTATAGCAAAGTTAACACAGTGAAGTTGAAAAAGGACTTTGGTGTCATACGTAAGAAATAAAGAAGGGTGGACAAAAGATTCGCCAGATAGTTGAATAGTTTCATTGATTTTTTGAGCGAAATCCTTCTTCCAAACTCACACTTGCATAGCCATTGAGATTCCTTAGATAAAGAATCCGAAAGAAAGGAAAACAGTACGATTTAATTTCCAAGATTAAAGACAATATTTTGAAAATATTTTTGGGGTAAAATCAGCGCGTTTACATATTATTATTAAAGCAGAAACCATAAAATTAAGTACATCGAATCCATTAACAAGAGAAATAATGGCAATGATAATAATGTTTTCATTAGGTCACGAACACAGGGACAAGGGTGGTGGTGGACGTGCCCCCCCCCCCCCCATTTCACATCTAAATATGTTTGGCCTACATGCGTAAAACTTCTTCTTAGCAGCTGACTATTACATGTTTGTCCACCCCCTATCCCCGAAAATAATTCTGCGGGTGTTTGGGATTATTAGATTGAAAGAGTTTACGATTTGGGATTATAAAAATATAACCATCAGAAAATCGACAGCACACACCTTGTCCTGTCGTCACTTGGCAAATAGGGGTGGATCCATTTCGTACTTGCATGCGCGTTTCAAAATGGGTAAATGCAGTTTTGGTAATCTGTGATTGTAGATGGTGGTGGTGGTGTCTGGGGTGGGGGATGGGAGTGGTCAGTGCAATGTAACATAAGATGCTACAATTCAAACCTTTCAAAACTTGCTAGATTGGAAAATAACAAAAAAGGATGAGTATATATATAAGACTAGTCCATTATTAATGGAAATAAAAAAAAAGAAAATGATAAAATTTCTTGTAAAATTATTTAACTTTGAACACAATTAATTAGCACAAGCAAGATCAACTGTGTTTAGAACTTAATGACTTTTCTCATTTAGGGACTTTAGTTTCACGGTAAAATTATGCTTAACAATGAAAAGATCTGAGTGGACTTTAAGAGGCAGATGATAAGTATATTAGAGTGTTCCATTTCACTGGTTAATTGCTTTATAACTTCGTTGAGTCTTGAGTAGAAAAAGGGACGCAGTGTAACTAACATGTTTTCATATTGAATAAACCAGAACACGCTTCCCAATGGAAATACAAGGACACAATTTATTTTAATATGTTAGATATGAATATAAGATTTCGTGCACAACCGGGGAACCAGTTCCAGGTGGATGAGAAATCACACTGTATCCGATATAAAAGTCTGGTAAATATTAAAGAGGAAAATAGGGCGGACTGGGCTGGGCGGTGTATGGGGCTGTAAAATGCTAATTGCAGTTTAGTAGCAGAATAACACGAATCAAAAACTATGCCCTTCCGGGCATTCTGTGGTCATAATGGTCCCAATGTGCTTACACATCCTCTCAAATAGTCAGATCAGCTAATCTCCCAGTAGAGATATATATCAGAAGGCAAACAATGAGAAAACAACAATTTGAAGAAAGTGAGAGGATACGATGACAAAGGATTGTGTAAAAATTTGTCAAGTGCATTCAATCAACATCAAGCGAACAATGGGCATATTTGTAGCACGAGCAAAAATGGTGCGTTTTCAAAAAGATCAAAGATTACATGTCCTTTTTTAGCGATGCCCGTATTAAAGGTTGAGTGGGAATATTGAAACTCTTTAGCAAAAAGAAGTCATGCTATTTAGTTATGTCACGTGAACAAAATTTGAAACAGATGTAAAGAATCAAACCATTCACGGGCCCTAACTTACAGTCGTCGGTCCATATCTCTCTCTCTCTCTCTCTCTCTCTCTCTCTCTCTCTCTCTCTATATATATATATATATATATATATATATATATATATATATATATATATATATATATATATATATATATGAGCACAAAAAAATCATCTTGCTTATCCAAATATTCTTTCGATGCCATAATAATGTTTAAGCAATGTTGCAAAATAGAATAAATTAGCTCTACTACTTGGAGTATTATCTGTTCAAGATAGTAAGCACCAACAATTAGTGGAATTACTACATTGTGAAGATGGTAATGGTACTGCAAAGACTGTGTATTAACAATTTATTACACTAACTCCAACGTACGTACCGCTACTTAACAGCATGGGTAAATTGCCAGTTTTACAATAAGTATATACTCATGTATAAGTCATCAGAGTTTTTGTAAACGTGACACACATCAAAACTATAAGTAAAGTAAAGGTTTGGAAGTTGGATCAAAACATAAATTGATTAACACACAATATATACTGATGCTAAATTGATTACTGCACACGAATGCTAAATTGATTACTGTACAATAATGCTAAATTGATTAATGCACTGCTCACTAATGCTAAATTGATTAATACAATGTACACTGATGCTAAGTTGATTAATAAACTGTGTACTAATGCTAAGTTGATTAATTCACTGTACACAAATGCTAAATTGATTAATACACTGTACACTGATGCTATGTTGATTAATACACTGTACAATAGTTCTAAACTGATTAATACACTGTACACTAAAGCTAATTTGATTAATACAGTGTACACTAATGCTAAATTGATTAATACACTGTACACCGATGCTAAGTTGATTAATGCACTGTACAATAATTTGACACTGATTAATACACTGCACACTAATGCTAAAAATACTATGCTCGTCTTTCTTATTTACTTTTTTAACTGCTAATAGACGAGCGGTGTTTTTTTGTGTCGTTTAGCATAAAGTCAAACTTACGGTCTTTATATGTATCTTAATGAACACAGTATCAAGCTTCTTTAGAATTATTTTATAATAGCTTACAAAATAACCAGCACTCCAAATCTGAATTGAGTTTAAATTGAAAAGGTTTGTTGAAAGCTTGTAGTTACCCATATTTAGACCAAACTGAAAACAAATGAATCATATACCACTTTCATCGAACAACAGTAACTGACAAGTTCAACAGGCAAAACAACTCTGTACCTCACTTAGAATCATTGTGAGTGGTACCTTCAAAACTTCTATACATGTGATTTACATATATTTGCAGAGACTAAAGTAATATGTATAATTTTAGGTTTTCATATTCTTTTTATCCTGCGCATATATCATACCTGTCTGTCTGTCTGTCTGTGCATGCATGCATGCATGTATGTATGTATGTATGTATGTATACTATGTATGTATGTATGTATGTATGTATGTATGTATGTATGTGCGTGCGTGCGTGCGTGCGTGCGTGTATGTATGTATGTATGTACGGTTCCAGAAGCCCCCTCCCATTCAAGCATCTTCCCCAATAATAAATTTACCTGTAATCCCAAAATGGAAAGTTTTTATCCTCCGAGCTATTATGGCTCTTCTTCGATTTATAAGCTCGCTGAAGATAGGTATCCATGATTCTGTTTCGAATGCCCCTTAATCTTTCACAGAAATCAGCTCATTCTCAATTCTTCAATTTGCAATTCTGGCTAATTGTCAACTTCACATCAAAGTCTCCGACAACTGGCACCACGTAATCCTAATTATCCGTGTTTACAGACAAACAGTCGGATATCCAAGGATTTGTACAGAAATAAAAATGCTGATTTAAATTCCAAAATATTGAATTTTAAAGCACAAACTCCATATAAGAATATTGATAATGGGCATACTCCAATTATCCACTAGAACTAAAGTGCAGCTTAATCTTAAAGTTCTTCCTAGTGCAATACTGGATAATAGTACAGCACTTCAAACTACACACTATATGTTCCTACGACTCGGGTATACTGATTTAGTACTGCGCCAATTGCGATATGACGCTCTTACAGTGGCACAGGTTTTTATCTATCGGAGTTCGTGTGTTTAATAATACGACTCAGGTCGCGCTTGATTGGCCGTCCGCCAATAGAATTGGCATGTTCTCTTCCGTGCCAATGGCTCTGAAAGTAAGTTTTAATTTGAACTATTAGAAATGCCACATGAGTTTTAAAGAGTACTCCAACAGTTGAGTTTTAAAGAGTACTCAAAGCGTTGAAATCGTCTGTGTTTAAATTTTGACAAAATCGATAAATATGTTATGTTTACTTAAAAAGAGTATTCTTGTCACGCAATTTCTTATAGTTGACATGTTCAGAAGTTAATACTTTGTATAACAAAAAAAACAATGTGCATTTAATTAGAATGAAATTTCCGGAACTGAGTAAGGATGGAAGTGACGATGATGATGATGATGATGATGATGATGATGATGATGATAATGATGATGGTGATGATGATGGAGTTGATATGACGATGACAATAATAACAATTACGACGATGGGGGTTTCAACTAAATATCTTGTCGTTATTAAATTTTTCAATCATGAATATTTTCACTTATATTTCTTTTCGACATGTGCAACAAGCAGATTTGTACAGATCTGTGTACAAACCAGGATGCATGTTTTTCGAAATGGTCACATCTGATTGATCGATATTTCAGTTTATTACAATGAAATTACATAGATAGAAATGAAGGCCAGAAAGTCCACTGAGGCAAAGTTGTCATCGATATATTCTTTAATGTACCTGTATACGATTTCAGATACGAGATTTTCACCATCAGCTAAAAGAGCTCTTTCGAAACATTAATATTTCTAACAATATTATAGTTGCACAGTCGGGATGACAAAGCAACGAGAAAAAACGGTAAATACTAAATTCTAGCAGATTGCTTTTAAAATTTACTGTCCTGTACTTATTATTGTAAACGCTTATTCTTTTTTCTTAAAGCTATCTTGTTCTTATTTTGTTATATATACACTACTACTACTACTACTGCTACTACTACTACTACTACTACTACAACTACTACTACTATTAGTAATTTCTATGTTTTCCAAAACTCAATAAATGCATTACCTACTAACTCTAGTAGAAAAAATAATGTAAAAAGTTAGTGCGAAATTCCCATTTGCATATTTTTTTAATCAATAAACTAGTAAATAGATTATTTTCCAAAATCCAACTACTATCATTTGATATTATCAATACTTTATGACGCACACACGTGTCAACAGTGGATTAAGGAAACGATTTAGACAGAGAGGCATGGAATCCCTCCCTAATTTTTTTGTTAGATGGACATGCTCGATAAAAATAATCGCCATTCCTTTATCTGATACAAAGTTCGACAAGTTCGCCACTAATCTTTTAATACTTGATGATTGCATTTCTTACCTTAAAGACAACTTAATGACTCGATGAGATTGGTCGTTCAAGCATGCGTGACATCCTTTCGAGGACCAAGTGGACATCTTGGGCGTATTAATTATCTCCATTATGGGGGAAAAGGTTGTCTTGGATGTTACATAACAATTTATTTGTCAGTGTCATTGACGGAAGATACCCTTAGGGTTATACAATTGAAAAGACGACATGTTTATGGTGTAATTAATTTTGAAGGCGCGCGAAGTATTCCTCATTTTTCAATCATAGCATCGTCTATATGGATGATGATAATGCAAATAACACATGTCCTCCCTTCATTATTCTATTACTTATTTTATTTGAGTTTAACAACTTCCACATACATATACATATATATATATACACACACACACACATACATACATACATACATACATACATACATACATACATACATACATACATACACACACACACACATACATACATACATACCTAAATACATACATATGTATACATACATACATGCATGCATACATACATACATACATACATACATCTGTATGTGTATGAGTGTAAGTGTGTGTGTATGTGTGACAAGGTACCTTTTATGCACCAAGACAAGCATAATTTATACACCGTTATCTTTACTGATCTTTGATAAATATTGATGAGAAGAAGTGATATCTGTATGTAGTTTAAGTTACAGTCATGACGACGTGCCCTTCAGTGTTAAATATGTGCTCTTCAGTATTAAATCTGTGCCCTTCAGTTTTAACTATGTGCCCTTCAGTCCTAACTATGTGCCCTTCAGTCTTAACTATGTGCCCTTCAGTTTTAACTATGTGCCCTTCAGTCCTAACTATGTGCCCTTCAGTCTTAACTATGTGCCCTTCAGTTTTAACTATGTGCCCTTCAGTTTTAACTATGTGCCCTTCAGTATTAACTATGTGCCCTTCAGTCTTAACTATGTGCCCTTCAGTTTTAACTATGTGCCCTTCAGTATTAAATATGTGACCTTCAGTTTTAACTATGTGCCCTTCAGTTTTAACTATGTGCCCTTCAGTATTAACTATGTGCCCTTCAGTCTTAACTATGTGCCCTTCAGTATTAACTGTGTGTCCTTTTAATTCATGATAACGTCACACATTTGTATTGATATAAATGTGATGTTATGAAGAATTATATTATTGAAACAAATCCAGACTATTCCAAATCACCACTTTCATCGCATGTTGGATGAATTGGTCATATGTCTAATTGATTAAATATATATAGGACAAGAAAGAAACAAAACTTTATTACACTCACGTTGCAGAGTTTGCAATATATGAAGTAAATAATGCTTAATATGGATAACATACTTTGGAAACTATAATCCATTAACCTTCAAGAGTCGTATGTTACATGTGTTAATTTATTTATAAATAATTGTGTCAGTGAGTTTTACATTGTTGACTTTCATCATGAAAACAAGAACACGAAGGAAGAAAGTCATATTCATCACCTATTTATTGAGACCGACGTAGTGTACAATTTCTTTCCTTGTAGGAATCATTAGTGTTTGCCTATCTAACAGCTACAAAAATGAAATTTATGATTTGTAGGTATAAGCTGCATGAGGCTTAGACGTACTGAAAAGCACTGGGTTTTTACCCAACTGAATTATAGCAAAAATTCCGTTAATATGAAATCTTTGAACATATCTTTTCATTTCTATGATCAGCTGCGCCCTAATATTTAAAGGATATGAGCTGTAACTGGGTAAGTCAGAATAGCACCACTCTAGAGAATAGCATCACTCTTGAGAATAGCACCACTCTAGAGAATATAACGACGCTTGCAAATAGCACCACTCTTGAGAATAGTACTACTCTTGAAATAGCACTAATCTAGAGAATAGAATAGCACCAATCTTGAGAATAGCACCACTTTTGAATAGCACTACTCTTGAAATAGCACTAATCTAGAGAATTTAATAGCACTACTCTAGAGAATAGAATAGCACCAATCTTGAGAATAGCACCACTTTTGAAAATAGCACCACTCTTGAAATAGCACCACTCTTGAAATAGCACCACTCTAGAGAATTTAATAACACTACTCTAGAGTATATAATGGCACCACTCAAGAGAATAGAACCACTCTTGAAAATAGCACCGCTCTAGAGAATAACACAATTATTGAAAATAGCACCACTCTAGAGAATATAATAGCACCATTCTAGAGAATAGAACCACTATAGAGAATAGCACCACTCTTGAAAATATCACCACTCTAGAAAATAGAATAGCACCACTCTAGAGAATAACACCACTTTAAACGATTTTGCGACGAAATGTATCTCTACATGTAATAGTTTCAACTAAAATTGACTTATCAATGTTATCATCACTTTTGACAGGGGCACATATACAAGACGGTACATCGACATTACCAACACCATAATATATCACCAATACAACACAATACATGTATCATACAGTACATGTATCAACAATACAATACGGTACATGTAACGACCATACATCACTGTTTTGTATCACCAATACAGCACATTACATGTATCGTACAAAACAACAAGTACAATAAAAAAACAGTAGATGTATCGACAATGCAACACACATTATTTATGGACACAGTACATGTATCGGCAATAAAAAACAGTATATGTATCGACAATGTAATACAGCATGTATCGACAACACAACTCAGTATATGTATCGACAATACAGAACATTACATGTATCGACAATACAACACAGTACTTGTATTGACAATACAACACAATACATGTATTGACAATACAACACAGTACGTGTATCAACAATACAACACAGTACATGTATCGACAATGCAATACATAGCATGTATGGACAATACAACACAGTACATGTTTTCGATGACACAACACAACAGACATGTATCGACAATGTCAGTGGTAGATACGGTATTGTCCAAGCTAATATCAATTCGTACAACTTCTTAATAATTTCAAGATAATAAATGCCATGGCCACAGCAGCACTCGTGAGGAATTCCATGCCACACCCAGGCAAATATAGACATGATAAACAGAAGAAAGAGGGAATTTGTTTTGGGCCAAGTGAACTAAGGGAGTTAACTCAAACATTACTACGTTCGTTCTATTGCTGTTGATTTCATAGATTGTTCACATAATACTTTTAAAGGATATGGTTAGAAAAACAAATATTGGTTCACATTGTATAGATAAGGTTTCTCAGATGTTCATGGAGAATAATCATACAAAGTTTACGAAAAATTCGCAAAATTTCACTTCAAAAACGTACAAAAATCCAGAAGTTATAAAACTTTGCTGTTAGCGAAACGCAGATATTTGTACTCTCCCCACCATTTAACTTGATGCAATTTATCGCTGTCAACGTGCACTTTAAATTCGCAATTTCCATGTAATTTATACATAATCACTACGATCTGACATTTTCCTATTGTTGGACAAATACGTTTTGGAAAATTCTATCAGCTGTAGTCAAAGTTTAAAAAGATTTTTGTGTGCGCGTATACGAGAGAGAGAGAGAGAGTTTTAAATGTTTTGCAGTTATATCGGTTCCATGTCTGCAGTGTGGCAGTTTATATTTATGTCTTAGCCCTGGGACATCATACAGCAAATATGTAGCATGTCCCACCCATTCATATCATCCTGACACCAGGCCGACCAGTCCTAACACTAACCTCTAAATGCTGAGCGACAAGCAAGGTAGCTATGAGGCGCCGTAGCGGACAAAAGCTGGTCCAATGAGAAAGTTGCAATTGAAATTTCGATGTCGTATATCGAGAAATCCAATATCACGTGTTGGATCAAATTGCATTTCCATAAAGTTCCATTTTCTAGATCGAGAATTCAGATTTTATATGTTGAATCATACAGTTGTGGTTTAAAGTTATATTTTCTATGTCCACGTTTTACAGTGTATATCTTGAATTACACAGCGGTGGTTGTAATTTCAATATCATATGAACAGAATCGCTAATTCACACGTTGAATGTAACTCTTTGTGATAAGAGTTCCATTTAATATGGCGAGTATTTAGATTTCATCTGCTGAATTTCACAGCAACGAGAAGCAGCCTACTTGTTTAAAAATAACGCGGTTCGTTCATGAGAGCACAAGAGTCTGACGTTTTATCAAGTACGGCGAAATCTCTGACAACATGAAACCACCTTATCAGTAATATATTACCGATAAGGCGATTTCATGTTGTCAGATATTTCGCCGTACTTTATTGATAAAACGTAAGATTCCTGTGATGAGAGCAACCTCTAGCGAAGAAATTCATAGTAATTCTCGACCTGTGATTGGTAACTTTCAAACTGTAAATGCATGAAATGTTATGGTACATCATAATTGAATACACGAATGATGTATCTTAATACTTGATATTATTTTGAATTGTTAAAGTGCACATTGTTTAATGTTACTTTTAACACCAACACATCATTTCATCATATACAAAATAGCAATTCTGACAAGAACAATGAAATTTCCAACTATCGCTGTGTAATTCAACAGACACAATCTAAAAACTCAAGATACGAAATAGAACTTCCAGCACAATCAATGTGATTCAACATGTTAAATTGAAATTATCGACATATGACATTTAATTTTCAACAACCACCGTGTAATTCAGAAGATACAATCTGAAAACACGACATTGGACATCGAATTTTCAGCCAGCGCTGTGCAATTCAACAGATGAAATCTAAATAATAAACATATAAAATGGAAATTTCAACATAAACTTTTTGAACCAATACGTAAATAAGGAATTCTCGACGTATCACGTTGAAATTTCAACCACCGCCGTGTAATTCAAACGACACAATCTAAAACCTCGACATGGAAAATATAACTTTCAATCACTACTGTTTAATTCAACAGATACAATCTAAAATCTCGACCTAGAAAATGGAATTTTAAGGACAAGCATTTTTGAAACAACACGTGAAATTTGAATTATGGGCATATGGCATTAACATTTCAACGACAACGTTTTGAATGGATTAATTTTGTCCGCTACGGCGCCTATCAATTCGTACAACTTTTTAATAATTTATAAATAATAAATGCCATCTCTACAGCAGCACTCGGAAAGAATTCCATGCCACACCCAGGCAAATATAGACATGATAAACAGAAGAAAGAGGGAATTTGTTGTGGGCCAAGAGAACTAAGGGAGTTAACTCGAACATTATTACGTTCGTTCCATTGCTGTTGATTTCATAGATTGTTCACATAATACTTTTAAAGGAAATCGATAGAAAAAGAAATATTGGTTCACATTGTATAGATAATGATTCTCAGATGTTCATGGAGGATAATCATACAAATTTTACGAAAAATTCGCAAAATTTCACTTCAAAAACGTACAAAAATCCAGAAGTTATAAAACTTTGCTGCTAGCGAAACAGATATTTGTACTCTCCCCACCATTTAACTTGATGCAATTTATCACTGTCAACGTGCACTTCAAAGTCACAATTTCCATGCAATTTATACATAATCACTACGATCTGACATTTTCCTATTGTTGGACAAATACGTTTTGGAAAATTCTATCAGCTGTAGACAAAGTTTAAAAAGATATGTGTCCGCATATATGAGAGAGAGAGAGAGAGAGAGAGAGAGAGAGAGAGAGAGAGAGAGAGTTGGAGTTTTAACAACTTTTCAGTCATATCGGTTCCATGTCTGCAGTGTGGCAGTTTATATTTATGTCTTAGCCCTGGGACATCATACAGCAAATATGTAGCATGTCCCACCCATTCATATCATCCTGACACCAGGCCGACCAGTCCTAACACTAACCTCTAAATGCTGAGCGACAAGCGAGGTAGTTGGTTGTACCATTTTTATGTCTTTGGGATGACTCAGTCGGGTTCGAGGCGGAGGCTCCTAACCACTTAGGCCACCGGAGCGGTTTCGAAAGATTTTAAATTACAACAAAACAAAATATTAAAAAATTCGCAACATAAGCAAAATCCGCACAGTTGGTGAAAACTGCGGAAATATTGTCACACTGTACAAGTAATCAGCAATACGTATCATTGTCGAAGTGATCAGCAATACGTATCATTGTCGAAGTGTACAAGGTTCTAAACATTTATTCCGTTACTGGGTCCTAATGGAATTAAAAAAAGATTAAAATAATGTACTAAAACACAGGAAGACAATTGATCAAACTGATTTTCAGGAGTCATAGGAATATTTTTGTTTATAAAAAAGGTTTGTAATATAATGAACCATGACGCAAACAAAGATGAAGAAAATAGGAAGTTTAATAGTAACAATAAAAATAATTAGGTTTACGCACCTAAAATACTTAGGTTCATGCACATAAAATAATTAGGTTTACGCACCTACAATAATTATGTTTACTGGGCTTTAGAGATTGCAAGACGTGTACAAAATCTTCACAATTTAAATATTTTCGGCTTCAGAGATTGCAAAATGTTTACGTACTCTTAACAATTCAAATGTTCTCAGGATTGACAATATATTGAAGAAAGAAAAAAAACTACTGTTACCCATTTATGTATAACTGTTAAACCTGATACTGGAAACTTGTATCACACCAATATCCTGGACACTAGGAAGTATTATATCCAGGGACGAAGAGGGGTGAGGTTTCCAGGGTTTCCGGACTCACCCTCCAGCAAAAAAGGAACAAAACGTACACACACAAACGTACTGTTACGTGCCATTTGAAGTTCGATGTTTTTTTTTTTCTTCTTGAGCATGTTTATTGGATATTATGCACACGCTGAGTAAACAGACACATAGACTCACTTTGGTACACTTTCTGTGAAAGTCGGGTCTCTTTTGAAATGTTGGCCCCTTCCCCCTCCAACACCATCACTTGACCTCACCCGGTCCTGATAACTACACAAATATACATAAAAAATAAGGGTGACGCCATAATCCCTGAAAGTTATGTGCCCATTACTTTATTAAGCTCTTGTGGAAACCATTCACGCCAGATGTAAACAATTCTTTGGAGTTTTTTATATGACTAGAATAATCATTCCTGCTCAAACTAAGCAGGACCTAGAGGACTTGACCAATTATTCACAATTTATTCTCTCACTCAAAATATAAAATTTTGAGAAGAAAATAATTATATTTATTGACTTGCTTTTAAGTGCAGTGTGTCATGTACATGCACTGCATACCAAATAGCTTAAATTGTTAATGCCGGACTGTGTAATAAGTGACAGTGTAATAATCCCAGACTCTGTAAAAAGGTCGGTCTGTGTAATAAGGCGGAGAGGAACACTAGCAACGACCGATTGTACATAATACACCTTACATTTTCTATTCTCCGTCGTTGTCATTTTCTACACTGCACAATGGTGCGTGTTTCATCTAGCATTTGTTCAATTTATCGGTGTTGACAGTTTTAGCGACTTTCTATATTATGTGTTATCTAGGTCTGACAAATCTGGCGACTTTCTATATTAGGTGTTATCTAGGTCTGACAACTTTAGCGACTCTCTGTGTTAGGGGATTCCAGGTCTAGCACTTATAGCGACTTTCCATGGAGCAGCAAATCAAACTAGTTCAGAAAGAAAACTTGGAACTTAACTATCCGTTGATAGACCTGATGACCATCTATTAAGTAAAATATTGTCTTCACAATTTTTTGCAGAGAACCTAGTAGAAACACTTGGGACACTGGAGGTTTATATAAACGATTGATATAAAAGTAAAAAGAAGACGGATGGCTCTTTTACTGACAATATCCAGTTTGGCGGGGTGCTTTGGATGGAAGGGTAAAGAAATCGTGTAGGTATGTATTACTAGCTGATGGCTAAGTTAACTTACTTCAAGGAGAAAGAAGCATTGTGTTATGTCTATCTATGTTGTTGTTTAATTTTTGTCCATGATTATATATTGTAATGAGCATGTATTCAAGATATTACATATATAATTTTTGTCCATGAGTGTAAACTGTTTTGCATGATAATGAGCTATAAATAGGTTGTTCACTCTGGTTTGGGTTCTATTTCATGAACCTCTCCACAGTTTGTGGTAATTACGTTTTGGATGACGAAGTCAGATAGGTTGTGTCGCGACATAAGTCACGTGAGGAGTATTTCGACCTAGAACCGTAGCTGACTCGTGGGGATGCATATACAGAGGAAAAAGATAACTAATAATTTATTGCTAATGATTATTTCAAATGCTTTTCTTATTTGGTTTTGTTTTTAAGTACAGAAGTTTCTCATCATTTTACTTCCCACGTTTTGTCAGCTGTATGTTATGTGTAAACAGTTCTTTCTCATCACAATGACCGAACATTTTTCACATGCTACATGCATAAAGCAAAATTACGTCCGTATTTGGGGCCTTAGGCGGTCGATTGGCCTAAGGCGTACAGATCACTAACACGCCACACCTCTGTGTCTGTGACATGGGTTCTCTGCCAGACCAATGTAGGTATGTGAGAAAGCTTGCCAGTGTCTACCATGAGTGGGTGATTCTTCCTGAGATCTTCCTCCGCCAAATTAAATACCGTCCGCCATGTATAACAGTGTACTAAAATATTGCGTTAAACAGACAAAAACTAAGCCATACATCAATATTTGTTTGGTTTGTCATACCTACATACATGCCCAAGTCAACGCTTGATGACTACTTGTAAAATATATCTCTAAGTTGTATTATAGACTTCTGCCTGTCTTTCTGTCTCTATCTCTGTCTTTCTCTTAAATCGGTAGGTCGATATGAATACAAGTCTTTCCAAGCAGGTCCTGCCTGAACTAGTTTCCTTACCGAACCATGCACCGGTGGCCTAGTGGTTGGAACATCCGCCTCGGATGCGGGAGGTTGCGGGTTTGAAGCCCGACCGAGTCTTTCCAAAGACTTACAAAAATTGTACAAACAGCTGCCTCGCTAGACGCGCAGCATTAAGCGGTTAGTGTTAGGACTGGTGGGCCTAGTGTCTGGGTAATGTCTGGGTAATGTGACTGGGTGGGACATCATACTAAATGTCTGCGGAATGATGCCTCAGTGTTAGAGATCACAATAAACTGCCACACTGCAGATATCTTAGTGACATGACTGAAAAATTCTTAAAGATACCTTAAGAATCCAAATCACACAGAGACACACACACACTTACCGACCCATGCAAATAAAGACACATTTTTAAGCGTGTGCATGCCTTTCAAATGTCTGTACGTGATAGGTTGTTGTTGTTGTAAGGTTTAACACCATTTTTCAGCGCAAGATAGGCTATACAAGGCAGCCAGTATTAATGCGGAGGATGAACCAGGGAAAACCCCGGAAAGAACCACCGACCCACGAGAAGCTACTGGCACATATATGACAGGTCAACTGTTTCTAATTATTACAAGACAAACTATTTGCAAAAACACCTGTAATTTTATTCATTTCTTTTATATAAAAATACAATACGTATATATAGTATATCAAGAAATCACTTTGCCTCACATTTGATGACACACATTTTCTCTACAAAACCAGATACCCTTCAACGGTACTGTCTACATGTAAAACAATATATTTTAAAGACTTCTGACTTCGACAAAATGCGCAAAAAGCTTGCAAACGTTTTTGTATTATTCATTTAATATTTTCATTTTTTTTAAGTGTTGTTTGTTTCTATTTGGAGTTTTTCTGTCAAAGTTTTTGATTTTAACTTATTTTGCTTAATGGAACAGCGGCAGCGTGTAAGCACTCAAATCACGAGTACTTTCTCACACTCATGATCTGGAACTCATTTTTGATTCACTGGGAGTAATGGAACAACCAGCCATCATATTATTCTAATGAATTCAACCAGATTTATCCACACTTTACTATGTTCGAGCAACACGAACGATAACTCACACATTACATATAAAACGATTTATTGTATGACGTTACTGAAATACCAATTGTTTTAATTTTTAAAATTGTTTTGACATTGCACGTAATCAATATTAGGATGTTTATGGTGTTTCGAAAAGGACTCATCCCTCAACACGTTATTTGCGATTCAGTTAAAAAAATCAATATATTTTTTTCATCATAAATTTCGAATCCTTCTGCGTACCAGTAGTTAAGTGGACGATTCTGCGAATGGCCTGCTAAGTAAGAAAATGGTTGGTCGGGTTTTTGCATAACACACAAAACATATTAATTCAAGATTTCTTCAGAATGCCTCGTATTTTACGCAAAATTCTAAACTGAGCGTCATTAATTTTCCAGGCAGGCTGATGGAACACGATCACGACTCGTGCAGATGATAATCTTTAACAATATCATTATGCGGGCGGGTCTGCGTCCATACTGCTTGCGCGGGCGGGTCTGCGTCCATGCTGCTTGCATTTCGGTTGCGTTTTGTACGCGACAATAGATGGCATACAAAGATCTCAAAATTGTATTCTTGTAGCATTTGATATTTCTAAAATACTAAATTAAGAAGAATTCCTGCTATATAGTACCGACATCTTCAAAACTATAATGCTGAATTAGAAAAGGACATTTCAGATCATTAGTATAACAGAATTTTCTTTGCAACTTTCGAAATCCTCTTAAAGCTCTCTCATACTGACACGATGCATAAAACTGAAATAGTCATATTTATATAGAGAGAGGATTCGTTATGCGCAATTTATACGAATATAAATTAGTTCTATTCAGAACAATTTAAAATTTAATTAAAACAATGTCCCAAACTTTTAATTACATTCCTCATAAAATGTGGCAGCAGATTTATATATAAGACTTTATGCTCTACCTGCCAAGTAACAGGTAGACAAGATGATACATTTATATGTATCTGGGGACAAAATAATCTTCAAAGCAGTGTAAAGACATTTGTCTAGGACTAGCACTTGAAACATTATCGTTCACAACAGTTGGTCCAAAATATTAACCAGGAATGTATTAATCGTATATATGACATGCCAGTACACACACACACACACACACACACACACACACACACACACACACCATCTGTTGTGGAATGAAAGATGCAAGAAGTTGACAAAATTACGAAGGAGTTTGTTGTTGAAATGTAAACAGAATATTTACAACAGTTTGGGATTTTAAATAGGATACACAGTTAATGATTTAAAAAAGAAAGAAAAAACTCAAAAAGATATTAGCTGTTACAAATTATAAACAATGAAAATGTTTTCACATCATAAAATACAAATATGAAATTATAATAATAACAAAACAAAAGCACAACTTTTAATATCAGAGGGAGCAAATGCATCGTTACTGAATATTTTCAACTTGAACTAGATCAATCTAAAATCTCGAATACTGCTAATGGTATGATCTAGCGTTTTATTCCTGTGATAAATTGTACGGAAATCGAAACTAGCAATGCTAATGGTATGAACTAGCGTCGTATTCCTGTGATAAACTGTACGGAAATCGAAACTAGCAATGCTAATGGTATGAACTAGCGTCTCATTCCTGTGATAAACTGTACGGAAATCGAAACTAGCAATGCTAATGGTATGAACTAGCGCCGTATTCCTGTGATAAACTGTACGGAAATCGAAACTAGCAATGCTGATGGTATGAACTAGCGTCTCATTCCTGTGATAAACTGTACGGAAATCGAAACTAGCAATGCTAATGGTATGAACTAGCGTCTCATTCCTGTGATAAACTGTACGGAAATCGAAACTAGCAATGCTAATGGTATGAACTAGCGCCGTATTCCTGTGATAAACTGTACGGAAATCGAAACTAGCAATGCTGATGGTATGAACTAGCGTCTCATTCCTGTGATAAACTGTACGGAAATCGAAACTAGCAATGCTAATGGTATGAACTAGCGTCTTATTCCTGTGATAAACTGTACGGAAATCGAAACTAGCAATGCTAACGGTATGAACTAGCGTCTTATTCCTGTGATAAATTGTACGGAAATCGAAACTAGCATTGTTATATTCAAGGATAAATTCAAAAAATTTACGGTCCGTAGAAGTTCCACACTAAAACCTGTCTTTTAAGACCACTGCCATGAAAGACATTCTGTACTGAGAGAGAATGTTCTCACTGTACTGCTCAGTCTCCCTGCACTACACAGTCTCACTGTACTGCTCAATCTCATGTACTACAAAGTCTCACTGTACTACTTAGTCTCATTGTAGTTACTGCTTAGTCTCACTGTATTGCTCTGTCTCACTGTACTTACTGCTCAGTCTCACTGTACTGCTCAGTCTCACTGTACTGCTCAGTCTCATTGTACTGCTCAGTCTTAGTGTACTGCTCAGTCTCATTGTACTGCTCAGTCGTAGTGTACTACTATGTCTCACTGTACTTACTGCTCAGTCTCATTGTACTACATAGTCTCACTGTGCTGCTCAGTTACTTGTATCTCACTATACTGCTCAGTCACTTGTTTAGTAATTTCATCTGTATTGAGAGACCTACTGCCTCAAGAAGATCTATTTTGTTTGCCGAAGGGATGATCTCTTCGGTTATGTTCTATTGTAGCTAAAATAATTCACTCAGATAAATGACTTTTAAGAAAGAAAAAGAAAAAATTAATGCACAGATCTAATTATTTATATAATTTGGTGACCTCTTATGATAGGTCACATGTCTTGAGAAACCAATTTTCATTAGCAAAAGATGTGTTGTCTTAAGATAGGTGCTTTTGCATTCCTGACAGAGTTTTCTTTGTTAGTTTGTTTAAGAGATGACTATGACGTCTGCGTTATGAAACAAATCAGACAAAATTATATTTTGGAAAAAAAATAATTCAGGTGCCATGTTCATTCATATTTGTGGCATCGTGTTATATGGATCGGTTTACTATTCAACGATATCGTAAGCATACTGAATCAAAATGACATGTTACAAGAAATTATGCAAGTTGTACATATATGGAATGTGTTATAACGTTAAAATAAAGGATAGAAATATATTCTTTAGGAAAATCAAACAAATGATGTTTAGATTTGTTAATCTCTACAGTCCGTAATGCCATGTTATGAATTACACAACATTAAAAAAAGTTCTTAGTTCTCGATTTCCTCACATTACTTATCTCAGGGTTGATAAGTATATAAATCAACCAGATAGTTTTGTTGTTGTGTGTGTGACTGTGTGTGTGTCTGTGTGTACACCTCTGTTCATTTCTAATATACGAATAAAGCAATTTTCTTAATTGCATATAATTTCATAACTCTAAATATAATTACATTGTCACCTTGGAACAGCACACTACCCTCACTTCTGACTTTACCAGTGAGCTTCCGTTTTTCTCTTTCTTTTTAAAATACTGCGTGGGCCTTTAAAGACATGACCAAACAAGTTTACATTTTATGGATACAGACCATGTATATGTGTCCCTTCTTCTGTTCATAACTTAGTTATATAGACTGGTTTGCTCATAATCAGCTTTGTCCATAAAATGGATTTCAATGCTACTAGATAAACCGCAGTTAGGTAGGTAAATTAGGTTGCAGATCATCCCAGCCATTGTAAATCTCAGGAAAAGATAAAGTGCTTAAAAATCAACCGTTCTCACAAGTCATCACTTATGGGACAGACCAAGCTACTCAAAAAGGAAAATATTGAATTGATGATGATGTTGATGGTGATTGTGGTGGTGGTGTTGATGATGATGAAAACAACGACGACGACGACAATGGTAATAATGGTGACATACAATACTTTGATTACTGGAGTCAAGCATTGTGATATTTTCCATAAAACTACATTAATTGTCCTGCTTATCTGGTCTTATTTCGTCCTGTTTAAAATGAACGCAGTGCACAAAGACGCATTTATAAAAAGGATGCAAAGGAACTTGCAAAAATCTTTGTGAAAAAACCCATAACTATATCATCGTAAGAACATTTATACTGAATGCAAATATCCACATATATTTCCCCCATCAGTTAAATCACTCGGATGTGTTATTTTTCTTGATTTTTGTCTTGCTGCACAATGATCAAAACTGTGACAACACCCATCAGATAAAATCAAATGTACCACAAAATCAACGAACGATGATAATACACTCCTGATAAACCCAAATATGCTATAAAATCAACCGAACTATGATAATACCCCAAATATACTACCGTGTATAATATTGACGGCGCTGATTTGCTTCCTTTCACTTTCATTTCCTTCCATTGCTCTGGACATCTATAAAACATGGATGGTACTGCAAGATGCAGATTTTCGAATGCTATGTGTCAGAACCTTACTTTGGATGAGACCTGCATGTCCATGTTTCTCTTATGACAAATCCAGAGGGACCCGTTTTAAAAACGTTTTGAAAAGTTGAGGATTGGGTTAAGGATTAGGAAATGTGATTCGAATTAGGGTTTAGCCAGTCAGAAGACATACTGGTAATAATAAGACCCCTTTCACGTAATAAGACCCTTTTATATACAGATCACAGTTAATGTTTACTGATGTCAAAGGTATTTCCAATAACGGAATGGAATTACATTTTTAACAGCGTTCTTTAAGGACCATACACAGGCAAGCTTTGGGTTGAGATACTCCCCACACAATGATACTGTGATCGGCTAAAATGACTGGGTTTTCATACAGGATATTTATTCCATTGCATACATCTAACTTAAAATTCGTTTTAATAAAGAATTTTCCTATAACCTGTTGGGTGCAAATTATTTACAACAGTTACTTCCCTTCGCGACTTCGATTATATAGGCAACAAACAGATCGGTCTACATACACGCATACAAGACTGGTCCACTCAAAACAAATAAATTACAGAAGCCTGCTTTGTCCTAAAATTCCAATGCTAACATTTGTGTCCTTTAAGCACTTTGTGCACCTGTCCACTCCCACCCCTTCATCTGAATTGGCGTAGAGTCTTTATGCAAAAAGCCCAACATTAAAGTCAGTCTTTGTCAATTCTAAATGTTATGCATTCACAGATGCACAAGAACATTTTTGGACTGCTAGCTCTATGCTCACTTCAATGTGTTTCGCTAATTGGTTATAAATAGTTTTACTTTGGCAATAAGGACAAAGTGTACATGGGGACAGCCTACCCAGGGAATCGAACAGTTCGGATAAATAAATTTACAAAACATACCTGCTATCCTCCTATTTGAAGTTGCCAACACTAAAACGTAAACATGTTCTTAAACACCCATGTAATGAAAGATGGCGAGATATAATCAGTTTTTGTAATTACATTTTAAGAAATAAATTTATCGCTTGCATTAAGAACTTTTGAATGGTATTTGGTCATGTACTTTATAAAGTGTCCACGTGGTTACACACGTCCGATGAAGGAGAGAACTTTTTAATGGTATTTGGTCATGTACTTTATAAAGTGTCCACGTGGTTACACACGTCCGATGAAGGAGAATTACAGAAATCTGTTTCATTTATATGACCCAAGGAAGTGAGTTGTATTCTACTGTAAGGGAAATAACTCTTGTTACCATGTCACGGTGAACCCGAAAACTAACAAAAATAACAAAACAAAACAGAAAATAATTGGCAAACTGCCTGTGAGACATAGAGTTCTTGCAGAATGCTGATTACGGATAAATTGCTGGAGTCACACACTTGTGATATCAGCATTTTTTCGTCCCCAAACAGTCATCCTTATACAAGCTATCAATTCACAAATCCAGCTTTGGACGAGAACTCCCTCCTCTTAAAGCTGATGGAATTAGTGTAAATATCACAGTAAACTTAACACGTTATACTGGTCATAAATACAACCAAATATAAAACAGTCCAGGAAGTAACATCACGTATGCACTCCACCGTGTCTCGCGTGTGCTTGCACCTGAAAAAGACATAAGATCGGTAAGAAAACATTAAAATGTAAGACAGAATAGGCTAAAGCATTTAGACACACGACACCTGTTTTTACTAAGAGGTAACAATGAGTATGATTTAATTAAACACTAATTCAATATTAAGACAGATAATAAAAGTCAAACAAAGACCCAATCGGGACACCCTCAGGCCTTTCCTTCAAAGATCGGAAAAGCACCTCATAAATACCACAGTAGGCGTACTTGAAAATAAAGAGGATCTCGAATGGGTAATGATTTAATATTGAATTTCTGAAATGAGTTTAATGTCAAGCTTTTGCCAGCCTTGGCGAGCAAAAGCTGGACATTATTCAAAGAGCTTCATAAAGTTAATTTTAAATCATTACACAGCTAAAAATCTGTTTCTCACATCGTTTTTATTTTAATGGAAATATTTTAGAGAGAAAGAAGAATAAATAATTTTGTTCATTCTGCATCAGACGACGTATCTTTCATTTGTTGCATGGACATAAACAGCCCCAGACGCCAGCTGAATTAATGATGCACATTTCTATAACCAGTAACATATGAAAGTAGATGTCTTAAAACTTTATTTAAGGAGAAACTGTCCTTCCAAATTAACAGAACGTTTAACACAAACAACATCATCTTTCAAGACTGGAACACCGATGGGGATTAATGTGTGATATCAGTTAGATTAGACAAGCCACACACATCGATTTCAGTACGAATGTTAACAAAGTATGCCAGTTTCACCACGAAACATTCCAATTGTTGGGTATTCATGTGAAAGGATGATTATTAGACACAGAAAATCCCGATGCTCTTATTGCATAACCTTCTGTCAGAGAGACCGGTTTATATCCGTATTCTTCTCTAAACAGAGCTGAGTTTATTTCCTCAACATTTAGACCACGCTTGTCATAGGGTGGATTCCACGTTACAGGTATCCGGCCCCTGCCCTTTATCCATTGATACCTTTATGTTTAACGAGATCCTGTGGGGAATATTGGCTAGATTCCGACAGACGTGACCTCTTTTTTCCCCTAAGACACTTTGGGCAATCGATTCGAAAATCGGCTGCCAAAATGTCGATAGTAATTGTAAAAATAAAAGGTGGCATGTACGCTACCAATCAGTAAAGAGAATTCTTCGCAAGCATTTCATGGGCTTATCTCGTTTAGTTGGATTCACATAAAGTGATGTGTTAACATGTCGTCATATCAAAAATATTAAACTGCATACACTATGCAAAGTGTTCCGACTATTTGATAAACATGACTTATAACAAATCATACAGGTCCTAAGGGATTTCAATAGTGACCTATAACAAATCATAAAGGTCATACAGGCTTTCAATAATGACTTATAACAAGTCATACAGGTCATATACGCTTTCAACAATGACCTATAACAAGTCATACAGGTCATATAGGCTTTCAATACCGACGTTTTCAGAAATGGGTGTCCTTTTCAAGAATCTGATTACACATAACTATAAATGGCAATTTAACTTCGTCTGAGTAAATGCTACAACATAATCACGTGACACATACTCTATTCTTGGCCTAAACGTTTATTTTTTCAAGCATGAGCTCATTAAAAGAGCTTTCTTTAAATGAACGTCGGCAAATAATTCCATATTGGTATCCTACTGCTTTCGACATTGTTATATTTTTCCTTTATGATATGATCATGTGACTGAAATCTTCGACATTTTCCGGTGATTTCCCTGTTTCTACGTGGTATCACTTATTCGATGTATCTCCTAGGAGAAAAAAAAAATGTTAGAAAAGTAACGAGTTGTTCCGATTGGGTGGAGACCCATTCGGAGCAGGCTCACATCTTTCCGATGTTAGTCCAATAACTTCGACTCTGAAAGTTACTTGGAGGTAATCGTAGTGCTACTTCCCGGATTGTTAAGTTTTGGCGGACAAACATTCAGCTAGATGTGCGAAGAACAGATTTTTCCAAAATGACATGTGTTGAAAATTAAACAGAACGACATTTCAACAATCAATGAAATACATGCACTTTGGATTTTTAATGTTATTCCTGCATCGTTTTAATAGCCTTACCCGACTGCTTACGTTGCGATTAGTGATGACACATCGTCTAGTCATTGTGATATTAAAGATATTATTCAGGCAGTAACAACAACAGGCTTGAGGGCAGTTCAAAACGGCCAATATTTACATCCGATATTTATTTCTAGCATACGATGGGATATTCCGATTGGGCGGATACCATGTCAGAAAACAGTTCCTTACTATTTAAAGCATCAAAGAAGTAATCACAATCAGCCTCGTCACTTCCATCGTGGCACTGGAGACTGTCGTCACACTTGTCGTGTTTCGGCACACACTGCAGTTTGTTGTAGCACATGAATGTTGTATCGTTACACTGAGAAATATTAAAGTTGGGCGGCAATTCTGAAAATGTAAGAGTGGACAATATGCATTTTCCCCTAGAAATGACTAAAATGACGGTCTGTGTTTTAATAAATTTCTCAAAATTTCTCCTCGAATTCAGATTTTACTTATCTTGAGTGTGGTACTTTTATCAGTGTGGTAACAAAAAATAATATGGAAGGATTAACAACAAATGTAAAAATGTTAAAATTGCACATGCGAGAATAAATTAGTTCTGAAAACGGAAGTGCAGGATAATTCTTCAAATCTGAGGAAATCATCAACATTTACACAAATGCAACAAGACTGATTTCCAGAGAAATAAAGATGTAACTGTTCTTTAATCCAGAAAGAAATAAAATCTTCTGTGGATATTAGGTGTAACTAGGATATATATCACTTATTTGGTTATTAGGTGTACATAGGGGATATATCATGCGGATATTAGGTGTACCTAGGGTATATGTCACTTCTGTGCATAAAATCACAGCGAAAGAGAAACTGTCTCAGTAAAATGTCTTGCAAATTTTAACACTCTCAATGAACAATGTAATATTTGATGTTTGATAACAGGTACTAATCACAATGAAGGATACAAGGAGACAGTTACAATATTGTTTTCTTTTATGTTCCAGACTGAGTTATCTCTCTTTCAACATTTATATCGCAGACGTGATTGGAGTCTCACATTAGGCTGACCTGTTAACCGGTTTCAAAAACTGTAAGAAATAGCACCTTTACACTGAACTAACAACAAAAGCTCCAAAGAGCATTATAAATTCTAATGGCGCTACTGCATAATGACGACGTCTGTTAAAATTACTGACAGCAATGGCTACTCGCAACAGAGGCCTGACGTACTAGATAGATGTAAAATGCAAATTGTATATAACCTAATGCCACAATCGTCTCCATTATTATCAAACTGTGTCATTGTATCTTAATTACAACTCCATTACGGTTTGTTTATTTACTCAGTCTGACATTCGTCATTATTACTGTCACATGTTTCTCCCTATTTTAAAATGTTACTGCAATACATCCCTTGTTTCTATCATTAATGAAGTAAAGGACCAATTTCCAGTAGCATTGGAATAATGGAAAAATAGTTAAGTTTCTATTTAGACAATTAAGTCAAAGGCGGTGTAGAATTGTTTATTCGGCAGGATGACATCTTTTTGCACCGGAATTTCGGTTTTCGATTGTTTACAGCATCATCCGAGTCAGGCGCTATATACCTTTTTTCTTCTTCTTTGAACAACCTAAAATTATTTTTCTTATCGTCTATTGAAGTAAATGATAGGCTTAACTTATTCCGAATCCCATTCAATCCTATCATTCAATGGGCATATTTGTAACCGAGTGACTTTTGTTATTATACTGCATCAATAAGTGACTTTTGTTATTACAATGCACTGCATGACAGTGACTTTGATTATTACAGTGCACGAGAGAGCGACTCTTATTATATTGCATGACAGAGTGACTTTTGTTATTATACTGCATCAATAAGTGACTTTTGTTATTACAATGCACTGCATGACAGAGACTTTTGTTATTACAGTGCATGAGAGAGTGACTCTTATTATATTACATGGCAGAGTGACTTTTGTTATTAGATTGCACTGCATGGCAGTGTTATTATAATGCGTGACAGGGTGATGTTTATTAGTATAATGCGTGACAGGGTGACGTTTATTAGTGTAATGCGTGACAGGGTGACGTTCTTACATAGCATGACAGAGTGACTTTTGGTATTACATTGCATGATATAGTGATTGTTGTTAGTGCACTGCATGACAGTGACTTTTGTTATAACATTGCATTACAGAATGACTTTTGTTATTATTATACGTGACAGTGACTTGTTACTACATTGCATGACAGAGTGACTAATGTTATTATAATGTGTGACAAAGTTTAGAAAATGAAGGTATTAGGAACAAAAGTAAAGCAATAGACTTGAAGTCGTTATCTGATACAGTACTATATGTGATTTGAAGTCGTATTTGATGCAATGCAAAACCTAACTTCAAGTCGTTGTAATACACTGCTTTATCTGACTCAAAGTCCTTATTTGATATAATACTATTTCGGACTTGAAGCCATTATTGGCCAGTGAACCATGCCTGTCTTGAAGTCATTATAGCCCTATATGAAACTTTAAGTCGTTATTTAATACACTGCTACATCTGACTTTAAGACATTATTTGATACAGTGCTATATATGACTTGAACTATTTAATGCAGTGTTATATGTGACTTTAAGTCGTTATTTGATACAGTGCTATATGTGACTTGACGTCGTTGTTGGATACAGTGCTATATGTGACATTAATCGCTATTTGTCACAGTGCTATATTTGACTTTAAGTCATTATTTGATACAGTGCTATATGTGACTTAAATCGCTATTTGGTACAATGCTATATTTGACTTAAAGTCGTTATTTGATACAGTGCTATAAGTGACTTGAAGCCGCTATTTGATATATTACTATATGTGACTTTAACTCGTTATTTGATACAGTGCTATATGTGACTGGAAGTCAGTCGCTATTTGATACAGTGCTATATGTGACTTAAAGTCGCTATTTGATACAGTGCTATATGTGACTTATGTTGTTATTTGATACAGTGATATGTGTGACTTGAAGTCGCTATTTGATATAGTGCTATATGTGACTTGCAGTCGCTATTTGATACAGCGCTATACGTGACTTGAAGTCGTTATTGAATACAGTGCTTTATGTGTGACCTGAAGTCTTTACTGGATACAGTGCTATATGTGACCTGAAATCGTTATTTGATACAGTGCTATATGTGACTTATGTTGTTATTTAATACAGTGATATATGTGACATGAAGTCGCTATATGATACAGTGCTATATGTGAGACTAAGTCGTTATCTGACACATTGCTATATCAGACTTTTTAAGACATTATTTGATACAGTGTTATATGTGACATGCAGTTATTATTTGATACAGTGCTTTATGTGACTTCAAGTCGTTATTTGATACAGTGCTTTATGTGACTTCAAGTCGTTATTTGATACAGTGCTTTATGTGACTTGAGTCGTTATTTGATACAGTGCTATATGTGACTTCAAGTCGCTATTTGATACAGTGCTATATGTGACTTGAAGTCGTAATGTGATACAGTGATATGTGTGAGATGAAATCGTTATTTGACACACTGCTATATCAGACTTTATAAGACATTATTTTAAACAGTTATATATGTGACTTGAAGTCATTATTTGATACTATGTTATAACTGACTTGAAGACATTATATATATATATATATATATATATATAGAGAGAGAGAGAGAGAGAGAGAGAGAGAGAGAGCATCTCATTATTACATTAATATATATGTATATATACATACGTGGACATTCCCATTTATTACATTCAGCATCTTCAAAGTTTTTGCCTTCACAGTATTTTCCGTCAAATTGTGGAGTTGGGTTATTACATTCTCTGTATCGTATTCTATTTCCTCCTCCGCAGTACTTTGTGCACGAATTCCACGGACCCCAAAACGACCAACGACCGTCAACTGAAGTAAATGAAGAGAGATTTAAGATGAAATTCTTGTATTGAAAACTGAGTAAATACTCGAGTATCTTATATTTGGAAAACATGTTTATTTCTTTTTTTAAGACCGATGTTCAGAGATATTACAAATACGATGCTGGTTCATTTAGAAGGGTTTATTTACGCTTTTTGAGAGGCATTTACGCTCAAAACTACATCGTTCGGGTAATTTAAGCTGAGGTTTATTTAATTCATTTATGGATTTTCGCCAAACTTATAACGATACAATTTGCTAGCAATTATGCCTCATCTGTACTGGAATTAGCATTCAATAATCCGAGGAACTGAACCGAAGATGGACTGAATTAAAATTTCCTTCGCCAAAATAACTCGATGTACCGCATGTTTACATAAACTCGTAAATATAATCTAAAACCACAATAATTTACAAATTATATTTATAACTTTTTTGCCACTCATCAGACTGTAAGGAATTTAGGCATATGAAATATGCATAGGTCATGTAAGCATGTGTGATATGATATTTGTAACAGACCTAAGCAATGTGATATTTGTATCAGACCTAAGCATGTGTGATATTTGTAGCAGACCTAAGCAATGTGATATTTGTATCAGACCTAAGCAATTTGATATTTGTATCAGACCTAAGTATGTGTGATATTTATAGCAGACCTAGGTATGTGTGATATTTGTAACAGAACTAAGCATGTATGACATTTGTAGCAGACCGAAGCATGTGTGACATTTGTAAAAGACCTAAGCATGTTGTCAAATGACATTTGTAGCAGATCTAAGCATGTGTGATATAGTTTTAACAGACCTACGTATGTGTATTTGCTGTAGACCTTAGTAATGTTATATTTATAGCAGACCTAAGCAATGTAATATTTGTAGCAGACCTAAGCATGTGTGATATGATATTTTGAACAGATCTAAGTATGTGAGATATTTGTTGTAGACCTAAGCAATGTGATATTCGAAGGGGCCTAACTATGTGAGATATTTGCTGTAGACATAAGCAATGTGGTATCTGTAGCAGACATAAGCAATGTGGCATTTGTAGCAGACATAAGCAATGTGGTATTTGTAGGAGACCTAGCAATGTGATATTTGTAGCAGACCTAAGCAATTTGATATCTATAGCAGACCTAAGCAATTTGATATCTATAGCAGACCTAAGCATATGTGATATTATATTTTTAATGTGTGATATTTGTAACAGAACTAAGCATGTGTCATATTTGTAGCAGACATAAGCATGTGTGATATTCGTAGCAGACCTAAGCATGTGTGATATGATATTTTTAACAGGCCTAAGTATGTGTGATATTTGTTGTAGACATAAGCAATCTGATATTTGGCTGGCATAATCAATGTTATATTTATAGCAGACCTAAGCAATGTGATATTTGTAGCAGACATAAGCAATGTGATATTTATTGCAGACCTAAGTAAGGTGATATTTGTAACTGAGCTAAGCAATGTGATATTTATAGCAGACCTAAGCAATGTGATATTTATAGCAGACCTAAGCATGTGTGATATTTATAGCAGACCTAAGCATGTGTGATATTACATTTTTAATAGATATATTCAATGTGATATTTATAGCAGACCTAGGCAATGTGATATTTGTAGCAGACCTAGGAAATGTGATATTGTAGCAGACCTAAGCATGTGTGATATGATATTTGTAAGAGACCTAAGCATGTTTGATATTTGTAGCGGACATAAGTGGACATAAGACGATGGGCGGTAAAGAAAGCATCATCAACAAGATCTATTTCTATTTGTTTGTTTGTTTTTATTTTTTGTATCCGTAACCAGAATCACCATCGCCTGTCTGAATCTATTATCTTTCAAACTGCCAAATCTTAATTTTACGGGAAAAATCAACTCGAATTGCTAACATAATGCCAGTACATGATCCCCATAATAAGTAATAACAGACAATCCATACAAAAAGAATATAAATATTTTCTCTTTTTGTCATCGATTACACCAACTTATAAAAAAACTAGCACTGGCATGTTGGACTCATGATGACACCGGATGGCAATAAAAACCAGTTGTTATACATCTCTTAAAATCCACTTGCAAGATGCATCAAATTAGCATTTAACTCGGACTTTATTTTATAGAAATAATGATGTAGCCTGTATTTGTTGATTTTCTCTTACTTAAATTTTATATAATATATTTGTGATATCCTGTTGTTTTACATGTTATAAAAAGGTATTTGTAAGTCAATTGGTCTCCTTATGTCATTAAATAGCAATGGGAGATAGCCATCTCGCTAACATTGATCAGGATCGTGACTTCTGATACAGCCAAAGACCAAGTCACACCGAATCTTTGCATATGGACTGCGTTATCCATGTAAATTATTCTGACGCCGGAATTGTCTGAGTAATAGGTAACATCAGGACATACGTCGAATGTTTTGGCAAAATTTCGATGATCGATTAAAGAAACTGCTTTCTGCGATACATTAGTTCTTTTATAAATTAAGCGGGACATAGTGGAGCGGTCATATTTCTGGGATACATTAATTCTTTTATAAAAGTAAGCGGGACATAGTGGAGTGGTCATATTTCTGGGATACATTAGTTCTTTTATAAAAGTAAGCGGGAGGTACCAAAGGCGGAAAATCATATAATATCAGTAATACAGTGGTTCTCATATAAAGTTGGTGGCATGTAATACAGGTGTAGTGGTCATATTTCTGAGAGTGGAATTCCTTACAAGTGTGATAAAGAAACTTTATGAGTAAAAGTATTGATACTGAGATAATCTTTGATAAAGCTTTACTAATAAATAAATGATTGCCATTCGATCCCTTTCTTCAATTACCTGCTTTGTTTGCATCCATTTGGATATATCGATCTAAATGCATGTATATGTTCGTACGAACGTACACGTGCATGCATACAAGTCAGTACATATGTTGACATCAATGCATCTACATATATGTGAGGTATCCATTATTTCACTTCGTACGGATGGATTCGAGATTAGGGTTCTACTTTTAGATATTTAATTCTACAAATATCTTTGTGCAAAGGTTAAAACTTTATAATAAAACTATAAGACATCTGTCTCTGATTATATTATCTTTGCGCAATAACACGCACTATTATGTTCCTTTGTTTTACGTCAGCCAAAATATAGTAACTGTATTGTTGTATCCATTGTTGTAAAATGTCAGAAGAATATGGCTCGGCAAGCAATGATGCTTTCAAGGAAGTGTTATTTATGTTACACTACCAATTAAATTAACACAATATATGATTATCTGTATAACGTGTATACAAGGATGATTATCTGTATAACGTGTATACAAGGATGATTATCTGTATAACGTGTATACAAGGATGATTATCTGTATAACGTGTATACAAGGATGATTATCTGTATAACGTGTATACAAGGACTATGTTGTTTATTTCCATGCTGTCAGAGAGAAGTGGACTATGCTGTCACATAGCACGCAGTCTGAGAAAAGGTAGTAAGTTCTGCAGGAAGCATTCAATGATGCTTTCAAAAATGATACAATTTTGCTGTCGTATTTGGACTCGACGATCCATTGATATCACGTGACAACAGAATCAAAAGGTTATGAATCACTACTCATTAATTAAAATAAATACTTTACACACTTGGCTAAATACGAAAAGCTAAAAAGATATTATTATTATTATTAATATTATTATTATTATTATTATTATTATTATTATCATTATTAAACTTACTGGGGCACGATTTCTCTGTGTAGCACTCCAGGATGTCCTCATATGTAATTTGGTTATCGTCGTTATTCGTCTCCCAGACTCTCCGTCTCTTCATGACTCCATAACCACACGTGACCGAACATTGAGACCATGAGCTCCACTTTGTCCACTGGTCCTTTGTAGCTAACACCTCAATTACTGCAAAATAATAATAATAATAATAATAATAATAATAATAATAATAATAATAATTAAAAAAAATAATAACAATGATGATGATGATAATGATGATGATTCGTTCTCTCTTCCACAGTCCCTTGATGGCGTGCAATGACCTTCCTCAAAATCGTTGCTATTCCGTGGAGTGCATTTTTCTGTCGAAGTAACGTCTATAAGGGGCCATCCATTTAGCACGAACGCAAAACTCTGGCAAAGCTTGACCCTCCTCCCTCCCTGTACACACGCGTACTTTTTTACAACCCCGCCACCTGCGTACGTACGTTAGACGCCATCCCCCATTTCTATAGAACGGCCTATATTTAATCCACGCAGGAACGATCAATAATAACGACTACTAGTATCAACGTAAAACATATTGTCCACCGACGTTGACTGTTTTGTCTGCATCAAAGAAATAAGCTGCGTAACTTTAAAAAGTTTGTCTAGTATCCGCTAAAATTCAAACGCCGACTGAACCCAGTCGAACAGGTTAAGTATTAGACAAATAATTATCGAGGTTTCACCACCACCCCCGTTTCCAATGTGTATGTACATTATCAGTAGACCCTCCCATACGCAAGAGTATGCATTTGGGTTAAAGTCCCCTCCCCCTCCATGCGTACGTACTAAATGGACAGCACCATGGTGCTGTTCTAGCATCTTCAAGAATCATCTAGCCTTAGGGAGATTACGGCGAGAGCTCCCTCTGTCTGAGGTTTCCAAACCTTTCTAAGTTTTTGTGGACAGGTCAGTGTACTTTGTTACTTTTCTTGTTCACGTTTATGCGAGTAGCCCCTCTCTGTGAATTTGATGTAGGTTAGGCCCCACTCTTTAGTAATTAGTACCCCCTTTGCAGTGTTATGTTGTCGGTCATGATGTTGGAATCCCACACAATTTTGACCTTACTGGAGTTCTGTGAGTTGGAACCATCTTCATGCACCTTCATCGGCTTATTTCTCTATTTCCATTACAAACCGTCAGCACGGTTAAACGAGTCAATCCCTGTCCTAAATAAATCTGAATGCATGCTGCATGTTAGGGTCATCAAAGTTCTATGTCCAACTTGTATACTCGTAAAGTATCTGTTCTTCTAAAATGGTGTCGTATAGTACGTACTGACACTGCCATACATTTGATAATTATTATATACATGGGTATATATGGGTAATTATAATATATATGAATACATGGGTAATTATTATATACATGGGTATACATGAATACATGGGTAATTATTAAATACATGGGTATATATGGATACATGGGCAATTATTATATTCATGGGTATACATGAATACATGGGTAATTATTATATACATGGGTATACATGTGTAATTATTATATACATGGGTATACATGGATACATGTGTAATTATTATATACATGGGTATACATGGATACATGGGTAATTATTATATACATGGGTATATATGGATACATGGGTACTCAAGATCGCAGATTGATATAGGATATTGATATAGGATATTTAGAAGCCATCATAGAGAGAAATATGGACATATAAAGCCATCATAGAGAGAAATATGGACATATAAAGCCATCATTGAGAGAAATATGGACATATAAAGCCATCATTGAGAGAAACATGAGCATATAAAGCCATCATTGAGATAAATATGGGCATATACAGACATCTTATAAACATGGGCATGTAAAACCATCTAAGAATTATGGGCACATGAAGTCATCACAACGAGAAATATGGACATATAAAGTCATCACTGCGAGAAATATGAGCATATAAAGCCATCATTGAGAGAAATATGGGTATATAAAGCCATCACTGAGAGAAATATCGACATATAACGACATCTTAGAGAGAAATATAGGCATATAAAGCCATCATAATGAGAAATATGGGCATATAAAGTCATCACAGCGAGAAATATGGGCATACAAAGCCATGTTAGAGAGAAATATGGGCATGTAAAGCCATCTAAGAAATATTGTATATATATAGCCATTATAGAGAGAAATATGGGCATAACAAATCCATCATAGAGATAAATATGGCATATAAATCATCTTATAGAGAAATATGGGAATATAAAGCCATTTTAGAAATGTGGGTATATAAAGCCATCATAGTGAAATATGGGCACATAAAGTCATCATAGCGAGAAATACGGACAAATAAAACCATCATAGAGAGAAATATGGGCATACAAAGCCATCATAGTGAAATATGGGCACATAAAGTCATCATAACGAGAAATACGGACAAATAAAACCATCTTAGAGAGAAATATGGGTACATACAGGCGTCTTAGAAAGAGATGTGGGCATATAAAGTCATCTTAGAAATGTGGGCACCTAAAACCATCTTAAAAGAGATGATGGATTCTAAAGCCGTCAGAGAGAGATATATGGGTAAACAAATTAATCACAGAGAGACATATGGACACATAAACATGTTAGAGAGAAATATGAAAATATAAATCCATCTTAAAACGAGATATTGACATATAAATCTATCTTCGAGCGAAACTTGGTCATACAAAGCCATTTAAGATAAAGAGAAATATGGGCAAATAAATATATATTAGAAAGAAATGTGGTATACAAAGCTATCGTGGAGAGAAACACGAGCATATGAAACTAGCTTAGAGGGATATGTAAAAAATTCAACTATTTACATTTACATAATTCAATACAATGTCAAAAGTCAAACAAATCTGTCACAGTGACCGAATGAAGGCACTCTGACAAGGATTTCCAGTTACATTTTCAAACAGCTGCCGTAAATTGTTTCGTGGCCTCTGAGAATTATAACATCTTATTATGAATCGAGTTAATAATCAAGTTACAGTATATATGAACAATTACAATGATTCATTGGCAATCCAACTTTCACTGAAGTTGAAATACACCTACCTTCAAGAAGGAACACGAAGACCTGTAACCCATACTGCCAAAACTGCATTCTCGGATCAATCTGAAATGAAAAATAAACTGATGTGAACAATACAGCAAATGTACAACGCCTTATCATTATTTACGAACGTCTGTGTGAGCATGTCAACACACCAATTACTGTAAGTTCAAGTTCTAAAACTCTAAATACGAATACACGCAAAGGAAATGCACAGAACCCTAAAACAAAATCGGCTGAAGTCATACATTGAATAAACTGAGAAATTCTACAACCAAAACTAACTATTAGATCTTACAAACTGTACAGCGTGTGCCATTGTCAAAATAGTTTTCAGACAAGGACCGACTGCAATACCTCTGCTTATCATAGCAAAACTCTCTCTCTCTCTCTCTCTCTCTCTCTCTCTCTCTATATATATATATATATATATATATATATATATATATATATATGTGTCTGTGTGTGTGTGTGTGTGTGTGATTTACAAAGGTTACTATGTTCCTTAATTGTAATCGGTATTTAATCTATGTAACTGTATCTACAGATTGTTTTTACTATTCCTCTCTGTCACCAGTAAAGAGCATTTACAGTAGATCTTGCAAGTTATAATGTATATTTACAGTAAGTTTTAAATTACCTTTTCATTTGCGTGGCTCTATACTGAGCGATGGGCTGTAGCTTTGTATCAAAACCCGGATTTATATTGAGGGATGGGCCGTAGCTTTGTATCAAAACCCGGATTTATACTGAGGGATGGGCCGTAGCTTTGTATCAAAACCCGGATTTATACTGAGGGATGGGCCGTAGCTTTGTATCAAAACCCGGATTTATGCTGAGGGATTGGCCGTAGTATTGTGTCAATACCCGGATTTAGAGTGAGGGATAGGTCGTAGCTTTATCAAAACCCGGCTCTATAATGAGGGACAGGCCGTAGCTTTGTCTAAAAACCCAGATCAATAATGAAGGACAGGCCGTCGCTTTGTATCAGAGACTTTTTCCCAAACCGAAACAATTCGCTGCTCACTAAATACAGCACAATCAGTTCTGATAGGACGTTTTGGCATGTGTACTAAACACCATCTGACATATGTACTAAACGCCATCTGACATGTACTAAACACCATCAGACATATGTACTAAACGCCATCTGACATGTGTACTAAACACTACCTGTCATATGTACTAAACACCATCCAACATGTACTAAACACCATCTGACATATTTATTAAACACCATCTGACATATGTACTAAACACCATCTGACATGTGTACTAAACACTAGCTGTCATATGTACTAAACACCATCTAACATGTACTAAACACCATCTGACATATGTACTAAACACCATCTGACATGTGTACTAAACACAATCTGACATATGTACTAAACACCATCTGACATATATACTAAACACTATCTGACATGTTTACTAAACTCCATCTGACATATGTACTAAACGCCATCTGACATGCGTACTAAACACTATCTGTCATATGTACTAAACACCATATAACATGTACTAAACACCATCTGACATGTAATAAACACCATCCGACATATGTGCTAACCACCATTTGACATGTGTACTAAACACCACCTGACATGTGTACTAAACACCATCTGACATATGTACTAAATACCATCTGACGTGTACTAAACACCATCTGACATATTTGTTAAACACCATCTGATATGTGTACTAAACACCATCTGACATGTGTACTAAACAGAATCTGACATATATACTAAACACCATCTGACATGTGTACTAAACACCATCTGACATATGTACTAAACACCATCTGACATATTTACTGAACACCATCTGACATGTACTAAACACCATCTGACATATGTACTAAACACCATCTGGCAAATGCCACAATCTGACGAATTGACCAGATCAAGATTTTAAGAGCAGGAAGCAAATTTTAAATGATGATTTTCAAGGACCAATTTTTCGGACTTCTTTAGATAATCTCATTTTCTAAAAATTACAGTTCGTGTTTTACCGAGATTAACTTTCAAAAACTCCATTCATCACAATACGATTTATGTTTCTTCTTTTGAAATAAAAATTATGTAGACACTTGACACATCTGAGAAACAATAGCGCAATCCAATCAGAGCTACTGTTTCTTTATATCCTTTGCATTCGAACTACCAGACTATACAATTACGAGATTATACAATCCAAGCGGTGTTACTGTTCTTACATCCTTTGCATTCGAACTACGAGATTATACAATCAAGTCGGTGCTACTGTTCTTATATCCTTTGCATTCGAACTATGAGATTATACAATTACGAGATTATACAATCCAATCGGTGCTACTGTTCTTATATCCTTTGCATTCGAACTACAAGAATATACAATTACGAGATTATACAATCCAAGCGGTGCTACTGTTCTTATATCCTTTGCATTCAAACTACGAGATTATACAATTACGAGATAATACAATCCAATCGGTGCTACTGTTCCTATATCCTCTGCATTCGAACTACTAGATTATACAATTACGAGATTATACAATCCAATCGGTGCTGCTGTTATATCCTTTGCATTCGAACTACGAGATTATACAATTACAAGATTATACAATCCAAGCGGTACTATTGTTCTTTTATCCTTTGCATTCGAACGACGCGATTATACAATTACAAGATTATAGAATCCAATCGGTGCTGATGTTATTATATCCTTTGCATTCTGACTACGAGATTACACAATCCAATCGGTGCTACTGTTCTTATATCCTTTGCATTCAAACTACGAGATTATATAATCCAATTGGTGCTACTATTATCATATCCTTTGCATTCGAATTACGAGATTATATATTCCGATCGGTGCTACTGTTATTATATCCTTTGCATTCGAAGTGCGAGGTTATATAATCCAGTCGGTGCCACTGTTCACATATCTTTTGCATTCGAACTACGAGAGTATATAATCCAGTCGGTGCTACTGTTATTTTATCCTTTACATTCGAACTACGAGATTATATAATCCAGTCGGTGCTACTGTTATTATATCCTTTGCATTCGAACTACGAGATTATACAATCCAATCGGTGCTACTGTTATTATATCATTTGCTTTCGAACTACGAGATTATATAATCCAGTCGGTGCCACTGTTCATATATCCTTTGCATTCGAACTAGGAGATTATATAATCCAGTCGGTGCTACTGTTATTATATCCTTTGCATCCAAACTACGAGATTATACAATACAATCGGTACTACTGTTTTCACATCCTTTGCATACGAATTACGAGATTATGCAATCCAATCGGTGCTGCTGCCCTTATATCCTCTGCATTCGAACTACGAGACTATACAATCCAATCGGTGCTGCTGTTCGTATATCCTTTGCATTCGAACTACGAGATTATACAATCCAATCGGTGCTAATGTCCTTATGTCCTTTAAATTCGAACTACGAGACTATACAGTCCAATCGGTGCTGCTGTTCTTATATCCATTGCATGCGAACTACGAGATCAAACGTAACGATTAGGACAAATGTAATATATATTTAATATTTTATTCGTACAATTGCGTTAGTATATTCGATTTGTTTGGTCGAGTGCAATGCAATTATTAGAGTCATCATAAATTTGCGATTCAGTAGATATATATGACTGAGGACAGTAAATTAATGTTCTTTTCATGCAGATTTTATGAAACGAGTTGAAGTATAATATGTCAGGAGATACTTATATGGATTGTCATATATTTTATTATTCACGTGTTTCATAAATTTCACATGAAAAGAAAACGAGTTTGATATTCTGTTTTGTAACATAATTTTATGGACTTTGCTTTATTCGATGACACTGCCATGTGACGTTGCTACGTGTTAAACAACAGTGTGGAAAACGAACATTTAGATGTAACATAATGACCTTAAAAAGGTCATCTTTATCTGATAATCGACTATTTAATTGAAAACTTAGAATGCTTTATTAAAATGCCCATAAATCATGGTGACATCTTAAAAATGTTTCCCAAACAAAAGAAAGAGTAAGTAACAAAATCGATAGGAAAACGTGTGACATGTTGGACCAATCTTATATCTAAATATCAATTACGAAACCTAGAAAATTAATCCATATATGACTTATAAAGCTTAGTTTACAATATCAAAACCTTTTTAATTAGTCCGAAAGTTAAATTCCTCTTTATGATTAACCACTCAAGGTAAATGGAAAGTATTAAAGATGCACTACTATAACCAGTAGATGGAAGTCATCTCGGATATAACATTTTTTGATCCGATGTAATAAATGACAAGAACAGTTATTAGAACTTTACATATAGATAATGCAAAATCACGTATATAATTGGTAGGTACGAGTAATGTCAGGCCGTATGATGTTTTTAAAGCTTCCAAGAAAAAACAATGATGGTCACAATTCCTCTCCATGCAATCAACGAGAGATTACCTTTAAACTACGAGTAAGCGCATTGCAAAATAACACTGGAAAGTTAATGATTTGTCAGACAGTGTATGGAAGAAAGTTGAAACGAAAGAAGTAGAAATAATCATAAATTTCACCTTTACAAATAGACAAAAACTAAATAATGAATGAAAGGAAATTAGCAAAGGAAAATACAGTATTTTCAAACGTATTATGGTTTAGGATTTTTTCCGACATGGGAGTGCCTGTATTAGTGATATTACGACTCTATGGTCTTAATGCATGTAACAGAAACGAGTGAGAAGCAACGAGCTTTGTAAATGTCAACGAATAATTTATTTCCCTAGACTAGAAGCTTTAAAAGTAAGAACAAGGACTTACGGTATTGCGAAATAAATCTCAAATAATCCTAGTATTACAGACAAGTATTACTGATTAAATATCTGAACAACCTTTAATGGAAATATAAATTAAATCCAACACTGGACGTGTTGATGTTCCTGTGGTGACCCGTTTAGTGGTGATGTGTCAACAGTATTTTGTTGGATCACAATAATACAATCCAAGACAATATCCTTATTTGAAATTTCAGTATAAATTCAAGTCTCTATTTCCAAGAATGTTATTTTTGAAGAGCACTTTGTATTTCCAGAGAAGAATCATTTGAACTAAATAATTTCAATAAATAAATTCCAGCCCAAATGAATAACTGGACACAACAATAATACAATTGATTCTTCTCAGATCTTAAAGCACGAATAATTGATTTCTAGGAAAACGAGAATATATAGTTCTCTACCTGACCTCAGGTCACACTTAGCAATTTCTGTGAAAGAACCTTTTACGAATTGAAAGTTTCCTTCTGGAAGGCTCCAACTGTTTTTAAGATAAAAGCTTAGTTATAAATTGAAGTCTATTTCTAAAATTATAATATAAATTTATAATATAAATAGTGGCAAACAACAGATAGACCCAGCATTTTATTGGGAATTTCCAAAGTTCTAGACTTAGATTGAGACACACGTATTTAATACGAAACAAAAATCAATGATTCAGGTCAGGTAGAAAATGAAGTTCATTTTGGACACGGTGAAGTCCAAAATACATTTATCCATAGAATATAATGAAAATAAAAATAACTGCCAAACAAACAATGCAAAGTAAACATACAAAACAGTGATGCCGACATACATTTATGACCACAGTACGTAACATACTCAAACGATACTGTAACATTTCTAAGATAAATTTTTATAAATACCGGACATGGTTCCACATTATCGTCTTTGGAAAAATAGTCACTTATATTTATGACGCGTGCAGCTTCTCGGTAGAGAAACAAACGTGATATTACCATTGCATACTCGCGAATAAATCTCAAACAACTGCAGATAACAAAGACCCTGATCTGATATTGCACAATACGCATGAAGATCAATGTATACGTTGTTTGCTTTACTGATTGGTCCTAATAAAGTACATAGATCCAGACCCACGAACGCATTATGCATCGGTAGATATGGGTCTCGGACTTGTGGGCGAACGTGTCCAACTCTGTAAAGCGTGTTTGCTGAGATGGAACAGATTTTAAGTATATTTAAATGCTTATTAGATATTGGGACTGTGACGTGTTTTGAGAGGAATTATTTTTTCAAATTATTCATTAGTCTTGCTAAGTGCTCATTGACAGATCATTTTGGAATTATGGCTAACTCATTCAAAGACATTCTAGATTGCATCAATGTGGCGGATCTAGAATTCAAGACTACTGGAATTCATTCGGAACATTCAATACTTTTTGACTTGTGATAAAACAATTAGGATTATTAGAATTCATTCGGAACATTCTATACTTTTTGACTTGTGATAGAACATTCAGGATGATTTGGGATTTAATTACAATAATGTAAGTATGTTACAGTTTCACTTTGTGACCATGACAAATAAATCATCTGTTGATTTTACTTAAATTGTTAGTTTCACTTTCATTTTGTTACATATAATAAGACCCAACAAGGCGTGTGTGTGATTTGGATTTTTAACGAAGCTTTAAATAAATTTCATCCGTATCGCTACGATGTTTGCAGTGTCAGTTTATAGTGATGTCTAGCACTGGGGCATCATGCCGCAGACACGTAGCATGATATCCCATCCATTCACATTATCCTGACACTAGTCTAACTAGTCCTAACACTAATCTCTTAATGCTGAGCGCTTAGCTTGGCAGCTGTTAGTACCATTTGTAAAAGTTTTTGATATGACATGGCCGGGGTTCGAACCCGCTAACCCCCAGAATGGCAACATATTATGAAATATCGTTTACTGGCATACAGAAATTTACTAATAATTGGAAAGCAACACCTTTAATTGTGCTACTTAAAACATTTATCGGAGCACTGGGCGATGGTCAATCTTGAGCTAAGAATTAAGAAAAGAATTAAACTGTAGCCAGAATCCTAAACGTCGTATATTCTAAGTCGATTTCATTTAAGCTGATTCTTAATTGTTGAAAAAAATGTGATTGGTCTACTGTTTGGTGATTAACGGCACATTAGCAGATAAACGGTCGTCAGTGATGAGGCAATGGGAGTGAGGAGTCTTTTTCTGGATTTGCGACCAGGGATGATCGCGAGTCCAACATGCAAGCAACTATGCTACTGTATTTTCAGGCTCGAAATCGAATTGAGAGTAAGGGACCGAGTAATATTATTTATTTTCGACTTTGATATTTTTCTTCTTTTATCATTAGATAATTTAACTTTTTGTTTCAACCTTAAATAAGATCCTTTTCTATGCAAATCAGATCAAGATAATTTTCTCAAACATTCTGAGCAGCAACTTTTTTCTTTATCTTCCAAAAAATACTAGACCCCAATCTTTAAAGCGAGCCCCCACCCCTCCTCCAATTTAAAAACGGTCGGTCCCCTTATGTATAACATTTCATAGAGGTGTAGACATGCTCTCTATTTCACATTAAATTCAATCTTGCAGCTTTTTAAAACTGCTGACAATGCCGACAGGATCTACTCGTAGGGGTGAAGCATATTTTGAAAACAACTCGTTTCTTTTAATTGTTCCTGTTTGGTTTCTTGCATTCTATTCTGTAGTTGTTGTTATTATGTGGGTGGGTGGGTGGGTGTGTTTGTGTGTGTTTTACAAGACCACAGAGACACCATTCTTTCAGCAAAAAATGGAAACTTTTGATAACACCCTCTCCACTTCTCTCAATCAGCACATGTTGGCTAACTCGCGCAGTTCAAAACATGACCCTTGCCCGATTCCGTGCTAATGTCTAAAAACGTACACGTATTCAGCTATTGATAAATTATACCAAGGTAATGGAGATATTACGAACTTTTCCTCATGTATGATTTAATAGAAAGTACTTTAATGATCCTTTAGTGGTCACCTTTAAGCAAATTTTCACTTTGCCTTGACTACTTGAATCCATTTTTGAGGGTATACACTTCCGGTATCACACGCTGTAAATAGTCTACATTTAAATTCTGATTGGTGGATATTTGTAATCTGAAAAGGTGCAGATTAATATTAACCCTTACAAGCAATCACAACTAGATGTGGCTTAAACATAATTATGCTAAAGGATGGGGGTCATATTAAGTTCAATAAATATTTTCTGCAAAGTAACTTAATTGATAATTTGAGCACTGTTTCATAATAGAATAAAAACTATAATTCAGTCTAAACTTAAAGATTAAGAAAAAAAATTAGCAATCTTGCGTGCATTAATTGTCTTAAAGTTTTCCCACTCCTAAAAAGTTACATTAAAGGTCGATATGACTGTTTTCCATTGTGAAATAACTATTTCTTATTTCGTTTGATTATTGTTAACTCTAGCTTTTCAGTGAACAAGTAATCGAAAATGTTTCTGTTCTGTTTTCCATAAGGTCCGTTTTGAGCACGAAAGCAACATGAAGAAAGAAGGCGAAAATAGCACATACATTTATCTGACCAATAGTCTGAATGAAACAAGTTTTAATTTTTCAGGATCCCAAAAATGTAACTTAATTAGATTTAGATGACCGAATTCACAGCATTTTCAATGCAGAGCGGCTGCGGTAGGGGATGACGGAGTTTTCAAACAATACCAAATTGCAACTCCCTTCCCCCGGAAAACATGAAAGCAAATAGAAGAAAGATAATTTGATAGCTTTATAAACATATATAAATATTCGAATCCTATCGGAAAGCATGCCACAATTAATCCAATACACAAAATATGGTATTCGTTTCAGTTCTACTTGCCAGGGAACCTCTTAGATGTGGTACAAGTCAGTCGTTGAACGGTCAAGTGTCGGCCTAACGTGTCAGTGTAAAAGTCTTAGGACAAATCGTGACAATTCAGGGAAAGATAAAATGCACTTCTGCACATGAACTGCATTTTGTTTCTGGGTGTTGCCAGGGTGTTTTAAGCTCAACCCCAAGGAAGGGATTCTGATGTAATTGTTTTGGACAAATTCTGGGCAGTCACAGGGATATTATCAGTATTAAGGATTCATTTACGAGGGATGTCGTTAGGGAGTACTCATTTTCCAGCGACATTCTTAGGAAGTACTCATTTAACATCGACGACTTTGGGAATACTCATTTACCGGGGACGTCCTTAGGGAGTACTTATTTTCCAAGGACCGCATTTGGAATACAATCAGTATTAAATCTAATACCAGTTATTATGTACTTTTGAGAAAGTGACGAATGTAAGATGAAGTTGTTTGCATTTGAAAAATACACAGTGGAGAGAATGTTGGCATAATGCCACTTTGATGTAATGTGGTTGAAATTTCTTTGGATATTGTACTTATAAAAAGTGTACATGACCTAAGCACACTGCTAACTAAAATGACTGCTCCCTTATGCTAGAAAAATCACCCTGGATTAGTCTAAAGAACACCATCTTTAGCACCTATTAAAATTGGGAAAATGAACTTTGCCCAACTAGACAATACAAGTTTCTGAAAGTGCAGTGGACGAATTACCAAACATATAAAATGTAAAAAAAAAAATGTTATTGGCTGTTTTTCTTACAATTTACCTCTGAAGTCCAGGAAGTGAAAATGGCCAACTGGACCAAGCAGTGTTTGGAAAGGTGCACATCTGGAATAAGGCCAAGCTGTATACTCTAAAACCCATATTATAACCATCGATCATACACCAAAATAAAGGGAATTAAAGGTTCTTGGAACAATACCTAAGATATACACGGTATTTTTGAAATAACCAGTATAACCAGTGAAGAAACCCGGGGAAATTCGTTTTCTTTAAAATTCTAACCCTATGCAAACTATGAACCATAATCATTTATCGGGGACGTCCTTAGGGTGTACTCATTTACCAGGGAAGTCCTTAGGGAGTACTTATTTACTGGGGACGTCCTTAGGGAGCACTCATGTTGGGTGCCACAGAGACAGAACAACCAGCAGAACCCCATTCAAGTGTGAAAAAGGTGCCAGGTGAGATACGGGGTCAGTTCAAGGTCTCGTAAACTCCTTGGTTGACCTAATATACAAGAGTGGAAAGTTTCGGGTGCCGCCTTTCTACACCATCATTACTAAGTGCCTCTACTGTCGGGCTATTTACTATACAATTTAGTTATCATCCCTATGCCAGTCAGCTCGGCGGACAAATATATCAATGTTAAGACTCAAAAAAAATAGTTCCAAAAACTTTTCGCTTTTGCTTTTTATGCTGTGAGGACTTGTTAAGATCAAAGTAATACATCTCTTCATCTTCGGAGGTACATGGTCTGTCCATATAATGAAGCTCCACAGTTTCGGACGTAAGGAAATCTTGTATTTAGTCCGCAATCCCACAATGCCTAAATGGAAGTGATCAGTTTAGAGAAATACATGACTGGACTGTATGACGTTTTTGAGAGTTCCCCTGGACTAGTTACGAAATGCCGATGTCAACTTTGCACATGCTCAGTGTTGTATTAATTAGTGTATCGATGATACTTTAATCACCCTATGAGACGTAAACCTAGAATACAGTATAATAATTAAGGGGGGGGGGAGGCATGCTTAGAGATATCAGATTTATGATGCCAGTGTGCAAGAAAGCTGTATCCAGCTCCTAAGCAGAGTATACCAATACATGGCATCAAAACTCTATGGCAACGCAGGGCTATCATAAATGGCAGCGTATCAGGATAAATTATAATGCGTATACATAAGTCCTTCCCTTGCCTTAAATAATAGGGCGAATTTATTTTAACTAATTAGCCTTTTGAGCGCAGTTTTAATAATTATCAATTGTCATACATATGTATAATGGAACTGATATTATTAATGTGCTCTGTTCTTTACTTTTGCCAAGATAAATACAATTCTAATTGCTAACATCAGTATGCCGTTAGAAAACGGTAATGACTGTAAACGTAGGAACGACTCGTTCAGTTAGTTCAAAACTAAATCTCCAGAATGTGTCTTATTTTAATCCTCATCCCCAAAACCAATTACTGGGGAACGTAGAAAGTCATGCATTAATTTAAGCTGTAATTTGATTACAAATTTAAATGATCAAATTAAATATTAAAAGAGACGTATAGATTAATGTGTACTCACAATTACAAATAAACTAAGTAACTTTCAACATGCAATAACTGGGAAGCAAAGACAGAACATATCTTGGAAACATATATTTATGGTTAAGTGTCAACATCGATTTTGTTATCTCACGTCCAAAAGAGAAAATGGATGTCCCATTCTTAAAGACGGAATTTCAGAGGTATGTAAAACGTTAAACTTTATTCGATACAAAGGCTGGGTAAGCTCAACTGATAAAAATCCAGTTCAGAAAACCGTCACTACAACCATACTTTATTAAAGGCAAACATGCAATTTTGTTACATTATTTGGACACCTATCTCGTGTACTTTTAGGTACGGCTTCGTGTTTCCGTAAGAAAGTAAATATTTGATTTCGAAAATTGGTAAAAGACACATTGCTCGCCCGCCCCCTTTTTAATAGTTATCTGTAAAAAAAATACTAGCGTGGCATAGTGACCTCTAAAGATATTGATCAATACGTCTTAATCACCTTGACCTTTGGTCATGGTGTGCTGTCCTGAACTAAAGTTACAATACAGAAATCACCGTTATCTTATTAGATTACCTTGACCACCCGCTTTCACTGTAGACCCTAGACTCAACATTTTTTTAAAAAAAATAGCTTATGTTCAAGCAATCCACAAGATTTGGGCAAGCAACTTACAATATCATAACGTTTCTTTTCCTTAACCCACTTTTCCTTGAGTTACAATGATACCGGCCTTTCCACCAAAACATAATCGGATCTCTGTCACAACCTAAGCGTAAACCCTTCACATACTTAGGTCGAAATGCCTGATCTAGAACTGAAGTCATCATAGAAAGAAAAGCTATTGTTTTTATGTAACCGTGAACTTGACCTCTGACCTGATTCCAAAATCAATGGCTTTTACCATGCTAGCCATCCATACAAATTTGGCATGGGTTGTAATGCAAAACTCAAATTATTTGGTTAAACAATTGTATTCGTTAGGTTAGAAACCTTAACATTTGACCATTTGACCCCTGAATCAGCAGATTTCTTTGTAACCCAAAGTACAAGTCTTCCACAACCTTTAATGAACGTACATAGTCAAGAACTGAGATTCTTGTGCAGAAACTACTTTTCTTCTTTCGGTCAAAGTGACCTTGACATTTGACCTTTGACAGCCAACTCGATAAAATTACTGCATCATGTTCACAATGTTCAGTACAGGTCAGCGATGCAAAACTAATAGTATTGTGCAGAAAATATGCTATCTTTTTCATTTAGTGACCTTAGATGTTTACATTTTTAACACAAAATACAAAAGGTTATTTCGTTCCAAAGATTCAAGTTATCCAGAATTTTTTGGTCTATGTATGTGATATACAACTACTATTATTGTGTGTGAAAACATTTTGCTTCTTGCAGATGGGGTGACAGTGACCTTCTAGCTATCTCCAAGGTTTGCAGATTCTACTTTACCCCAAGGTTAAGCTATCCACACACGTTTGTCCAGGTCTGTGTCGTAGAACTAATTTTATAGTGTGGAACTCATTTTGTTCCTTCAGTGACTTTGACCCGTGACGTGTGGATCTCGAGGTCAACAAGCTTCCACCGTATCCCAAATAGAAGCTTTCTACATACTTTGGTCCAGGTCTGTGATGAAAAATTAATGTTATTGTACAAGAACCGTTTTTCTTCCTTTATTCTCAGTAACCTTGATCTATGACCTTTAAAACCCGATATCGATAACTTTCTTTCATACTCCAGGTACAAGGTAAGCTCAAATTATCTTTCATTTGTGTGTAATGTAAAACTAATGCTACTGTGTCGAAATAATTTTGTTCTTCTTTCAGTCATAGTATTCTTGACAATCGACCTTTTGATCTTAAAATCAATAAGCATGGTCCTGTCCCCAATTGCAAAGAATCCGTGAAGTTTTATGGTATGCGATGTGATGCAAGTTATCGTGCAGTAAAGGAAACGTTAAGGAATAATGGCAGACGTATAAATTGTAAGTTGTGAAAATTAGACACCAATATTAACTTTTTACGAAAACTTTCGCGAAGTAATTTCACAAGGGTTGACATTATCAGATTTTAGTGGCTTGCAATTAAAAGATAATGTGTTTGTAAGAAATCTTTCTCCATCGAATACAAATACCATTTTATTCGACAAAATAAAAACAAATTGAACTAGTACAGAAATTGTTTATTACTTCTCTATGATAATAGAAAATCAACATCACATAACTCGGACAACTGGATTTAAATTGTGAAAAAAGTTGCGAATCATCAATATGAGTACAAAGTATTATCTTAATCCGGTTGAATTCAGATATTTTTGTAAGAGTTTTAAGGCATCTTGGACGCATCGTAGAGGGTGAAACACGATGCTGGTTATATTCAATTCGTCTACTTTCATTTCCTAACACTGAATTTTGGGCAGAACTGTTAACACGTGTGTTAGTTTGCTTCTTTCCCTATTTCAACCCGAAAATGTAAACGATGCAGCATCTGAAGCAAAGTTGTAAATAACAATATACACATCCATAATTCTGTCTTTCCATCCAAAACTGTAATAACAATATACACATCCATAATTTTGTCTTTCCATCCAAAACTGTAATAACAATATACACATCCATAATTTTGTCTTTCCATCCAAAACTGTAATAACAATATACACATCCATAATTTTGTCTTTCCATCCAAAACTGTAATAACGATATACACATCCATAATTTTGTCTTTCCATCCAAAACTGTAACAACAATATACACATCCATAATTTTGTCTTTCCATCCAAAACTGTAATAACAATATACACATCCATAATTCTGTCTTTCCATCCAAAACTGTAATAACAATATACACATCCATAATTCTGTCTTTCCATCCAAAACTGTAATAACAATATTCACATGCATAATTTGTCTTTCCATCCAAACTGTAATAACAATATACACATCCATAATTTTGTCTTTCCATCCAAAATGTAATAACAATATACACATCCATAAGTTTGTCTTTCCATCCAAACTGTAATAATAATAATAATAATAATATACACATCCATAATTTTGTCTTTCCAACCAAACTGTAATAACAATATACACATCGATAATTTTGTATTTCCATCCAAACTGTAATAACAATATACACATCGATAATTTTGTTTTCGATCCAAACTGTTCAAGTCTTTACATTCTAACAGATATACATGGCATGTTTGGAATCAATTACATACCCAAGTCTTTACGTTTGAACAGATAAACATGCAATAATTGGAATAAAAAAACATGTCCAAGTCATAACATTCAAACTGATATTCATGTTATAATTGGAATTAAAACATGTCCGAGACATAACATTCAAACAGATATACATGTTAGAATTGGAATTAAAACATGTCCGAGACATAACATTCAAACAGATATACATGTTATAATTGGAATTAAAAACATGTCCGAGACATAACATTCAAACAGATATACATGTTATAATTGGAATTAAAACATGTCCGAGACATAACATTCAAACAGATATACATGTTAGAATTGGAATTAAAACATGTCCGAGACATAACATTCAAACAGATATACATGTTATAATTGGAATTAAAAACATGTCCAAGTCTTAACATCCAAACAGATATTCGTTCTATAATTGGAATCAAATACATAACCGAGTATTTACATTCAAACAGATTTAACAGATACAATTGGACTCGAAAACATTTACAATTGATGCTGTCCTGGTTACTACGGAGGACTCAGTAAAGGATAACAGTGTCGATTCCCTGTAACGATGTGTACACTTTAAGGCGAATTGACTTGTAATGATGTGTACACTGAAGGCGAATTGGCCTGTAAGGATGTGTACACTGAAGGCGAATTGGCCTGTAAGGATGTGTACACTGAAGGCGAATTGGCCTGAAAGGATGTGTACACTGAAAGCGAATCGGTATTTAACGATGTGTACACTGAAGGCGAATTGGTATGTAACGATGCGTGTACACTGAAGGCGAATTGAGAGAAAGCCCCGATATGCTTTGTAACAAGAAAAAGGAGTAAACGTAAATCAATTCAAACTATTTGTCAGTAGTACTGCATGCCATTTAAATTACAGGCCTAGAGTGCTTAATAAGGTGCAGCAGAGATCTGCAGTAATAAATTAGCAATTTGTTGAATTTTTACCAACGCTTCATAAAATCTCAAAGCGAAATCGACCCAATTTGACGACAGTATCTGTGATGTTGATTTTGTTGTTGTGACAAGACATATATAAAGATACAACAAGCAAATCAATCACGACACATGGCTGGATTGACATTGTAATAAATGCAAGATAAAACATCCCACCATTTTGTCCCCGTCCAGCCCCGTTCCATAGGTGTTTAGATAACAAGTGGGTAAATGGTAATTTAATAGCGATAGTAGTAGCAATATCAATATCGGAAGTACAACACTAACAGCTGAATTTATTAAATACATAAGGGCTGTTCCAGTAAAACATATATCCCCCCCGGGGACGGCACTTCAAAAAAACTTCTGTAGGAGGTTGTGTTTCGAACTATTTTGATTCTGACAGTGGAAGGTTGGTTAGGAAAATCACTTATGTTGTGGGTTGTGTTAACAAAATGAGAAATCGCTGGTGGGGTTGTCAGAAAGAAGGAAAAAAAAAACATATATATATTTAAAATCGCATCTAACCCCCTCTAACGTGAATAAAACATTGGGTTAGAAAATGATGCCTGTACACGTAATTTGTACGAATTCGCGTACTTTTAAAGCAGTGATACGCGTTCAGCAAATTACGTCAACGTCGCGGATATAAAAAATGTGCTTTGCGCAGTATGCAATTTTTATTAAACTTTTAACTTTAAAAGTGCATTACGCGACGTAATTCGCGCTGTCGCATCTATCTCACAGCGCTTGATGCGACATCCAGATATTTGGATACTTCGGTTCGACTTGAATGGCTGTTAAACTAAATTTGATTGGCTCATTGGCCCTGGAATAAGTCTTTTATGGAGTTTTAGCCTTATTTTCATCGTGGAAGTTTTACAATGCGTGTTTCCAATAAGGGCCACACAGGAAACCAAAATGGTTGAATGACAACACGGTTTGTCTGCAGACGGCAAATAGTGGCTGGTGATAGCTATGATGACAATGAATTTCATGTACATCGGTCTGTTGGACATTGGGAAAATGTCACTGGAAATACCAGTGTGTGATTTTGATCCCAAAATTGATGTTGAGTGCGAGTACGATGTACGTGTTGGATGGACAATATGCCGGTTATATTTATTCAAGATACCCATGTCTAAACAAGCAGATTATGGAAATGTTGGACTTAAAACCCTAATACAGCATTTTGGAAGAGAAAAATCTGGCATAAGAGGCAGCAAAACACTGATTCAAGTAAGTGAATCTTTGGCAGAGTTCATGATAGTGAAAACTGACAGAGGTCTCGGAAACGCTTATAATCACGCGTATTTGGACGCCAATGTTTTTTATTTAGGTGGGCGGTAAAATTCAAAGACTTCCCAGTCCTGCTTCAGTCACCTGCATAGTGGGAAAATGTGTTGATCAGTTAGCTGTGCTGATATTTACAATGACAGAATTTAGTGGCTGAAAGCCCCCCCCCCCCCCGCAAGTCGTCACCTTTATAAGAGTACATCAAAAGAACATGCTGCAATAGCTAAGCGGCAAGATCAAAGGCTTTGACTGGCAACTGGGTGGGAAAATCTACTGATATTTACAGTGCTTGAATTCAGAGGCAGAAATACCCAGAGATGTACATGTGGTCATTTATAACAGTACATCAAATAAACAACTTTAGCTTTCATTATTGTGTTTATTTCCGAGTGTAACGGAATAAGCAGTGCACGTAACCTCGGAATCATGACATGTTGAGACTTAGACTTGAATGAGTATTTTGGGGTTCAACGGCAAACTGACGAAGATTGTAATGAGATTCAGGAGAGTGCTGAAGTTGCTAAAACTGATAGTTTGGAAGGGGCAGTAGCCAAGTGTAAGAAAGTGTGTGATGCCTAGCTTAGTGCTTTGAATAAGACCTTCCTTGGATCGAAAAAATTCAGACTCACTCAGATGAACAAGAAAGAGCTATGTCAGTGTTATAAAGAATGTAGAAATTACACTCTATGGCAACCAATAGTTATTATAATTTGCATAGTTTTCTGAGAGGGGACTGCAACTTTTCCTGGTGGGACTCATATTTTTACCTCTGGTTCAAAACTGTTCTTTTAGGAACAGAGATATCCAAGAGAGAATACCCATGGGGCCATACATGTAAGATGTTGAAAATTGCGCAACCATAAAGAACAGTAACTTGTTCAAGCTAGTTATGCATATGCGTTTCAGACAACAGGCAATGAAACGAGTTTACAGCACAGAATAATAGTCATACACAGAGGAGGAGGATCATATTAAATTCAGAATCAATTAACCGATTAATGCTCATAGGGAACATCAGAGAGTCTCCATACAGCATAATTGTGTGAAGATCTCTAGTTGGCAGAACCACTGTGGCAACAAAAGAATAAAGAGACAAACTTTTATATCATGCAGATGTATGACCAAATGATATACATGCTCTCTATGTGCAAAACTTAAATTACATTAAACATTAGAGGCTGACTGATCTGTGTAAACTCAAAGCAAGATGGATAAAATTTGACCTGTTTATGTTCGGTTCTTCCATATATATAGATCATGGTGGTATTTTCTGCAGACCTTTTGGCACTTAGTTCCAAGCCATCATTTGGTATTTGTATTGCAGAATGGATAACTAAAAAAGTCTATTATCTAGTACAATACATTTTTAAGCAGTATCATTAACTGATGATGAAATTGATGAAAAAATACTTGCTGTCATTCTGATATATGGATTCTTTACTACACTACTAATCTGTTCATTCTGATTCTTTTTTTTACCATCTCCCTTAGTCTTACTGGTACCAGTGCTTTTAATAAAATATTATATTTTCTTGCAATCTAAATATTTATAATGATGTGTTATGTGTTATTGTCAAAAAGTAAAATGTGCTTAATGTTGTAAAATCTAAAACTATTAATTAGCAGAGGACTAAAGTAAAAAGTGGACAGAAATTATTGCCATATTACATTGCTGTTAGAAACAACAGAATAGTTGTACAAGATGTATTTTGCACAAAATTGTAGAACTAGCACTCGTATTGTCACCACATATTCTACTTAAATAATTATATCATTATTTCTGTATATTCCTATCATTATTTTCCCAGTGGTAGTAATTTTCTGATCTGATGATGTTCATTTCTTGCGCAATTTTACACATCAAGAATTCTCACTGTATCATTAAAAAACAATGTAATCTGCACAAAATTGAGTTGTTTGAGAAGAAGTTAATTTTTTTAAACCCAAAATCACTGAAGCTATGAGTCTCACATTAAATAACATTTGAAGTAGCCATGATAGTAGTTTAGGATGCAACTATACCAATTTCAGCTTTGGTATATCCAAATCTTGAATGTGATGGAGGAACATGGCTCCAAAATAAACACATCAGTTTTAGAACCTGTTCATTGACTATGAATCAAGTATCCGAGTCCAGTTGAACTGTTGGAAATTTTTTAATTCTTTTGACAACATCATAATTAGCTGTCAAATATGGAGTAAGCCTATGGTCTTTATGCCATCCCAACCAAGACCCCACCACAACCATGTGACCATGCCCAATGACATCACAGTAATAATCGCTATACAACTAGAGATGACATCTCCTCGAGAATTTTGATAACAGTAGAGCCGTAACAGAGTGGAACAGTAAGAAAGAGTGACAGATATTTAGGCTATTCCCACCGCCACCACTTCCTCATTGGAGATCACACACACACACAAAACTTAAGGGTACGTCCTGAAATCCTGGCAGCATCCCTGCAGGGGAGATAACTTGACTATTTGATTTTATTGGTCTCTGGTTATCCCATAGTATTTCTGTTACTTGAACATTATCTTAAAGTGTGTCCATTCAGCATGGTCGAAAAAGGCTTACAACCATTGAGAGTTGTCAAAGGACTCGCATTACTATAGATGTGAAAGAACAAGAACCATACTATAAATCAGTGAAGATTATTTATATATGGGTTTGACTGTCCCTGATTGGTTGATAATGAAAGTAAGATTGTAGTAAAAACAATCTGTTGAGAGCTTGTCCTACTTGTAACTGAAAAAAGTGAGGGACATTGTTTTATTAACATAATTTCCGTCCCTTTACAGACCCGAGTTTGGACGACTCATTACTGAATCAGCAGCTGACACTTTGGTGTAATATTGAAAGCAAACATTTCAGATTTGTATAGATCCAGAAAATAGTGCGGCTTCTTATGGTTTTCTTTTCACAAAACCTGTCATGTGTCTATACTGATACAAATTTGATCATGAGTACTCAAAATGTTAAGTTACTGAATTTTAATATCATGGTGTTTGCACAAATTTATAGTGGGAACTGAATTAGTACAGAGAGTCCTGAACTCTTGAGTTTTGTGCAGAAATATGGAATCCAAGCAGAATACATCCAGAAATGTAGAGGTTTTCAATCTCTGATTTAGTCTCCCCATTGTGTTTCACACTGATATGCATATTCACAGAACATTTGTATAGTAGTAGGATAAGTAAGTGAGAAATTTAGATACATATCATAAACAAGACAAACAGTATGTGGGGGGACAAGATGATAAGAACAGGCTGGAATGGAGAAGTATAATAAAAACAATAATGAGTTGAAGTATGCCTCTTTCTGATGTGTGTAACATTATTTTCTTAGCTTCAGTAAGAAATTTCATCAAAAGGAAGACAATCAAGGGTGTACAGTTAACTAAACCAATATGAGTTTAGCTACTTAAAAGCTGTATCAAATCGATTTTAACCTTCTGGTCTGTTTCTGTCCATTCTGGTGATATGTCCACTGAATCAGTATGGTTGGAAAAAATATTTGGCAAATTTAAAAATTTAAAAATCTTTTGGCAGATTATGATTATACCCTACTTTTGCCTGAGATATGTGACTAATTTTATTTCTTGGTTTGTTGATTGTGGTTGTTGCTCAATTCAAATACATCATTGAAAAACATTGATGCATTCTCATACTTTGTTATAAATATTTATTACAGATGCATATCTCCAGATATTGGTTAATATAGCTTGAATATATAACAGTTCTAGTTGGAAGAATGAACATTGTTAAGAGAAAATTTAAGTGAGCTAAAATGTAAACTTTTCGACAGTGTGTGATGCAGGATTGCTCGAGTATTTTCCCTCTCATATGCTCACCATGAAAAATCTATTTGCACCAACTGATGATGACTTTTAGGTAACTGTCAGAAAGGCATAATTAACGATATTCTAAGGTCTACAAAAATTACTTGAGTCAAAAGTTATAAACTCACTCAGCTGTGGCAAAAATGACTGACTAGTACCTTTGCTGCTGTGGCCACAGTTGATTAGTTGGTTGATTTAGTGTGGTTTGATTTGGGGTTTTTTTGGTGATTTTTTAACAATATATTAGGTGGAGGAAGAACCCAGAAAGACCACCAACCAAAATTGGTTGATCTGTGACACAAACTCGCTCTGTGAGATGTGCAAGTGATGTAAAAGCAAGCACCTTAGTACACTTGGGCACATGGAGCCTCTGTTGATTTGACATTTATCTCCAACTGAGCTGAAGTCATTTAGACACGAGATCTCGGGGTTTCAGTAGATCATTATGGCCTTTACACCATTTTCAGATGAAGAGAATCTATATATGGCAGCCAGTTTTACTGCTGAAGAAAATCCAAGTCCTTTTGAGACACCAAACACCACTTATGTAGAACCACTGACCTTCCACAAGTAACTGGCAACATTCTCATTTACACATTGGAGGCAAGTAATCACATGACAAGCATATTGTACTACTGCCACGGAAGCCCCTCAGATCTGTATCACAAGACAAGCATCTTATATCACTCTGCCATGAAAGCCCCTCAGGCCATAGGTATAAGTCTCATATGAAAGACTAGAAGTGGGAAATAGAACCCGTGACAACTGGATTGAAAGTGCAGAATGTTACTGCTAGGCCATCAGTGATGATGATGATGCTATTGACAATACAGTTAACTGCAATGACATGGATTTTATGAGTGCTCTGGGAAAAAATGATTCCTTGACTTTCATCCATTTTTTAAAATCTAACTTATGATATAAAAATGTTTGACTTGCTATATTTTTTAATAACTTTATATTAGTCTTGCAACAAGGCGTAAAAATAAGACATCGGTAACTGAAAAAGATGTTCTTACAAGAAATGGTATAGTGTAAAAGTATGCAGAAAATATGCGACATCACTTCCACAGGCATCGTTGGTTTTTTTTCTGACAAATCATATAAGTTTACCTTTATTAAAAAAAATAATAACAAGGAATCGAAGAATCTGATCACACATATAAAGCAATACAAGATTTAACTATTATTCTAATCAAAAGCAGCATGCCTGAGAACAAAGAAAAATAGCAAGACGTAGTGATCACTTTAGTAAACAGAGAGTTTACTAAGGATACAAATTCATGATTTCTGTATTAGAATAGAAATATCTATTATAAAATCTGTATCCATGGATGTTAAATTAGTAGGTATTAAGGTACTGATAAATGACATCTACAAATAATAAGTCACCACAAAAATTTGTGATTTCACAGTATCTGAGACATACTTGGCTGACAGACAAACAAACAAAAGGACAAAAGACTGATTATAATGAATGACTACAAACAACCCAATATTAAAATCGCTTCTACCGCCCACTAACTCATAGCCAGAAATTATGTTAAAAAATTATACTTCTGTAGGGAGCACTGTTTCTCGATTAAAACACATATGACGGTGGATCATAATTTTTTAAAACTGCTTCTGTTGTGGGTTGGTTGAATTTGAAAGTGCCTTCCCTCCGGGGGGTATATGTTTTACTGGAACAGCCCTAATCAAGAATAATCATAGATTTGCTATCGTACTTGACTAAATACTCAATTAAGAATAACCATTTATTTGTTTTCACGGATACAAAACGAATCGATCTGTCTTATCCCATGGCTGCTCCGTAGATCCGTACATTACATTTACAAATCCTCTCTAGAACGATAATTGAGTATTTACGCCCCTACTGTTGATGTCTGATAATTACCTGTAAGCATCTGTACAAATTATTTGCAAAAAGAAAGAAAAAAAAAAAAAGAAGAAGATAAAAATTCAGAAAGAAAAAAATGGTAAATGAATCAACTTCTCTTAGTGTTGTGTTTTTCAGATTGATTAACCGAAATATATGTATGTGCTTAGATTTCACTGGTCAACAGTGAAATCATTACTGACTTGAAAAGGCCCTAATCTGTAGTATTTTGGTGTGCCGAACACGAATATAACCGTGAAAAATTTGTATTGGCTCTCGTTTTGAAGATATTCATATACCTCATTTTCTATGTTTCACTGTGTAAATTTCTCCAGTAGGACTGCAGCAACATCCGGAATAATGATGTAACATTGCATAATACCATCATGCTCACATCATCCACAGTTGATTGCATCATTTTCTGATGCAATGCAATACTAATGCCATGCGGCTGCTGAAGTAAGTTGACGTCAGCAGTGTACTATACATGTGTAGGCCTATTATACTAATGCCAGGCGGCTGCTGAAGCTGACGTAAGCAGTGTACTATATAAAGCCCAATCAGATAGGTTCAGCATTTAAAATATTTTAGACGTTGTGCGAGACAGTTCAAGCTACTGTTACATAAAACTTATTATTTTATCCATTTACGTACAATAAAGAACAGTAATGCCTCGAAAGTGTGTTAATACCGCGGACAATTTTTGCTATATTTGTGGGGAAGTGACATTTGCCAACCAGAAGAAAAGTATCAATTCTCAAGTGAAGAAGGCATATCATCTTTACTTCGGATGCAAGGTTGGTGACCAAGACAAGCCATGGGCTCCGCATATATGCTGTGCTACATGTACAACACAGCTTTCACAGTGGTTGAATTGCAAAAGGTCATCAATGCCGTTTGCAGTCCCAATGGTGTGGAGAGAGCCAAGCAACCACCTAAATGACTGTTACTTCTGCTTGGTTCCTCCTCTTTCCGGCGGAATAACGAAGCGAAAGAAGTCGAGAATAGTCTACCCAAACATTCCGTCTGCATTGAGACCAGTTCCACATGGTGAGGGACTTCCTATTCCAGAACCTCCAGCAGAATATTCTCTTGATTCATCTGACGAAGACAAAGGTGAGTCGACCTTGTTCTTCTCCTGGTCCATCAGCATGCAGTGATCCAGATTTTCACTGTGGTGCATCATCAACCCCACACAGAATAACACAGGAAGAACTAAATGACCTGATTCGTGATTTGGACTTATCAAAGAACAAGGCAGAATTGCTAGGATCAAGACTCCAACAATGGAATCTTCTAGAAGAAGATGTCACAATTACTGCATATCGAAAGCGCCACCAGCAATTGGAGCCTTTCTTCAGAAAGGAAAGTAATCTGATATTCTGTTCCGATATTGAGGGCCTCATGAATGCTTTAAAAATCACTCATGACCCACAAGAATGGAGACTATTTGTGGACTCTTCGAAACTGAGTCTCAAGGCTGTGCTTTTGCACAATGGAAACATTCTTCCATCTATTCCAGTAGCGTATGCTGTCCACATGAAAGAGACATACGATAACTTAAGGCAGCTACTGAATTCCATTGAGTATAACAAGTACAGCTGGCACCTCTGTGGTGATTTGAAGGTAGTTGCCCTTTTAATGGGACTGCAGCAAGGATATACAAAATACATGTGTTTCTTATGCGAGTGGGATAGCCGAGCAAGGGAAATGCACTACATGAGGAAGGAATGGACTCACAGGCAGAATGTAGCCATTGGAGAGAAGAATATCCAACACCCAGCTCTGGTTGAGGCTCAGAAAATCTTGCTACCACCCCTTCACATCAAACTAGGTTTGATGAAGAACTTCGTGAAAGCCATTGACCGGACTTTGCCAGCATTCCGATACCTGCATGAAAAATTCCCTCGACTCAGCGAAGCAAAGATTAAAGAGGGAGTTTTTGTGGGTCCTCAGATTCGAGAGCTTTTCAAAGATGACCGGTTCAACAACTTGCTGGAAGGTGACGCGAAACAAGCATGGAATGCTTTTCGCCTAGTTTCTACAAACTTCCTCGGAAATGTTAGGGCAGAAAACTATAAGGAACTAGTAGAAGACATGTTGATGAAGTATAAGAAACTTGGCTGCAATATGTCTCTAAAGATTCACTTCCTTCATTCCCATTTGGATTTCTTTCCTAGCAACTGTGGTATTGTTAGTGATGAACACGGCGAACGTTTTCATCAAGATATCGCAACAATGGAACAAAGATACCAGGGAAAATGGTCCACTACAATGCTGGCTGACTACTGCTGGACACTCCTCAGAGATGCTCCCGAACAGCTGTACAAGAGACAGGCGAAGAAATCTAAGATGTAGTCAATGACTTGATTTTTTATAGGTAGGCTATTACAGTTGACCTTTTACTATTGGAATGCATTTCGTTATGTAAACATTAATTTCTTGCAGATTACAAAAAAACTAGAGCCAATTTTGCAATTTGACTGTCATATTCGTGTTCAGCACATAAAAATTGATAAGAATTGACTAATTTTATTTCAGTAACATGACTTTTGTAAAAATTTGTTGTCCAGTGTTTTTAACATAGCTTTAACAATCTGAGATCATATCGATAAAATGTCTGCAGTGTGACAGTTTTATAGTGATGTCTAATACTGGAGTATCATGCCGCAGACATGTAGCACGATGTCCCACTCAGTCAGATTATCCTGACACCAGGCCGACCAGTCCTAACTTTTAATTCTAAGCGACAAGCGAGAAAGCTGCTAGTACCATTTTTAAGTTTCTGGCATGACTAAGGCCGGGGTTCGAACCCGCGACCTCCCGCATCCGAAGCGGACACTCTCACTACTTAGACCACCCGAGTGGTTGAAGTATAAGTGCATATAAAGTTCACATGGTCGTAAAAGTAAGAAAGCAAAATATAAGGTAAGCAATAAATAAAATCATTGTACATTTTATTTTGTCTTTTAATGCAAATACGTGGTTAACGAAAGGTTCTGAGGATGTATGAAAAAAGATTATTTATCTTCATTAGGTATAATACGATGACTAGATGGTAACAACGTAACTTTATTTTGTGTATTAAGATGACGAACTGGTAACTATACATCTTTATTTTGTGTATTAAGATGACGAGCTGGTAACTAAGCCTCTTTATTTTGTGTATTAAGATGACGAGCTGGTAACTAAGCCTCTTTATTTTGTGTATTAAGATGACGAGCTGGTAACTAAGCCTCTTTATTTTGTGTATTAAGATGACGAGCTGGTAACTAAGCCTCTTTATTTTGTGTATTAAGATGCCGAGCTGGTAACTAAGCGTCTTTATTTTGTGTATTAAGATGCCGAGCTGGTAACTAAGCATCTTTATTTTGTGTATTAAGATGCCGAGCTGGTAACTAAGCGTCTTTATTTTGTGTATTAAGATGACGAACTGGTAACTAAGCATCTTTATTTTGTGTATTAAGATGACGAGCTGGTAACTAAGCATCTTTTTTTTGTGTATTAAGATGACGAACTGGTAACTAAGCATCTTTATTTTGTGTATTAAGATGACGAACTGGTAACTAAGCATCTTTTTTTGTGTATTAAGATGCCGGGCTGGTAACTAAGCGTCTTTATTTTGTGTATTAAGATGACGAACTGGTAACTAAGCATCTTTATTTTGTGTATTAAGATGACTAGCTGGTAACTAAGTAAAGCGCCTGCGAAAGAATCTTCCGGTCAAGGACAGTTCTTAAATTTGGATACGCGGATGTTGCATCAATTCCCTCTCAAGTAGGTCTTCATGGAGCGATAAAATGACACTATATTTTTCAAGTCTTGTATTTATTTGTTATTTAGATATATCAAAATATATCATAAAAGACATAAATATTTTTCTATATTAGAAATTTAAGAACATATATTAAATTTATCATTTTTTTTGTCATTCTCTGTTATCCGAAGATCTGCGGAACGCAACGCATACACCGGATTTATACAACTTTAACTATGCTGGAGACTGTACAGTTTCATTCCGAATGCATAAAGCCACGTCGTACAATTCTAGATAATAATAAACCTGAGAAAGGCAACTTGAAATCCGTTGAAAAATAATTGCCCGAGGAAATATCATTATAGTTGTGTATTATGAGCTAGGCTCCTAAATGAAAGCAAATTAGATGGTAATTTCTACAACAAATGCAATCATAGATTTTGCTGAGGACACGTACCTCATTCTGATGCTGCTGCCAACAATATAGTGGGGGATTTGCAGAATGAATCTCTGATCTAACCCATGTATGTATGTATGTATGTATGTATGTATGTATGTATGTATGCATGTATGTATGTATGTACTGCCTTCTTGAAAGATATCACTTTTGAAATACATGTTACCTGAACTGGAAAACTGATAAATTGATCTAAGCAGTTTCAACAGAACAAGAAACACAAAACGATATCTGCCGACGTATTTATGTTACAACATATTATTAGGGTTTATGTTATTTCCAGGACCTTTGGCGAGAAAAGACAGGATATATAAGTATATGTTATCTTACAATATGTTTTCGTTAGCTGCTCGTAATGACCATTACAGATATCAAAGGAAACGAATGCATTAACTCTGTTTGCTACCCAGTATCAAGCTGTACGCATGCCTCGCTGTAAACGTTGAACATGGATAAACATTTATAAGGCGTACAATTTCACCCTAAATTTATCGCAAATACAGCTTTTAGAACGATTGATGAACTTTGCGCTCTGAAGAAACTACTAAATTGAGAAGTAATTAGAGACTACAATGCATCAGAAGGAAACTTCGCGCAATAAAAGCAGCAAGCTTTTACGTTGGACCACGCCTTCATTGCGATACGATCAAATGAATTTTATGTATGGAAAATACGCAACCCAAATCTTCAGAATTCTGTAGGCCACACCTTTTCTTCTGGTGTCGAGTAATTGTAACACCTTATCATCCATCTCTCGAGGATTAACTTTTAAATGTTCCTTCGCGTTTGTATCTGAACAGTAGATCACAGAGTAGCAAACGCTTTAGGCAAATGGATGCATACGAAATTTTGGAAGATGCATGGATTACTATGTCATTGCTTGCAATCTCTCTCTCTCGTTCCAAAACTGCAAAGCCATATTATCTTAGTAACATTTATTTAAAAACAGGATTTTTCTCTCCACCTTCTCACTGATGTTTCTTCTGGTGTTTGATATTCCTAACCATTCAGATCTACCTTCGTTCGCAAAATCAACATGACAAAAGGTACAACGTTTGTGTCTTTTTTCTCTCTTCCAAACCATGCATAAACCTTCCCAATGTAAGATAGTATTTAATATTATGACAGCATCTTTAAAACGTTTTGGATGATACTGTATAAATTTAGAGTATGCGCATTTGGTTATAGCGCCCCGTTTTAAGGAATTCTTAGATTTGTGTGATTACTTGTGTGATTATTGGAATTAGACGCAATGGAAACATCCCAGGCCCGAAATAATAAGCCAGTTATTAGGAGCAAATGTCACGGAGTGAAGTGTTGGTGAGTTTCCATGATGCCATGGTTCACTAGTAGTGAATTCAGGCCAAAACCGAATGAATGTCCCTGGCCTGGAGTAAGATAGTCCATATTAAAATCTAGAGGTGTACATTGGTGGTGTGACTGCAGTAGCAGTATTTGCGGTAGGAAACCGGTAAATTACACAAGGGAATACATAAGAAGGACTCGGCAGATACTGTTTTTGTCGCCATGGGGGCAAATGTGGTGCAGTTATATTGGCGAAATGTGCCTGGAAAGCATACATTGACTGACCTACGGTGGCGGAGTTAAAATAATTCCCAGCGTTAGAGGATACTCGTATATTTTCTAAGGCGTGAACGGTTGGCGGTACGGAAACATGATGAAGATATACCATGCAGATATGCGGTTGATAGATATTTGGCAGGTTGTTTTATCTGTGGTCGTACATTAATTAGAGTAAAAATTTAGGTATAGAATGGACACGTCGGGCTTTCTAATTTACAACTTAAGTTGTATGGAAGTCTTTGGAAAATTGGGGTAAACTTATGACTTCTAGGAGAATCGCGCCAGGGTTTGACAACCGCTCGGTCAAGTAAGGACCCTTGGCTTGTAACAATACTATTCGGACAATCATACTGACACAGCCCACATGAAGAAGACCATATATTTTCGATCGAACGTTTCTGTTAGATATCATTAGGACAATTGTTATTTCCATCTTAACTGATTCAAAGTTATAAAAGAATAACAAATCTTTTGATCCATTTCTCAGTTTAGCATGGAATAATCCTTTCTACCGCATGCATGTTCTGTTACTTTGGTTAATATACCAGTATTACGTTGGTTTTTTTCTATGCGCAGCATGTAAAAGAATACCTCATGCCGTGGAATATGACTATCAAGACCACAAGGTAGAGACTCAGGTATCCGAATCGGCAACAAAGTAATTTTGCTACACTATTTTGCGGTTTAGTAAAATAAAATCACTATGTTTCCGTTATATAATTTGTATAACTTTATATTTTGGCATACTTCAAATTAAATTTGAAATTTATGAACATTGCTGAATAATCTGAATCGGAAATGCTTGCAAAGTCTGGGCCTACCTGAAAACAATTGTTTTTAAGTAATGCAAAAGATTTAAAATAAGACTTGAAAAAAGTTGAAAATCGAAATCCTTGACACACATCATCCATCAGTAGAGGATCTCTTATCGCCATTTGTCTTTTGAATTTTGTAATACGTGTAGTGTCGTCCTGATCCTGATGCTCAGATGCAGATTTTTTTTATTCCTGAAAATTAAGCGTTCAAGTTACCAAACATATTTAATCGTAGACCGAGCAATATATTCGTCTATACACAACTCAACATTCTAATCGATAGATGTGCAGTGTTTAGTAGCAGTCAAAGTAAAGTTTCACCAGGTTATGAAACCACAACAAATTGGCAAAAAGTAAGCTGACACGTTACATCCCTCCTCCTGGCTCTTCTGAGGCTGAAATGCGACAATGCTCAACTAATGATGGCACGAGATGAGTGGTAACAAAATGGCTAAGTCAAATTCATTTAAGATTGCAGATACAAAGTATGAGAAACTCAACAGTATTAAGTGCCTAAATTGCACGTCCAAAGGTTGTAACAAAAAGTAGTTGCAATGACACTTCAGAAAAGCTGTAGGAAATGTCAACACAGCAAAGGACGATTCTTTGAAAAGTGATATACGAACTGAACATGTGCGATAAAGTTAGGACAGGATATGTTATTTGAAAGAATGTCATTGCGGGCAATACTTTCTGAGATTTTATGGAGCTGGAAAATACAAACAGTTGCAGCGATGTTGATGAGTTCCAAAATTTAACCAGAATTACTTATGACATGAAAAGTGCAACATTTGATAATACTGAAAAATCTGTTCTCTAAATGACTTTACTGATAGTTCATGTATTTTGTACCATGCTTGTTGGCTTGTGTATTGGTACCATGCTCGTTGACTCATGTATTGAAACCATGCTTATTGACTCGTGTACTGGTACCTTGCTTTTTAACTCGTCTATTGGTACCATTCTTGTTGACTCGTGTATTTAAACCATGATTGTTGGCTCGTGTATAGGTACCATTCTTGTTGACTATTGTATTGGTACCACGCTTGGTGACTCGTACTGGTACCAATGCTTGTTGACTCGTGTATAGGTATCATGCTTGTTGACTCGTGTATTGGTACCATGCTTGTTGACTCGTGTACTGGTATCATACTTGTTGACTCGTGTGAAGGTACCGTGCTTGTTGGACTCGTGTATTGGTATCATGGATATCGACTCGTGCATTTTATACCAATTTTGATGAAACATGTGATATGTCTGTTGAGAACAAACTTGTTATATGCATATGGTATGTAAAGAATAGAAAGGTCCATGCTTCCTTTCTTGGCAAAATGTATATAAATAACTGCATTGCAGAAGGTATGCAAATTTATGTTTGTGAATTTTTTAAATAAAATATGCATTTTATAAAAAACGACTACTCATCTATAATGGACATACGTACTGATGGAGCATCATTTATGCTCATGTGTCACGGAAGTCTGGGTGTCCAATTGAAACAAACCAAAGAAAAAAAAAAAAAAAAAAATTAGAGTAAGTCCATTGCATTACACATGAACCACATGTATTGACTCTGGCTGCCTCCCAAGATAGTAATGGTTCCAATCTACGGTGGATTACAGATGCTATTTGCAAAACCTTTATCATTCTATCATAGTCTCAAGTTCGTTCTGATAAACTTTGAGAACTTTAACAGCTATTTTATGTCAATCGGTATCAGACGGTACACAAGTCTTAATTGAAAGTGCTGTAAATATGATTTTAAAATGAAATGGATGGTATTGTCATGTCACGTAGGACGCTAAAGACCATACGAACAAGACTGGTAGAGCTAAAGGCATATGCAAGCTTGTTGTTACCTCAAGTTTTCTGTCATTACATATTATCTTACTGACATTCTTACTGTTACTAGGATTTGAGTTTGACGAGTCAAAGAGACAGCATATTTTTTTTCTTCTTTCTATCAGATACGATGCTGGATGAACTGCAAATATTCTTGGAACAATTGGGCGGGGTCCTCACATTTTTGATGTAGTATTCCCTGAACGTGATAAGTAATGCACCAGGATATGCTCAGAAAAATAATTACAAAGGTGTGGAGATTCCAGATGACCAGAATCTAAGGAGAACATCTAAACATGTTAGAACCAGGAACTTGGACAATGTTACTGACGAGTTGAGAAACATATATTTCCACATGCTCAACTTAATATTCTTGAAAGTTAAATCGCAGATGGTATCTAGGACCAACATGCAGGTATGAACACCAATGCAAATGACTGCATGGACAATTTGTATGAATAATATGCAAAAATATTACATACCAACGGCTGCAAGAGGCATTATTTGCCATTCAGACACTTGGATCTGTCACAGATATATATGCCAGGCTTTGAAGGGTATATTGAGATTGTATTGATGACTACAAAGATGCTACCCTGATTCTGTCAAATTGGCTTCAATTGCCGTTTCAATACATGTATCCAGAACACCTTGTTAAATAGTCTTTCTCAAAAAAATGTCCTGAATAAGAATGTAAGCAATAGGCTGAACCCAGTAAGACTAAACCAATTTTTCATGATATGGCTTGCTGACCCTCATGTACAGGAACTCGAATATATATAGCTGATGACGAGAAAACAAACGTGTTGCGTACTGCACATTTTTAGTCAGAAGTAACAAACAGTGAATTTGAGGCTTCACAACATGCACATGAGTTAAAATATTTTACTTTTATATTGAGCCTCAAAATAAAATAAGCATCAACACTGAAATGTGTTTATAATGTCATTACGAACTAGAAGTAAATGACGAGTCCGTTCACTTAAGTTGCTTCATATGTCACTTCCTAAGCTGAGCATTTTTAAAGATGGAAGACTAATTAATAATATACACAATAAAAATACATGTATTCATCTATAATTAATAATAAACACAATACATGTATTCATCTCTAATTAATAATAAACACAATACATGTATTCATCTCTAATTAATAATACACACAATACAAAATACATGTATTCATCTATAATTAATAATAAACACAATACATGTATTCATCTCTTTCATTTTATCTTTTTAGCTTCATTCGAACTTGTCCTCAGGAACTCCCAATTTTATAACTCTAGGGAAAGCACTCTTGATCAATGATACAGCAAAATATATATGACGTCATTAGAATGTCAGTTTAGTTTGCTGCCTGATAGCGGGATAGGCGATAGCTCAAACGTTATATATATATATATATATATATATATATATATATATATATATATATATATATATATATAATGTGTGTGTGTGTGTGTGTGTGTGTGCACAAAATAACACACATTAAATCATAAAATTGAAAACTCTATTTATGGTCTTGAATGAAATCAGCCTCTCTGGTGGTATGAGTGTACACAACCCACAAAATGGCTGACAGTTCGTTTAGTCAAAACTGCCACGTTAGTAATTATGTCACTGATCGGATTTAATAGAGATATTTTTTAACGATATTTCTTTGCATCTGAATTTCTACACGTTGGTTATCGGTGTTGCACTAAATATACAGTTTCCGTTACGATTAGTTATTAATGTGATATACACAATTAAATTTTGAAATTTATATGCTTTCAACATGCTATAAAGACACGAGCGTGGCTTTAAAATTCTGATATGGTACCACTGAGCATCAGCAGTAAAACCACGGGATAGCAATCAAAGCTTTGTAAATGTTAAGTCATAAATTACTGACTGAACATTATACGAAACGTTAAGTAAAAAAATATTTATTTAAATATGCGATGTAAAACTTAATAACTTGGTGTTTTTGTTGCCAGCAATAAACTGAGTTAACGGTATTTTAATTGATGTAAAATCAACAGCTCACGTCCCCAAGATATGTCTGGTATTGTAAGATAAATATCCATGCACGCTGCATATTATCTTACTTTTTTATCCCGATCCAGATTCTCCTGTTGCTACCAATACTTCCGCAATAAATTGGTAAAATATATCTCCAGTATAAAATCCATTATTTAAAATGTGCTCGTCTACAGTGTGTATATCAATGTTATCAAAGGGTTCCAGTTGTTTAGTTTGGAAGCTTTTTCACCTTCAAACACGCTAGGAAGGTCAATGTATTCACTATATACGTTAGGATACACAGCTGTATTAAGATTTATTTCACTATATACGTTAGGATACACAGCTGTATTAAGATTTATTTCCCATAATTTATGTACCCCTAAACTGGTCCCAGCTTATTCTCCAAATACTTTCTCAGCGGAATCAAGGAATCTTATAAAAAATTATACCACAATTTATTCACTCTAAACTTTTAACAGTTTTTTTATGTATGTATGTATGTATGTATGTATGTATGTTACATGTGTGTCAGACACTGCATTATACTGTATTGATATTTTGAGATTCTATTATTAGGACTATATGTAAAATTGGTTAATTAATTTGAAACCATATATATTATCTTCAGAAATTAAAGTTATTATTATTATTATTATTAGTCAGGGTGGTTCAGGTTCGTTATTGACACTCTTGATGTTAATGTAACACTCGTAGTTGCCCAAGTTGTTGATGCGAAAATTTCTGACTACACGTTTACTGCTAGATACTGTCAACCAATAAAATTATTGTAAACATCTTAACCTTGCCTTTCCTTCAATTATATCTCTAGCATTTTTTTAGGAAAAAAAGCTACGTGATCTTGATTTGTTCCACTTTGTGTAATAAAGTTTGAAGGCTTCAGAAAAAGTTTAAAAAATGTGCATACCAAACATGATCGATTATTGGCTACGTCACATCTAATGTTGTTCGGTTATCTCATTTGAAAAGAAGCGCACGATAGACTGTAACATAGATAACAATCCCCCCATTGTCATATTGAATGACGGACACGAAATAAATTTCATACTTTTAAAAACAAACAAGATCAAGCAACCCGTTACAAACTTAAATGTCGCCCATTGCTTATCACTGCAGTACTTGAAATCAAGTCAGGTAACCACGGGTGGTGAATATCAAATAATCCATTATATATACAGACGCAATTCCGAAAATCAGAACCATATGTGGGGATGACAATTTAATAAGTTAACTGAGACATAAACAAATCTATGATTTTATTAACAATGATTGATTTGCACAAATTTGATATTTTGTTTAATTTTTAAAAGACGCAAGACTTTGATACAAGTGAACACTTATTGTTAGGCCAATGCAAAATAGTCACCGCAAAATGCCAAGGTACGATGGTACCAACCGCAATTTAAAATAGTCACGGCAATTTACCAAGGTACTATCATACTATCCGCCAATGCAAATTAGTCATCGCAATATCCCAAAGTACGATGATACTATCCGCCAATTTAAAATAGTCACTTTAGTATACCAATGGGAGATGATACTAACCGCCAATGCAAACTAGTCACCGCATTATACCAAGGTACGATACTATCCGCCAATGCAAACTAGTCACCGCAATATACCAAGGTAAGATACTATCAGCCAATGCAAACTAGTCGTAGCAATATGACAAGAATAGCGGTAGTTTCTTTTATTATGGTACATGCAAGCTAACTTCGTGGACAAGCGAACAATAACCCCTTCAGAAAATATTGGTTCTGTAGAATTCTACTTTGGAATTGAACTGACGGCTTCAATTGATAATGTATGTTGTTGTAATTTTTATAAAAGATGTTGTCATTGCTGTATTCAAGGAACGTTATTCTTCCCGTATTCAAGGAACATTACCCTTACCGTTTTCAAGGGAACTCTATTTACCCTACGTATTCAAGTAACTTTACTCTTTCTGTATTCCAGGAACTTTATTCTTACTGTGATCAAGAAACTTGACCCTTGACGTGTTCTAGGAACTTTACCCCTGACGTGTTCTAGGAACATTACCCTTGACGTGTTCTAGGAACTTTACCCTTACCGTATTCTAGGAACTTTACCCGTACCGTATTCTAGGAACTTTCCCTTGACGTGTTCTAGAACTTTACCCTTGATGTGTTCTAGGAACTTTACCCTTGATGTGTTCTAGGAACTTTACCCTTGACGTGTTCAAGGAACTTTGCCCTTGATGTGTTCTAGGAACTCTGCCCTTGACATGTTCCAGGAACCTTACCCATACCGTATTTTAGGATCTTTACCCTTGACGTGTGCTAGGATCTTTAGCCTTACTGTGTTATATTAACTGTACCCTTGCCATGATCAAGAAACATTACCCTTACCGTCACCAAGGAACGTTACTCTTATTGTGTTCTATGAGCTTTATCCATACCGTGTTCTAAGACCTTTATCCTTACGGTATTCGAGTAACGTTATCCTCACCGTATTCGAGGAACGTTATCCTCACCGCATTCAAGGAACTTTACCCTGCCGTATTCAAGGAAAATCTCAAAAACGAGTTAAAATGCAAAACAGACGCCTATTTGAAAACGCTTTTATCTTCAATGTAAATAAAAGGTAAACGCGGCCTCTAAATTCGACAATGAGTTCCAAAGCATCGGCGTGAAGAAAAAGATTTGAATATTTCCTGATTTTTAATCTGACCTTTGTCACATACAATTTATTTTCATACAAAAAGTATTATACAACTCGATGTCTCGATACAAAACAACCGTCACTGTTTAAAAACAGACGAGTCTGCATGATTTCCAAGGTTTTAATCCTAGTCTTTTAAAGTTTTCCATTTTCAAATTTATTTGAGATTAGTTTCTGCGTATAATTGTCAGTCCTTGGTCTTTTTGCATCTCTCCGAGGGATTTTAAGAACTAAAAATAGTTTCTTGTGGAATTAAATTAATTAATAATTTAAAATAACTTTCTGAGTTTCGATCCCACCAGAAAAAAAAAAAAACGAAAATGTTTAAGTCAGGACAAGGGCTTTAAAAGTCGTATGGTATTTCCTAATGCATTATGGGAAACGTCTTGATTGGCAACCTATGTTACTGCTACTATGGATAGAACAATGAGATTCGCAATTTCCGTCTCACTGATGAAAATAATCATAAATCTAAATAATTAGTTCTCAACATGGTTGCCATTGACAACATATATCTGGAATCAGCTCCAGAAACAAGAATATTTGACACCCTAAGCTAATACATGTGGGTTGGTTGATACTAAGTAAGTTAAAAGTTGGGGTTAAATGGCAATAATGAACTAGCTGTAAGTAATATAAATTAGTACTGCCTGAAAGGATTCGTGTTAAGTTTCGTTTTCTGGTTAGCCTGATGTTGTCCGTGTATCCAATCGAAATATGTTCGGGCCACTCCGTCAATTTTAGGAAAAACACATCGGAAATATTACAGTAGCTGTCATTGAAAATGACGTCTTGTTGACGTCACATATATCTGTAGGCTTCATTACGGAGATTCGACTGAGATGGCCTTTGTCCGAAACAGTTCCATTTGTGTGTTTTCGAGCATTTCAGACATTAGAGAACTTCCATTTACTGAACTAGTGCAATATACCAGTCTAAAAGCATATTACATTTTTCACCTTAGTTCTCTGCCATTTTCTGGCGATTTCCCCTTCTTTACGCTGTGGTACTCCATGGAAGTACTTCCAAGACGGTATTTGTAGAAAGGACACGATATGTTCATATTGACCGCGAATCATGTTCCATTAAAACCCAGATCATAGGGATCCTGTGTTGATACAAATTTCTTTCTTGAATCTAATTCCTCGTTAAGTCAAAGAAAACTCGCTAGTGACAACAGCAGACTAAAATGTTTTCACTGCAACTATTGTGACACTCGTCGATTGCGTTTTGTTTAAAGATCAAACATAGTTTTAAAATAGAATCATATGAAGTGACCCTTAAGGTGCTGGACCTCAGAAAAGTAATGCGCTAGAGAGAGGACAGAATCATGCAGCATCCCAAGTAGACACTGAGAAAATCCGAATCTGCCCTTTGACAGAGAAAATATCCGAATACGGACCAGTCTGCCAAGTACAAGAAATAACCAGTCTAATTCATTTCCCAGAATATAAAACATACAATCTTAAGACGAGCCATCCATAGCAACATCAATAAATTGATAAACAAAAACGGATTTTGAATGAACAGCCGTGTATAAGGCGTCTGCATCTCTTTTAGAGTAATTGTTGACAACTAAATACCAATTCAGATAACCATGATCGCATGCATGTTGTCTGCCAAGCGACCACAAGCTAGAATACACAAATATATTTGTATTGTGACTGGTTTAGAGTCAAAGAAAAAGAAGAAAAATAACAGATTTACAATCGTTTCTGAATTTTTATTCAAGCCCAGTATTCCAGATTCAGATAGACACTGCAGACTGAAGAACCCGGATTGATGAACCCAATACGCGAAGGGAATTGATACAGCCTATTCCATAGCGAGCGCATTAATACTTGCTAGCCACTTTCAATCGGTTTTATGATGTGTGCGTTGCCATTTCAGATATAACACATGAACAGAGAGAATTATCAAGGTCATAACTTTTTGCAAACGTAGATGTTACTTGATCAAATTGTGATAGTCAACAACAACTGTAAACATTGGTAACCGTAAGGGTCCAAGTCAATATTTCATATGATATTCCAAATTAAATCCTGTTCAATGCAATATTCATCGGCTAATTTAAAGGTCAAATATAATGCAACAAATCAGTTATTGTCAGTTGTGGACGCATACTGTACTTTTCAAATTATGACATATTTCATGTACAAGTGGCAAGCGTTTGAGTTTGCAGTTATGAAACTCTTGTTAAGGTTTACAAGTGTTACGAGTCTATGCTCTTAAAATAAGTAACAGAAAAGAGTGAAGAAACAAGCTTTGTAAAATTTAACAAATAATTGATTTCACTAGAATATCAAGTGAAAAATGAGATATGGTAACTTGCGATTTTACGAATCAAATCCAAAACAAATCCAAGAGTTAAAAATAATAGTAATAAAAAGTCCTGAATGTAAAATTTAACAAATAATCCATTTCCGTAGAATATCAAGTGAAAATGAAATAAAAGAACTTACGATTTTACGAATCAAATCCAAAAACAATCCAAGAATTAAAAATAATAGTAATCAAAAGTCCTGAATGAAACTGAGTTCGAATCCCGATGAAATAAAAAATGGAAGACGATGACGTCTGTTGTAACCTGCGAAGTGCTGTTATGTCAACAGTTTCTTGTTGAATCATAGAAAATATTATTCCAGTTTTTAATTCCGTATAAATTTCAAAGAATGTCTTTGTCCAATAATTTTGTAGGAGCATTTAGGTATTTCCAGGGAAAATAATCACTTGAAATTCAAATAATTTGAAGAAAATAAAATAATTAGCCCAAACTGGACACAACATAAAACAACTTGACTTTTCAAGTGTTACGGCACAACTGAATGAATTCTTATCATAACATCAGGTATAAGACTAACTAAAACGCAAAACAGATTCCCGGATGGGGGTCAAGAGTTCATCCTTCCAGAAGGAACATAAGTTTGTTACATGATAATTGACTTAACTTATCGATTCTTACTCTGAGAAAGAATTTTAAAAAATTATTAAAAAATAGTTGTTTGCCAAAAATGTCACTGGTTCTGAATTAAGTTCAGAAACCAGATACAGTGTTTCTAGTATCATGTGTTTATCAATGAAATAAAAAAAAAATTTATAGAAAAATCAAACAGAACTTAACTGAATTTCTGGACAATGTCAAATCCAGTAAATAATATTACATTACAATAGCATGTAATAGAAAAAAATTAAAACTAAGAAACTAATAATTAAATTACACATACATAACACAAGAAAGCCAATGTTCCACAACGACTGAATACAAACTCATACAAAATCTGTAAATCCATATTGCTTACCTTTCAACTTTTACGAAAGGAATTTTAGAATCTTGGAACTGGTCGTTTTATAGTTTTCATGTCCTGCGAGCTCGGATATGTAGATTAGACTTGATGCACTTTCGTGTATGCCGTTAAGGGGCGACAAATGGGGATAGGAACCACAGTGGCTCATGGGAAAGAGTGCTGGATTCGCGACTGAAATAGTTCGGGTTCGAATCCTACTATAGCATCAGCTAGGCTTCACTCCAATAACCTATTCACTACTTCACCAAACACCAATCATCATCATTATTTGTTACTTCCCAAGGTCTTTGATACACGGAATGTATAGTAGGCTTGATTCATCAGTACTCGTTGTAATGAAAACGTGGCGGATGATGTACTTCCGCTTTTAACCATCACGTAAATTGGCGACGAAACCGCATTTCTTGCCTCTGCAAGAAACAACTGCTCCTATGAAACTAGATCATTCCGTTAGCTACAGTGTTTGATTTAACGGTGAGAAAAATAAATCACAAACTCGACTGAACATGCATACTCTTAAATCTCTGAATAAATTAATCTATCTTATCTAGCAAATCTTACATTTAATCAATATTTTGGGTGGACGTAAGGATGACCATGCATATATGTTAAAGGTTGTAAGCAATATCATCTTTATTCTACTCGAAGGGAAACTGAATAAAAAGCTGGGGGAAAGTCTTCCGTGTCAAAGTACGAAACATAATTGCAAGAGTGCTTGATAAACGGTTGGGGTTTTACTGTACTTCTATACTGAGCTGCAAATCTAATTCAAAACACATTTTATTATTTTATTCTTTGCATTATCTTTCTTCATAAAAATGCATGCATCCTTCGCCGATATTAAGACGCGCTTAGTCCTTGGAAGAATATCAACGGGATAAACACCTCGATACACGACAATATTCTCATTGTTTTGCGCGTCAAGGCTTCGATTTCGGGAGAAATTTCAGCCCTGTTAACGAAAATGTACTCAAAACTCATTTTAGAAAGGACACGTGATCAGATGACGAGAAATAATAACATAACGCTGCATAACCAAACAACTGTCTTGAATGCGGTGTTCTTCAGCTACAATACACTAAACTTGTCAATCAGACAACCTTTATATTTCCCTCCAGGTCCAGAAAGAACCCTCTGACGTAATTCGCCGAAATTCAGAGCATATTTCAGAACCACTTCGTTCACATGGCACAATAAGCGGTGGAAGGAGAAAAAGTCAGTCGGAACATGACTGGACGTTTCTGTCACAACATGCGGTGAACTCGTCCGGAGGCGAATCACTAAACTGATTAAAGTTATATGTAATCCTTCAACTTCATTTGACGTTATTTCTAAACTTGGATTTTTTTCTTCTTCAAATTATTAAAAACGTTAATCGCAGAATGTTGCAGAATCAAATTTCTATGTGCGAATATGTTGTGCGTGCTAACCAGGTTGATGTACTGGCGTGCATATTTACGTTACAGCGTGATGCAAATATAAACTGCATTCGTAAATTTCACAAAATCTATTGTATCTTGATTCTTAACACAGTTCAATCTACAGTTCTGTATCGGGGAATTTGGCAATAACCGTAACTCTAGTTATTACGCATGTATCGTTTTTACACACGTATAAAGGAGGTATAGATACAAGTTTCGCACAATTAAATGAATTTAATCGATGAGATCGTAAAACAGATTTAGAAGAAAATAAACACCTAAAATCCCCACACTCTCTACAAATTCTTCCTCAGTAAGTTTGCACAATTATCCTTTATAGACAGATCCTTGCTGCAAGCTTCTGTACAGAGAACAGCATTTGAGCTGCGACATTTTATCGATCTACGTGTGTCTCAATCATTTGTCCGCACCAAAACGTCGGGTGCTAGTTTCAGTAAAAGGACTGGAACTCCAGTAATAAAAAATTGTCTATATCTTTTCTGAGTTACAACTAGGATATAGTATCATGGGATTATTTTAACTAAACTTTTACTTTCATTATGAACCAATCGTGGCAAATCAAACCCAAATATACACTACTATATGTTCACCCATCTATAGACTGGTTCCCATTCTTCCATATTATTTGTGTCGTTAGTCCCGAAACTGCACACTCGTGTTACCTCTGAAAGGTTTCTCTCCTCAGTCTGTAATAATGTAATATTTAGGTTTATCTCCTCAGTCTGTAATAGTGTAATATTTTAAAGCTGAGAGGCTACAGCTTCCACGTGACTATGGACCATACATTGTTGTTCTGTTAATTTGTTAAATTATGACCCTAAAAAGATATACTGGAAATTGTTAAAAATGAGTGAAGGAGGATCTTCTCGGTTCATATAATTCTATATTTGGCGGAGGTGGGGGTCATAGGTCTCAATATTCATCACATGCAGTATTGTACACTGATAGATTCCCTGAAGAATAAGCTTATGATGTTTTTTTTTTCTATACACACTCAGAGCTCTAGGCTGTTTGTGCACTTTAGGAACAGTTTAAGTTCTAGAAGATTTCTTTACAGAGTTGTATACGTGGAAGTCAAAATTTCCCCATCGTGTCGTGTGATGAAATTTACGCAGGATATATATATATATATATATATATATATATATATATATATATATATATATATAATACCTATTAGAAAAGCACTATAAATATTGGGAGCCAAGCAAACGCTGGGGAAAATATTATCAGTGCAATCTGGTCTCTGATTTAATTCGTATGTATCTATCTCGTCTGAAATTACGTGTTCAAGCTCATAGACGCAAAAGAGACGGTACTTGTCTGAAATTACGTGTTCAAGGTCAAAGACGCTATAAAAACGGTGTCTGATTGCCAGAGCATTGTGAAAGAAAGCCATCTCTATTTCACCATCTATCTAATTCTGTTAGGATTTCAGTAAATCTAAGCTATACATATCATCAGACAGAATTCTTCGAAAGAATAAACTGTCATTTTGCTTAAATCTGCACGTTATGTCTATGCTATTCAGATCCCCTCCACCATGCTGGGATACTATTTCAAGGATCCTATAGGCAGATAATTCATGCATGGTTCGTACCGACAGAATATCATCGATTTCCTAATTACTACGATATTTTACGGCGGCACGATTCCTTGTAGTTTTCCGCTTCAAGGCAGAAAAAATGAACAACTCTAGAATATCAGGTAGGTATTGTGGAACAAAACTGACATACTTTTGAAACACGTTCTTGTAATTTTTTAGTTGATTCGTAAGCAGAAGCTAAACTAGCCGAAAGTTTGATCTTTTAAAACATATTTAGACAAGGCCATCTAGGTTTGTTTCTCAGTAGATAAAGAATTACAAATTCTTTAATCTTTCAATATATCTAATTTAACTTCCTATTATCACGCATACTCCTGTCGTATACAGAGACTGCATTTTCCATTCTATGTATAATAACTTAATATATTAACGTCTACATGCCTTATTTCTGTCAGAAGAATCTGGAGTTACTGTGTATTCAGAATAGAGTTAATTAATTACTGAATCGCTGAAGATTTTAGTCCCATAAATCAATCCTCAAAATTTGCATCGATATTTTGGATTATTTGTGGATCTGACGTCGTCAGTTCATTAAACTTAGTGTGCAACTTAGCTGCATAAACATCAATGTGGAACACATCCGCACAGTTTAGACATCTACCTATATTTGGTAACAGCCGTATGTACTCATGAAATTCAAAATGGCCGTAAGACATATAGATGTGTTATTCCACGTGAATTATGTGTTATTCCACGTGGATTGACAGGCCGTCAAACATCGGACTAGATCCGGAAATGTTTTAAAAATATTGATACAATGACCCTTCAATCGAATTCGGCTCATGAAACGTGATAAAAACCGCCAAGTATCTAAAATGTACACAGATATATTGCGGACACATTTGTCTGTAAACAATCTAAAATTATTCCACAAGTATCAACAAACATTTAGGTTTGAGACTTCGGACAACATAAATGTATGCTAGGGCACAAATGCATATATCCATATATCCGCCATTAGATCCCATCCTACTTTTGTGGATGTGAGCTAAATTGACAGGGGATAGTGGGTGTAGACAGGACGCCGACCCGGATCAGAAAGTTCGAATTGAAAATTGAATAATAAATATACACCAGACAGAACGGAAAGTGCTATCCCTGGATTCTATAGAAGAATACTTGATAATAGTAGTCATAATTAATAGTTTAATACAAACAATACAGGTTAGAGAATTTTTAATTCGTACTCTACGGAGATTCGAACCCAGGTCGGCGCGTAAACGGCACCCATCGCCTTGCCTGCACACATGAGCCAATATTCCCTCACGACTGAGCACACATCACCAAAAAAATGATGTTAATCAATCAGTGTTATATGCACTCGTGTGTAGCAGACACACTCGCATGACGACCTAGTAATTAATGACTATATATAGCAACTTACATCCACAAAATAAACACTAAGCATAAAGGTTAAGAGAAAACCTGGACATTTATGTGTCTGAATTACTAGGGGATTAAAACACTGGAAGAAAGAAAAGGAAATCAATTAAAAAAAATGGTCTTAAAATGTGTAAACTACTTGTAGATTTTATTTTTATTGTTATGCTAGCAAATATTTATAGGAAGAGTTGTCTGTGTGGCTACGTGTTAATTGTACAACAGAACCAACCAAGCTCAGGACTAAGCAAGAAAGCCGTGGGAATAGGAATGCCATTGTAGATCATAATATACAGAATACGTACTAACTATATTATATCCCGGTAAAGTTATGCATGGAGGATCCAGTAAAGGGCTAATGTCATAAGAATGTTGTAGCCAGATAATGAATATTACTACTACAACAACTATTGCTACTACTATTACTACTACAACTACTACTACTATTACTGCTACTAATATTTGACAAAAGAGTTAAGGATTGTTTTGTTTGGACAGATATTATCTACAAGAATTGCATCCGGGTGATAAACTGATACGTGATTGGATTCACATTTTTGTGAAAATCAGATGAACTTAAACATAAAAACACAAAAAGGGAACCAACAAAAGCAATTTCTGCAAACGGCACATGGCACGCCCTTTTCGGGACCTATTCCCTGCCAATGACCCTTACAACTTTGAAGGGGGTGGGGAGGAGGAGGAGGGCTTGATTATTATATGCATTGTATGATGCGGTGCGGACCTGGATAAAGTGTCAGCGAAACATCTGCAGGGGTTAAAATTAAAGGATAAACACAAAACAAAACCACAACACCCCCCCCCAAAAAAAAACAACATCAAAACGGGTCATTTTCCATTGCTGTGACTTCGATCTTCAAGCAGCAGATATGACTGTCAATAAACAAGACAGTATCAAGTCGAAACATACAACAGGTTTAAGCATTTTTAAATTACCAGCATTGGTTCAAAAGTTAAACCCGTATATGAATTGAAGTCAAGGATTATGTCCTCCCTTGCTGCTACCTTGATCTTGAGGCAGGTGGATTAGTTAATATTAAATACCTCCAGTTGTTCAAACGTTATACTCCAGACAAGGCTACATATCACACAGTCAGGTCTTCCCTGGCCTGGACATTGACCGTCCTAATTATGATATTAGGCATACTGTCTAGTCATCGTATAGGCTTGGGTAAAGTGTCACATGCACACTGTCTAGTCATTATATAAGCTTGGGCAAAGTGTCACAGCCACACTGTCTAGTCATCGTACAAGTTTGGGCATAGTGTCACAGGCACACTGTCTAGTCATTATATAAGCTTGGGCAAAGTGTCACAGCCACACTGTCTAGTCATCGTATAAGTTTGGGCATAGTGTTACAGGCACACTGTCTAGTCATTATTTAAGCTTGGGCAAAGTGTCACAGGCACACTGTCTAGTCATCGGATAAGCTTGGGCAAAGTCTCACAGGCACACTGTCAAGTCATAGTATAAGCTTGGGCAAAGTGTCACAGCCACACTGTCTAGTCATCGTATAAGCTTGGGCAAAGTGTCACAGCCACACTGTCTAGTCGTTGTATAAGCTTGGGCAAAGTGTCACAGCCACACTGTCTAGTCATCGTATAAGCTTGGGCACAGTGTCACATGCACATGTCTAGTTATCGTATAAGCTTGAGCAAAGTGTCACAGGCACACTGTCTAGTCATCGTATAAGCTTGGACAAAGTGTCACAGGCACACTGTCTAGTCATCGTATAAACTTGGTCAAAGTGTCACAGGCACACTGTAGTCATCGTATACGCTTGGACACACTCTCACAGGCACTGTCTATTCATCGTATAAGCTTGGAAAAAGTGTCAGAGGCACACTGCCTAGTCATCGCATAAGCTTGGACACAGTGTCACAGGCACACTGGTTGATGTATAACCTTGGGCAAAGTGTCACAGGCACACTGTCTAGTCATCGTATAAGCTTAGTCAAAGTGTCACAGGAACACTGTCTAGTCATCGTATAAGCTTGGGTAATGTGTCACAGGCACACTGTCTATTCGTCGTATAAGCTCGGGCAAAGTGTCACAGGCACACTGTCTATTCATCGTATAAGCTTGGGCAAAGTGTCACAGGCACACTGTCTAGTCATCGTATAAACTTGGGCAAAGTGTCGTGAAAATAACTCCAATTGCTATAAAGACATGACTCGAAAAAGCAAAAGTTAATGAATGGACTGAGTATTCCAAACGATATAAGATATGCTCTCGTCTTAAGGTGGAAGTATTAGAAGGAGTGAGTATTATGTGTGGAACCATAAATATAACCAGTGAAAGGCAAAATTATTGGGTTTTGTTATACAGTCATGCAAAGAAAATGGTTTACGATTTAAAATGTGCTTCAGCATATAAACTTCAGTAACAAAACGGTGCTAAGATTGAAAAATTACAACGATTATAACAGACAAATGATACTCAAAGTATGAATAACCAATAAACATTTAATTTTTAATTGGAAGTTAATATCATAAAATCTTGTGTGTGTGATTAGGATTTTTAAAGTAGCTTTAACAATAAAATCTTGTATTGATAATAAATCAATAAATGCTTGTAGAATAAATGCATTTAAAGGAAACCTGATGATCACAGGCTACAATTAACATATATTCATTCGTCTGCTTGTTCGTATGTTCTCTATCGACATATCTATGCGTTCATCCGAACATTTTATCCAACAGAACAAGTTCTTCCTATCCACCGATCAATCAACTGCTTGGAAATTTTTCAGTCATTCAATCCACAGATCCATACATCGCATTTGTAACGAAAACCATTCATCCTCATGTGTCCAAAAGAGCCATGCGTTATACTTGCAAGGAAACAACATTCATGCCCACGTGTCCAAAAGATATAACTGTATGTCTGGAATATGTAGAGAGAGCCAAATTTTCTGCTTAATAGAATGTCCGTCATACAGCAACAGCTTATTTCTGCTGGACAGTTTGTTTATACCACGAAATGAGTTTCCTCAACCTTGCCCCACTTCACCCACGAAGAAAAATAATTACAAACGATGAATCATAAAGCAACAGTTACCAGACACATTATTCCTCGAAATATCAACTCATCTTGGCCTTGACCTTGACAAAAAAGAAAACTTCAACGAGTCTGTCGCTAATAAAAATCGCGTTTTGGCGTTTATGGTCGATAAAATAAAAAGTGGTGAGAATAGAAACTCTTGCTAATACTTCATAAACGCAGTCTTTGTCCATCTTGACTCACCATGTACCTAAGTAGTCAAGGTTGTATCTTCTCTTAAGAACCGTGTTATGATCACGTATTACGTGCGCTTGAGTGTGAACAACGTATACCAGATCTGCCTTTGTATAATACATTGGCAGGTCAGAGTTCACGTTACCTGTTCTACAGATTTCAGCTGGAAGCCATACACACTCATAAACAGACGCAGTGTGTTCTGTTCGCATTTGTTACGGGTTAAACACAGGGTAAGTTTATTAACCCAGTGCCTCCCCAAGTCTCTCAAAGCAGAAATCAGTACTTGGGGAATTCTATTTACTAATGGACATTGTAATCTGTATCCATTTAATATGACGACAAATAAGGCAATTCTGATTCGTATATACTCCTCGATTTAACATCGTATATACTCCTCGATACAACATTATATATACTCCTCGATACAACATTGTATATACTCCTCGATATAGCATCGTATATACTATACTCCTCGATACAACATCGTATATACTCCTCGATACAGCATCGTATATACTCCTCGATACAACATCGTATATACTCCTCGATACAATAGCGTATGTACTCCTCGATACAGCATATGTACTCCTCGATACAGCATCGTATGTACTCCTCGATACATCATCGTATGTACTCCTGTTTACAATAATCTTTGATATTTCACTAGAATATTTTTTTTAAAAAACTCCATGAACTTCATAGTTTTAAGTATTTCACTAGAATATCTTTTTTAAAACTCCATGAACTTCATAGTTTTAAGTATTTCACTATAATATTTTTTTAAAAAAAAACCTCCATGAACTTCATAGTTTTAAGTCGGTGAAGTAATCGTACTTATAATTCGAGTAAATGAAGTACTCGCCAATGGCTTCACTAGGGTTGGTGTCACCCAGTGCGGTAGCTCATGGTGTCACCCCCATGGACCTCCTTCCTGCACAAAAATTCAACAAATTTATAGACCATCATTTTGCGGTAGCTCATGGTGTCACCCCATGGACTGCCTTTCTGCACAAAAATTCAAAAATCTTAAAGACAGTCATGTGCGGTAACTCATGAAGTCACCTCCATGGACCTCCTTCCTGCACACAAATTCAAACATTTTATACACAGTCATTTTGGTGTCACCCCCTCTGATGGTGTCACCCGCTGGAGTCCGCATCCCCCTAGGGACGCCACTGGTACTCGTACCAAATTCAAGTCAGTGGTGTACTCTTACTTCATAGTTCAAGTCAGTGAAGAACTCTTGATATGTTTATGTTGACAACAAGAACTGACAACATCAAATGTAAGACAATAGACAGGTGTGAAGTCAAGCGAACATTTATATCGTGCGAACATTCTTACATCGAAGTCTTAACAAAGACTGGCCAAAAAATGATTTGTTTACAATTTTCCAGAATTTGGTAGACTAAAACCTTTGCATAACTCGGCATGAAATTAAAATGACAAAATGTTCGGCTTTCTAAGCCACACATATACACATACACACACGCACTGGATAAGGTTTATTGTTGATATCACGTGACTATTTGAACTCTGATCTCATTGACATGTGGGTCGCGAGAGCTGTGTAGTCATGGGACTCGGAATGCAACTGTCGAGTTCAGGTCAAATTTCATCAACGCTATTGTTTCAGTTAGTCTGTCAGCGGATTAAAGATATAACAAATGCTATACTCGCAGTATCTGAGAAAATAAATAATGGTCCTATCGATTTGATGCATGTATATCTCGGAGAAAGTTCGTTAAAGCTTACTAGGTCATCTAGTACCATAAGCATCCACAAAATGGTGTCGGCAATGGCAATGGACAGGCAATGGACTCTAACCCTCCACCCCAACACAAACGTCCAAATATAAAAAAATGGGATGGCAAGGGTCAGAGGAAACTCGGACTAAACGTGGAATAGGTCCAGTCATGGTAAATTAACAGTTCTATGTTACATTTTCCAATTATCTGCTTTAAGCCAACATAATCCCAGTCCATGGGCATTTACCATGGAACGACGAGTGATATAATTCGGAATGAAGAATAATATAAGTTGTAAATGAAGTGTAATAGAAGTTGCATTAAACAGCCAAGCTATTTGTCAATAGTTTAATAGTCAACCACGCATGTACATTTTGAACAAGCCTTATATACTAATGAACAATGACAATACAACAAAAACTGTGCAGCACGACAATCTACTTCCATCTATGGAACGCTACTCCACCACTGAACTTCGGGTCCCTTCGCCATAAAACTTGATTCGAGTAAAAATCTTACTCGAAAATATTCTGACCAACCAAAAGAATGTATTTGTCAATCTTGAGCAATATTTCCAAGCCTGGATTTACATTCTTTTTTACTAAAAATGTTGACTAACTAAAGTTTTATGACAAAATGGCCTGGTTCTAGTACATATCCATTTTTTTTCTCTCCAAACGATTAAATAATTTTACCGATTGCTACTGGAGAAAATTATGTTAACCGGTCTATTACACTGCATACAGAAACGGGATATGACAGTACCTACAGATCAATCATCTTCTGCAGTAAACCGTGTAGTGATAGGCATTGCTGTTGGGAAACCGTGTGGTGATAGGCGTTACTGTTGGGAAACCGTGTGGTGATAGGCATTGCTGTTCGGAGACTGTGTGGTGATAGGCATTACTGTTCAGAGACCGTGTGGTGATATGCATTGCTGTTGGGAAACCGTGTGGCGATAGGCATTGCTGTTCGGAGACCGTGTTGATAGGCATTACTGTTCAGAGACCGTGTGATGATAGGCATTGCTGTTCGGAAACCGTGTGGTGATAGGCTTTGTTTTACGGAAACCGTGCAGTGGTAGGCATTACTGTATGGAAACCGTGTAGTGATAGGCATTGCTGTATGAAAAGGTTATTTTTTCAGGAGTATGTACTGAGTATTCATTTAAAATCTATATGCAGACGAGCAGTATATACTAAGTATTCATTTAAAATCTATATGCAGACGTTACACCCGTATGCACCAACGTAACCCTGAAAAAAACATCTCCTCAGACCTGTTCGAATTTGTTTTACAAATCATACTAATTCATAAGTATAGAAACCTCTACTTACATATCACACTTCAAAGTCCCTCTATTTACATATCACACTTCAAAGTCCCTCAAATAAAATTATGTTGGACATCAACATAATTACACCAGCCATCTGGCATAAAATGACAGCATACTGGACAATTATCTCGTTCTTCGTGAGCTCTTGGATGTCAGATATCTTTCAAATATGCAGAAACCCATTGTTATTTTATGAAGACGGCTATTCTATGGGCTCCTTGATATAACGAATAAGCTTATTAAGTGGCTTGACCGTTGTAATTCGTTTGGCAATGAATACAATCTGGACAGATATTAATCAAATATGACCCAATCATACTTCAATAAAGGATGCCAAATTTTAATTATAGTATATTATATCACACTTTGCAAAATAATAAATTAACGCATCTCACTACTTTATCTGATTAATTATTTTCGTTCGTAGATAACAGTAACATAGAAAAGAATATGATCCATTGTGACGATTAATTCTGATACAACTGTTGACTTTTCAAAAGTAACGTTAGTTTTAATTAGTTGAAACAAAACTTCTGTGTTTCATGACCCACATTAAGTAGCCGAAGTGAGAGAGAAACGCGTATGAATTATATTTAATCGTAGAACACACACACACACACACACGCGCGCGCGCGCACACACACACACACACACACACACACACAACCACCACCACCACAAATCGCCTATACACGAAATGCACAATCTTGACTCGCTGCACATACGTTTCTCGATTTGAGTTATCTCCCCCTAAAGGTGGTGTAAGAGGGTCCTTGGATTTTTCAGCAGTTACCTCAGAATTCAGAAAAAGTTACACTTACCTAATGATGTTAAGAAAAAGATCTACCGCGTAAAGAACACTCCACGATACAGGTCTAATGAAATCTAGTATAAAACTAGTTTAAGTACACTTTAAATATGGTAAATAAAATTGGGTCTGTACAAAGAAAGCAGAGCATATTTGGAAAACTTGTAACATATAGATGAAATTTGCATTTTAACTGGGGCATATACTATTTATAACTTTTTATTATAAAACGTGTATTAGTTTCGTAAATTGGACCTCCCTAATTTCTTAACATAGGGAATTATCTGGATATTTTATGTATAGGTGCTTAGTAATTTGAAATGGGAATATACCCTTTGAATTAGGTATTTGGGTCGTGTTTGTATTGCATGGAGTTAAGTACTAATACTAGACTTAGAAAGGCTTTCTGGTGACTCATATAAATGTGAAACAGGAAAAAGCATTCAACAATTAAAATAGATTTTCGTGATGTGTAGTCATTAGATGATTAGAGATATTTGTTTAATATATGCGTGTTTAAGAACATTTCAGTTGATAATGACGGTTGTCATGAGGTGCTTAGAAATAGGGGAAGGCAATGGACTTTAAGCCACGCTCACGCAATGTTTTATTCCTTCAGTAGAGAGTCCTCCTGCGTATAGCAGTTGTATCTCTCCCAATTTCCATCACAAGACGACTATTAATGAGTCTGTCCTCAGGAAATAAACTGATCATTAAGAAATACTTGTATTTAAAATGGTTTGTCTGTGAAGACGAGAACCATTCTAAAGTCGTCTTGGAAACAGATAATGTACGTTCCGCTTCATAACATATTTGATATCTTGAGCTCGCCAATGAAAAGGGTCTTCACGCCCTGTTTTTATCTGAACGTACGCATTTTCTCAGCGTTCAGTTGTTACCATAACCAACCTAACAAAAGAAACAGTAAATACTGTAGGTGCTTTTAGTAGACGGAAAACATTCTCTCTTATTATACATAGAACTGCAAAAATATTTTGCTATCAATACTTTGAGACTAGTACACTCTGGGGGAAATATTTTCTGGGTAATTAGATCTAAGATTCGAAATTTATGATGTGCCTCACATAGCAACCTGCGTACCTGCCCAACGACTTATCTACTTTGCTCAATGGATTATGACGATAAGTTACAGACTTACATGTTAGGACCGGATATGGTTAAATCTCCATAAAACAAGGTTATCCACCATAAAATGGTACGTATAATAAATGTAGTTAGCGTTATTTAATCTGTGTGGAATTCAAATTCTAACATATCAAAAACGAAATCAATGCACGCTTCATACTCTCACATTGTGCTTGGAATTTACATAGTGGCAGTAAATCCCAATTGGTTTTTAATATTATCACGTGACTGTACTAAACGGTGTATTAACTTATAAAAAAGCTTAATAAAAAAAATTCATTGAAATTTCTTCATAAAGAAAAAAAAAGACCAAAGCAAAAGATAAATGAGAGTAAGTTGCTAGGATGAGAACGCAATGAAAACTATTCAATTAAAATACGGTTTTCATTTTAAGACATATAATCCAGATCATGGTGCCAAGTAATATCGAAATTCTGCTTCCGTCCCCAGATCATGCTGCCAATTAATGAAGCATTTCCGCTTCCGGGAATTATGTGAAAAGCATATGTTTAATAACGGGAAGTATAACTGGAAAGACATGGAGGGTACACAAGAATTTTTAACTTTATCTGAATAATGTATCGACTTATGTAGACAAAAGTTATTTACACAGAAGGAAATATTTATAAGCGGCGATGTTAAGCTATTCCATTATAACATAATGTTATAAGTTTGCAGACTGACAGTTTCAGAAGATATAAGTGGTGTCACTACTATCAGTTATTTGCTAGTTTCTAATAAATGTCACAAAAGCGTCGAATTTCTTTCCTTTCACAGATTTAATGTATAGTATTTACACATGGAGTAGTGTCCTTATTCCTTTCAAATTTGCTGTTTTCTTGGTCCCTGTTTAATTTCTGTTCAAAAATACTACAACTTGTTGATTTGCTTTAAATAAGGTTTATGAAACCTGAAAGGTAAACACTGCTATCGTTTTCGTGACACTCATTTATTTTCTAAACCCGCACCTCTATCCCTACAATATTATTGTACTTATCTGTGAGCCTGATTTTGTCCTATTTCGGTACACTCTCCGACAGGTTTGTCTTAATTCCACTGTTTGGAAGCAAATTTTTGTCCTTTTTTTCCAACAGATTGTCATTAACACCGGAAAAGGTAGTTCAGATCTACCGGAAATACGACAGTCACCCCCCCCCACTTCCATTATAGTGTATACAATGAATTGCAAAAAACACGTCCTAATATTATTCAATAACGACTTCTAATTGTTACAACCTGTATAACATAAATTAAACAAACAAATAAATAAATAAGTAAATAAATAAATAAATAAATAAGTAAATAATAATAATAATAATAATAATAATAATAATGATAATAATAATAATGATAATAACTTCCATATGTATCAAACCGTGAGCTTTGTTATCCAAAAATAACATTTTGGAACCCATATAGTATCCTTAAAAGAAGTGTACATTACATGCATGATCTGTTAAGGCCATAAATGTGTTATCACTATAAATCTGTTATACCCAGAACATGGGCCGTGTATATCGTCATGAAAGTGAAACACAAATGTGAACATGCACAAAAAAACAACAAAAAACAAAAAAACAAAAAACAACAGTTTTTCTGCAAGACGATCATCGTCTATACGCTTGTTACGACGGGACTCGCCAATTTTACATAGTAACAGTTAATATTCCGGTAAAATTTTACCGCAGCCATGGATCTTTCGTTATCCATTCAGCAACAACAAAAATCTACGCAGACGTATTTTATAAGTTTATTTTTCCCACCATGCTAAATTTACGAATTGCATGTCTTATCGTTCTGAAAAACATCGACTCTAGATCCGTCCAAGATAGGAAACATTTGTTCGGAGGATGTCAGATTTAGGAACCCTGCGCTGCTAAATATTCTTCTGTTTTTTATGTTATCATTATAGGCATATTTACATTTGTATCTATATAGTATATACATGTCGAATTTTGATTCCAAGAATCTACACCCCTTTTATAAGATGTATACAACTGCAAACAACATAGGTCAAGATCCGCTCTCGCTTAATGCACAGGTAGATCTGGGTCTGTGTAGTGTGTTAGGAGTAGCCAGTAGAACAAACAACATAGACCCTGATCTGCTTGCGCATCATGCAACGGTAGATCAAGGTCTTTTTTTGCAGTTAGTTAGGACTTATAAATGAATACATGCGGTATATATTGATCCTGTGGAATCATCTTTTATTGTTGAAGATATTTCACACCAATCATGTTTTGATTGAAAAGGTTCATTAACCGCTTGATATCGGATCTGTGTTAAGAATACGATTGTGTTGAAATAGGATGATATCGTGATAATTGCGGGGAGCGGTTAATTGTACACCAACTGCCAAGAAACAAAAATCTGCATAATATTGGCACCCTTGTTTTCTTATGTATATTTGGCAAGTTGTATCTTTACAATACTATTATCGAACGGCCAACTGTGGCTAACAATATGTCGTTACTTTTAGCAAATTTTCATTTAGATGAAACAAAATTTATTTAAATATTTTGTGCACATGAAAACAGGAACAAAACTTAAATCTTTTTACTAGCAAAATAAATCAAAGTCATCGCATACTTTTTTTTCACGTTTTAGGAGCCGTATTGCAATATATACCGATTTTCAGGTGCAAGGCTCTCAATGTCCAATTATTTTGAAAGCTTGTGTCTTCTTGTAATAGAACTGCAGCTACCGAATGTACATCAAATCAAAAGTCCTCTAAAGGAATATGATCAACAAAAGCCCTATGAAGGGACATGATAAACATAAAATCCCATAAAGGAACACTATAAACATAAAGTCCTATAAAGAGACACGGTAAACAAAAAGTCCAGTATAGGACACGTTAAACATAAAGTCCTCTATAGGGACACGATAAATATAAAGTCATATAAAGGGACACGATAAACATAAAGTCCCATAAAGGTACACGATAAACATTAAGTCCCGTAAAGGAACACCATAAACATAAAGTCCCATAAAGGAACACCATAAAAATAAAGCCCTATAAAGAGACACGGTAAACAAAAAGTCCAATAAAGGACACGCTAAACATAAAGTCCTAACAAAGGACACGATAAACATAAAGTTCTATAAAGGGACACGATAAACATAAAGTCCTATAAAGGGATTGAGAACCAAAGGCCCTATAAAGAGACACGGTAAACAAAACGTCCAATAAAGGACACGCTAAACATAAAGTCCTATCAACGGACACGATAAACATAAAGTCCTATAAAGGGATTGAGAACCAAAGGCCCTATAAAGAGACACGGTAAACAAAACGTCCAATAAAGGACACGCTAAACATAAAGTCCTATCAACGGACACGATAAACATAAAGTCCTATAAAGGGATTGAGAACCAAAGGCCCTATAAAGAGACACGGTAAACAAAACGTCCAATAAAGGACACGCTAAACATAAAGTCCTATCAAAGGACACGATAAACATAAAGTCATATAAAGGGACACGATAAACATAAAGTCATATAAAGGGACACGATAAACATAAAGTCCTATAAAGGGATTGAGAACCAAAAGCCCTATTAGGGGATATGTTAAATAAAAACCTCAAGAAGAGATGTGATGCACAAAGACCTATAAAAGATATATGCTAAAGAAAAGTCTTATAAAGGGATATGATAAGCAGAAGTCCCATAAAGGATATGATAAACATAAAGCTCTCAAAGGGATATGATAAACAGAAGTCCCATAAAGGATATGATAAACATAAAGCTCTATAAAGGGATATGACAAACAGAAGTCCCATAAAGGATACGATAAACATAAAGCTCTATAAAGGGGTGTGATGTGATAAACAGAACTCCTATGAAAGGATATGCTAAACAAATGTCTTGCAAAGGGATATGATAAACAGAAGTCATATAATGGGATAGAATTAACAGACATAAATAAGAGGGGTGTGATAAATAAAGGCCTGCAAAAGGATGTGATCAATAATAGTGTGAAATAGGGATATAAATGATGTGATATACAAAGCCCTACAAAGGGATATGATAATCGGAAGTCCCATATAGGAAGGTGATATACAAAGCCCTACAAAGGGATATGATAATAGGAAGTTCCATAAAGGATGTGACATACAAAGCCCTATAAAGGGATATGATAATCGGAAGTCCCATAAAGGAAGGTGATATACAAAGCCCTACAAAGGGATATGATAATCCGAAGTTTCATAAAGGATGTGACATACAAAGCCCTACAAAGGGATATGATAATCGGAAGTCCCATAAAGGAAGGTGATATACAAAGCCCTACAATGGGATATGATAATAGGAAGTTCCATAAAGGATGTGACATACAAAGCCCTACAAAGGGATATGATAATCGAAAGTTCCATAAAGGATGTGATATACAAAGCCTTACAAAGGGATATGATAATCGGAAGTCCCATAAAGGAATGTGATATACAAAGCCCTACAAAGGGATATGATAATAGGAAGTTCCATAAAGGATGTGACATACAAAGCCCTACAAAGGGATATGATAATCGGAAGTCCCATAAAGGAAGGTGATATACAAAGCCCTACAAAGGGTTATGATAATAGGAAGTTCCATAAAGGATGTGACATACAAAGCCCTACAAAGGGATATGATAATAGAAAGTTCAATAAAGGAAGGTGATATACAAAGCCCTACAAAGGGATATGATAATAGGAAGTTCCATAAAGGATGTGACATACAAAGCCCTACAAAGGGATATGATAATCGGAAGCCCCATAAAGGAATGTGATATACAACGCTCTACAATGGGATATGATAATCGGAAGTCTCATAAAGGGATGTGATATACAAAGCCATACAAAGGGATATGACAATCAGAAGTCCCATAAAGAAAAAAAGATAAACATAACGTCTTATAACAGGACATGACACACAATGTCATATAAAGGGGCATGAAGAACTGAAGTCTTACAAAGGGATTTGATAAACAGAAGTCTTACAAAGGGCTGTGATGAACAGAAATTTTACAAAAGGATGTGATAAATATGAATCCAATAAAGGGATATGATAAACAAAGGTCCAATAAAGGGATGTGATAAACCGAAGTCCTGTAATAATGTGACAGACTCATCCTTTGACAGGATATAATAAACAAAAGACCTATGACTATAAACAAACGTGCTATAAAGAGAAATGATAGACAAAATCATATGAAGCGATATGTCCAACACAGTGTTACTAATGTCTAACACAGTGTTACTAATGTCCAACACAGTGTTACTAATGTCCAAAACACAGTGTTACTAATGTCCAACAGTGTTACTAATGTGTAACGAGACATAACAGCTGTTTATGAATCAGTAGTGTTGACTATAGAGAAAGTACTGTGATGCCGTGCCCTAAGATGCTCCACATACCTTATTTGTCTCCATATACACATAGAGATGCTTAGGTTTTAACAGCGATAGTACATTATTACTATTAGTATTATTATTGTTATTATTATTATTATTATTATTAGTAGTAGTAGTAGTAGTAGTAGACGGTAGAAGATTTATTATTTGGTTTCAGTCAGCCGTTTATAAAAAGTATCCACGGATTTTCTCTGATCTGGCATCTATATACATGAAAAATACTTCGTGTAATTTGCAGTGTCACTTAATTAAAGAGCTTATTCTATGAAGGATTTAAACTACTTATCGACAACTTTCCAGCCTTATTTAATGCTAACTGAATGGTCCTTTGTGACAATCTAGAAGACTCTCTGCAAGATATGATTCTACCTGGGCTATACATTAGAAAAGTTTGCATCCATCCGACTTCAAGCAGTGAAATTTTATTTTCTTTGAAACAACAAACCATCAATTTGTAACAAGAAATCTCTTTAATCAACAAAGAGAAATATAGACAGACAAACAATTGACATTTCATAAGGAAATCCTACGAACATATGCTCTACATGTCCGTTAACACGTGATCATGTGAAGATACGGAAATTAAATGATTCGTTGAAAAAAAAAAAGATGATTTCATTGTTAAAAATAGAAAACAATGAAATGAATAACAGGGAGAAAAGTAATGCGCTACTTGTAACACAAGCCATTGTCTTTCTTCTTTTCTAGATGTGTCATATATATTGACTGTATGTCTGGCGTATATATTGACTATGTCTGGCATATATATTGACTGCATGTCTGGCATATATGTTGATCGTATGTCTGTCATATATATTGAGTGTATGTCTGTCATATATATTGACTATATGTCTGTCATATATATTGAATGTATGTCTGGCATATATACTGACTGTATGTCTGGCATATATATTGAATGTATGTCTGGCATATACACTGACTGTATGTCTGGCATATATATTGACTGTATGTCTGGCATATATATTGAATGTATGTCTGGCATATATATTGAATGTATGTCTGGCATATACACTGACTGTATGTCTGGCATATATATTGAATGTATGTCTGGCTATCAGCTGTAAATGATGTCATGAGCATGGATAAAGCTGTAGGCCTTCTAAGGTAATTCCTACTGGTTTTAACTAACACAAAGGTAAAGGTGTCAGTTCAGCCTATTTCTTTCAACATCTAGTAAGTTTATTGTATAATACGAAATAGTTTTTGCTGTTGTGGGGTTTAACGCCATATTTCAGCACACTATAGGCTATGCATGGCGGCCAGTATTATTGGTGAAGGAAGAACCCGTGAAATCCCCGGGAAGAGCCACCGACCCACGAGAAGCTACTGGCAAGCTTTCTCACATACCCACATTGGCCGAATCCTAGACTCGAACCCACGCAGAGGTGAGATGGCAGTGATTCGTAACGGAGAGCGCTGTAGACCACTCGGCAATACGAAATAGACCAAGTTGTTTGATAAAAAAAAAGCCTTTCACCAGTGATATATAAGTAGAATTCGTGTATGCCATTGTTTGTAACATATCCGAATGTAAGTAGAATTAGTGTATGCCATTGTTTGTAACATATCCGAATGTAAGTAGAATTAGTGTATGACATGGTTTGTATCGTCTCCGAATGTAAGTAGAATTAGTGAATGCCATTGTACCATATCTGAATGTAAGTAGAATTAGTGTATGCCATTGTACCATATCTGAATGTAAGTAGAATTAGTGTATGCCACTGTTTGCATCGTATCCGAATTAAGTAGAATTAGTGTATGCCACCGTTTTTATTGTAGCCGAATGTAAGTAGAATTAGTGTATGATACTGCTTGTATCGTATCAGAATGTAAGTAGAATTAGTGTATGCCATCGTTTTTATCATTTATGCCACTCGATGTATATTACCTGAATGTAAGTATAATTAGTGTATGCCACTCGATATATATTACCTGAATGTATGTAGAATTAGTGTATGCCACTCGATGTATATTACCTAAATGTAAGTATAATTAGTGTATGCCACTCGATGTATATTACCTGAATGTATGTAGAATTAGTGTATGCCACTCGATGTATATTACCTGAATATATGTAGAATTAGTGTTTGTCACTCGATGTATATTACCTGAATGTAAGTACCTTATATATTGCTGACTGTAAACGATCCTTTTATGGGGGGGGGGGGGGGTATTTTAAAAAAAAAAAGGTAAAATCCTGCATTATGTTCATTGGCATCGTTACATGTTATTTAGGGTAGATACGACGGTACTGGTTATTTTTAAGTTTACAAAAAGTTTACTGAAATGTAACAACGAAATAGCACCATTAAAACATGGTTTAATCGCATCCTGAATTAGCATCAATACAACAAGGTTGATTCGTATCACGAAATAACACCAAATACAACAAGCTTGAATCGTATCATGAAAAAACAACATTACAACAAACTTGAATCGTATCATGCAATAACACCTTTACAACAAGCTTGAATCGTATCATAAAAAACACCATTACAATAAGCGTGAATAATATCATGAAATAACACCATTACAATAAGAGTGAATAATATCATGAAATAACACCATTACAACAAACGTGAATTATATCACCTGACAATGTTAATGAACATCATGTTTTCTGTATCATCCATTCATATCAGTCTAAACATCTATATAGTTATACATCCACCAGTCCGTTTACTTATCTATACATAGGTCCATTTATTTATCCATCCACCAGTCCGAATATTTATCCATCGAATATTCCTGGTCTGTGCGTACACAATTTACAGTGAACAGTGGAAAGATATGCAGGGATCTCTCCTAACAGAGTGAATACGATATAATGTGATTGATGAAGCAAGATGCGACTTGCGCTCAAAGGTGAAAATGTAATGGAGTTAGTCAGGCAATAATATTTACGTGAATGTGAAGTAAACCAAATGGATATAGATCAGTGTATGCCAGGCAATCTAATGAATAGTTCCAAAGCGTGCAACTCCATCGACTAACAATCATACACTGAATCGACTCGTACTATTTCATCTCGCTTATAAGTCGGGTCCATCGACAAATAGCAAAGATCATGAATCTGAAGTCGTTTAATGTGCAGGCGGGCCAGGATCTATGCTGTTTGCTCTACTCTTTACTGCTAAAAACCTGACTAGTGCCTAATGCGCCAAAAGATCTGGGTCTATAGTAGTTTGCAGTTGGATATGACTTATAACGAGTACAGACGGCAAGTGCGAGCTTCAGTTTTTTCCTGTTGCTAGCGGGTGTACTTTTAAGGGGCGCAGTTTTCTGTTCATTAAAAAAATGAAAAAGTTCAGAATATTTGAGAGAAATTAATCATTATCTTGGATAAGTTTACAATTTTTTGATTTTATTTAGACATATTTAGATAGGGATGCAAGCCGCCGAGTGACACGGAGAAAACTATGTCATTGAATACTTGGCGGGGCAAATGTTCCCAAATAGAGCAGTCATTAAAACGGACGTAAACTGGAGTATCCTAAAGATATGTTTAACCATAGATGGGTGATCAATAAAGTGCATCCCAGAGTTAAATATTTTCCAAAACATGATTGGAACAACTATCTCATGTTTAACGCTATTCAGGACCTCCTCAGGCTTAAGTAAACGCGTTCATGGTGTCCTCAGTAAATACAAAAAGTCCTCAGTAAATATAAAAGTCCGTTGCAAATATAAAAAGTCGCAATACATATAAGTCATCAATAAGTGAAAAACTCTCCGACAATTGTCAACATCTTTTAGTAACTGAATTCCTTGTCTTGTACATATACGTGTTACATCTTGACGGTATTCCTTGTCTTGTATATGTACGTGTTACAGCTTGACGGTATTCCTTGTCTTGTACATGCACCTGTTACAGCTTGACGGTATTTCTTGTCTTTACATGTACGTGTTACAGCTTGACGGTATTCCTTGTCTTGTACGTGTTCATGTTACAGCTTGACGGTATTCCTTCTCTTGTACATGTACCTGTTACAGCTTGACGGTATTCCTTGTCTTGTACATGTACCTGTTACAGCTTGACGGTATCTCTTGTCATGTACATGTACCTGTTACAGTTTGCGGGTATTCCTTGTCTTGTACATGTACCTGTTACAGTTTGACGGTATTCCTTGTCTTGTACATATACGTGTTACAGTTTGACGGTATTCCTTGTCTTGTACATATACGTGTTACAGCTTGACGGTATTCCTTGTCTTGAAAATGCACCTGTTACAGCTTGACGGTATTTCTTGTCTTTACATGTACGTGTTACAGCTTGACGGTATTCCTTGTCTTGTACATGTTCATGTTACAGCTTGACGGTATTCCTTCTCTTGTACATGTACCTGTTACAGCTTGACGGTATTTCTTGTCTTGTACATGTACCTGTTACAGCTTGACGGTATCTCTTGTCATGTACATGTACCTGTTACAGCTTGACGGCATCTCGTGTCTTGTACATGTACCTGTTACAGCTTGACGGTATTCCTCGTCTTGTACATGTACCTGTTACAGCTTGACGGTATCTGTTGTCATGTACATGTACCTGTTACAGTTTGCGGGTATTCCTTGTCTTGTACATATACGTGTTACAGTTTGACGGTATTCCTTGTCTTGTACATATACGTGTTACAGCTTGACGTTATTCCTTGTCTTGGACATGTACGTGCTATAGCTTGATGGTATTCCTTGTCTTGTACACGTACCTATTACAGCTTGACGGTATTCCTTGTCTTGTACATGTACCTGTTACAGTTTGACGGTATTCCTTCATTAGATATCTTGTCTAGATTTATTTTTAAATATTGTAGTTGTGCTTTTGTTCCAGTGGCTTTTGAAAGCACTTTTAACACAATATTGCATATATTTAGCCGTTGAAATGGAGCAAAGCACCTTCCCAAGGACACACCGTGACATCTGACCTGGGCTGGACTGTGCTGGTATCTATCAGCTCCCTTGGACTACGAGTCCTACACTCTACCATCTGAGCATACGCGGATCCCCTCAGCAGGTACTTAAGTGTCGTCATAGTGCGATCTAGTCCTGTTCGGTTCGATTTGCTTCGAATCCATAATTCGTCATACCCCAGATTAAAAAATGTCCGAATATCAGTGAGAAAAGGAATGTTTAAACAATGTACGATTGGTTATTCTCGTGACGGCAAACGGCTTCTCTCAGACAAGTACGAGGGTCCGCAGTAAATAATCATTCGATGGTGCTTAAATGAAGGGGAACAGTCATTGTTTTGGGTGAAAGATAAACAAATTCAGTTTTTATATAACAATAAGAAAATTACTACCTGGTAAAATGATAAACTGTGAATATGTCAAGTTTATTGTAGTTACATGTTTTTGGCACATGATTTATGCACACGTATTTTATATCCATCTGATTTTACCCACTGTTATTCCCCGATTTTACCCACTGGTATCCCCATGATTTTACCCACTGGTCTGTCTCTCATTGTACCCACTTATATCCCCCTTATTTTACCCACTGTTATCTACATCAATTTACGAATTGGTATCCCCCTGATTTTACCCACTTTTGTCCCCTGATGTTACCCACTGATATCTCACTGCTTTTACCCACTGGTATCCCTATGATTTTACCCACTGTTATCCCCTGCTTTTACCCACTGATATCTCACTGCTTTTACCCACTGGTATCCCTCTGATTTTACCCACTTTTATCCCTTGATTGTACCCACTCATATCTCACTGATTTTACCCACTGGTGTCCCTCTGATTTTACCCACTGATATCCCCAGATTTTACCCACTGGTATTTTCCTGATTTACCCACTCGCTATCGTGAAAGGGAACTGGGTATATTCGTAGATAGGTTTAAAGATTATACATTTTCTATGGTTGATATGTGAATGATGAGGTTGATTTGGCTTTGAGAGAACACGATTTCTAAGATATATATGCGAATGGTGGGATATATTTGGCTTTGAGAATACACGATTTCTATGATGTATATGTGAAAGATGGGGATGATTTGGCTTTGTGAGTACACAGTTTCTATGATTTATATGTGAATGATGGGGTTGATTTAGGTTTGAGAGTACACGGCTAAGCCATATTTCTAATGTGTGCCTCATATAAAACTGGTAGGCTCTGAATGGTTATTTTCATCTCAGGCAGTTCAAAGGTCAGATTTGAAGAAAAGAGCTGAAAATGTTACGTATTTTATTCATATTTGCTAATTTCATCAGGGCACTTTCAGAAAATAGAAAGGCCTACACAATGTAAAAATGAATTTCTGTATGGTAAGGACATGGAAAGTTAGTGCTCCTGGTGTTATTCCAAATACATTTCCCCGACAATCATTTTCATCAGCTGTCTGCTTTAGACAACAAAATAATTGTCCTAACAGTGACTTTCTCTGCATTGTTAGTGTTATAGAGTTAGCAACATTGCACCGTGCCTTTGTCGACGCTCAACTGTGCCCCGAAACAGCGGAGATGAAGAAAGAAAAAAATTATATAGATGATGACGCTTCCATGATTGAATGGGTGCCGCCAGCCAATACCCAACTTATATCACCCGTTGCAAGATGCTGCCGAAAATGTTGTACAGTTTAATTGCAAACGTCATTTATTTGCACAAGTATGTAAGTTATAAAGTTGGTTGATGTGAAAAACATATTACGTGCACTGCATAACCTAAACTTTCACTGTCGTTCAATATGAGCTTTATGCCGCACAATTTAATCTAATTGCTTCCTTTTATCTCCCGAGGAATTATATGAAGAGATGGTTTTTATTTTCCTCTATGATTTACATTTTAGTTCTAAACTATGAAACTTTTAACTAATTTCATTACATAATTAAAAATAATGTGCACATAGTATTAAATATTTATACCTTATCTGTACGTCAAAATGTTCGTACCTTTAATTTTCATTCACGTATCCCTATCAATCTGTCATTATTTCGTACCATTACCTTTCCTTAATGTATCCTTATCAGTATGTCATTATATTCTTACCGTTACTTTTCGATCACGTATCCTTATTAATATCATTTTCTTACGTTTGCATTTCATTCAGGTATCCTTGTCAATATATCCTTATTTTCGTACCTTAACCTTTCGTTCACGTGTCCATATCCGCATGTCATTAATTACGCACCTTAACCTTTCGTTCACGTGTCCTTTCATTCATTAATTATTTTCTTTTTTAATCTGACGTAAATCGGTACTTAAATGAATATATGAATACCCTAATGACCGAGTGAAATAAGTAAGTAATTGAACAACCCATTTTATTTGCAAATATATCAATAATACTATTATAATCAGTAAACAGATGAATGTCAGGGTTATACATTACCGGAAAACTAACAAGATGTAAACTATTTTACCAATCAAAAGATTACAACTTTCATAATAGTTTGCAATATCTCAAAAGCAACACTGCTGCATAAAAATAATAAATAAATGACTTCTGTCACTTTCGTCATGAATAAATTTCAGTATTTATCAACATTTTCTATATAAACGATTTCATTTTCTATACACTAAATTGCTTATTACAAAGAAAACGGGTGGAACAACACCAGACGATGATGAAATACTTGCGACCCCGATCTAGACCATCCTTTCTCTCCAACTTTCTGGGTTAAAATTCATCTATTTGGTTAGTAATTGAAAAGATAACGATTTGCCTTGTATAAACATTACAAAAGAAAAATACAGTTTCTTCCCTGAAATTACTTGCATGACAAAATCACAAAAGTATGACCGTATTAAAATTTTAAAACAATGGAAATACCGCACTCTCTCAAGTGTATTTAGTTGTAAGAAAATGAGAAACATGTCGGTAAGCATAATTAGTCTTCATTTGTGATGATATATCAAAGAGGTATACAAACGAAAGCATTTTTTTTTTTTTTAAATCTGAATGATTTTCGATATTTTTGGCATTTTGGTTTCTTTTATTGGAGGATAATTTTTAAAATGTCAGAAATCCTCTGTACGTTTCAATCTGAAAGTTCATTTAAATTTCAGGGACATATCGGTAAGTCCTATAGTTTCCTGGATGATTTCTCTTTTAATAAACACGGACAATTAAATTTTATCACCGTGACGGTTAAAGTTAAATGTTTAAAAGATTATATTCTAGCGGATTTTATTACTCTAAAGTACGGGAATATAAATTCGAAGCTTTGTTCGAAATAATGTTTACCATTGTGAAAAACAAATACAGAAGTGTTTGAGGTGTCACATCTGTCTTTTTGAGTCGTTTTTAGGTTATAATCAGTACATGTATATAGTCAGTACACGTATATAATCGGTTCACGTAATAAGCATTGTAACGGCGGACGCGTGTACATTAGGAGCAACCTCGGCCATTTCTGCACACACCCCACCCCCACCCCCAAACATCATTCGAACGTAAGTCGGAGCAATAATTTACAGAAAAACCATTCATTTTGCTCATTGGAAAGATCTAAGCAAACCCAACCCAACACCAATATACACAGAACGCCTATGGTATTTCTGCGATTGGATTGACTAGGATTTACAGACAAGGTACGAATGTTTAAAAAAAGTTCGATCATCCTTAACTTGTGGGTCAATCAAACTTTCGTAAATAGCCAAAGTGGTGCGAATGACACTTTCGACATACATTCGAACAAACGGAATATCTTCAGATTAGTTCGTCATTTTGGGAAGGATACTCGTCGACATTGAGAACTAAATCATAAAACAGTTTTTAACAATATGGCGGTGGAAGAAGACAAAGTCACAATCGGAACATTAGCGGTATTTCCTGTCGTAACATATGCGGTGCTCCAATCACCGAACTCATCGAATTGATGCGTATTGTTACAACTACTTCCCGATGTTTAGAGCCTCCGCCTCGGATGCGGGAGGTCGTGGGTTCGATCCCCGGACGAGTCATACCAATGACTTATAAAAATGGTACAAACAGCTGCCTCGCTTGGCGCTCAGCATTAAGAGGTTAGTGTTAGGACTGTTCGGCATGATGTCAGGATAATGTGACTGGGTGGGACATCATGATACATGTCTGCGTCATGATGCCCCAGTGCTAGACATCACTATAAACTGCCACAATGCAGACATCGAAGAAATATTACTGAAAAATGGTTAAAGCTACGTTAAAAATACAAATCACACACACACACACACACACAGACACACTTCCGATGTTAATTCATGACCTGACGGAAATGGCCCAACGATGTTCCGATCGATATTGGAACGATCGGAACATCCACCAACAATCTATAGAAAACATTAGTATTGTTAACTCACCCATTATTAAATTGAAAGCTTTGATGTGAAGTTTGACAGCGTTGCCTCTTTTTTTGACCTGTTGGTACGTAAAAGAATTGTCCTCTGTGTTCTAACTGTTACATCTGGTCGCATAACTTGGTGAATAATCCCATTCATGTACGCATCACAAAGAGAAAGTTACTCATTTATGGATGTATATTTTGATATCTCACTTGGGGCGTACTGATAACATTTAAACAGGCAATTTATGTATGATAAAATGTGCAACATCTGCGCACAACATGTGTACGACAGTGGTTATTCGACCTAATACTTGTATTTTCTACAAGTACGGTAATTGAGCGAACCCGCACAAATTTAACTATGACTACATCCCCATGCTTTTCAGTATCAAATACCTTTGTCTCTTTATCTCTCATGCGCGCGATCTATTGCACACAATAAATCATACACAAAGTCATCTAGAAAAATGTTATTCAATAATACAATCGTGAACTTACCTTTAAGACCAACGGTCAAAGGAATCACCGAAAGTGAGACTGTCCATACAGCATACAGTACTTTAGATTTCCCACTAAATCCGAATAATGACTGGCTGTTAACAAACGTGACTATTTCTGTACCAGTCAATCCTCGTGTTTTTTAGCTTATATGAGACACACAATCACAATGAGCGACGTCACATAAGGTGTAACCAGGCAAAGCGGGAATTTTTTTAAAGGTATTTTGAAAGCCCTTATTTAAAGTGTCTGATTGATATGGGCTTTACAGGATGAGAGGCGGTATCGCCCTAAACCGTTCAAATACTAAACTTGGTGTACACTAGGCGATAGCTGTGGCCTACGAGTGACTCTCTACAGTCAACCATACATTATTAACAACGAGCATGTGTTTTGAAAGGTTGAACAACGCGGGAGGAATAACGGGTCACTGCAATTTAATACTACCGAGATAGGACACAATAGAGCGTAATACTCGTAACGTCATTCGTAACAAAACAGTTTGTGCTTAACTCCACTGTTAGTTGCCAGTGATTCGAAATTCATAGGTTGTCTGTATTTAAGATTCCTAAAGTTTCCTTTTTACGAAATCAAAGAATGTCTATATGTGTTTATGTGTACGTAATTTATGACTGTTAACCGGTTTCTAAATTTAGTAAATGCATATTTAATCACAGTGTTATGCCTGATTCATTTTCAACATTACATCCGGATAAACAGTCAATAATGAATAATGAAATGTACGAGTCACTAGAAAGTTTTCCACAAATATAACAGAATACGTACAAGGTAGTGTGCGTGTGTGTGTGTAATCACGAAAGTATTGCGGAACTGCAGCACAACGCGGCCATAAATTATATATATTCCATTTCGCTGTTTATATTGTGGTTGCAGGTACCAAATTCCTGGTTTCCAGTGAAACGTTGGTGGCATGCACAAACTATAATACTTTACAAACCAAAAGCTGCCTTTGCCTTTCTTTTCTTTTTTTGGGGGGTGGGTGGGGGGTGGGAGGGGGATTTGTATTTTTTTTTAAATTTTGTTGTTGTTGTTACAGCTAAATAAATATTTCCAAAGATGAAAAACATCATGTGACACGAAGTGTTACTAATAGGTTACACTCATAATTCATGTTTGCAGAGTTTGTAATAATTACAACTAATAGCTCATAGACCCTCTATTGCATGAAAAACACTAGAAAATAAAAAAAATGAAAACGTCAAATAACAATGGAGAAACACCATGACTGTATGCTACTTTCCTTTTAATTTCCACTCCATTAACGCAATAGGAATACCAACAACAGCGACATCAACATTATCATCATCGTGATTAAAAAGTACACCACCAGCATCATTAAGACGCTCTTGCGACATTTGTTTAATAACACGAATCGGGTATGGGCCAGTGGCATTAAATACCAACTATTATGGGCCAGTGGCATTAAATACCAACTATTATGGGCCAATGGCATTAAATACCAACTATTATGGGACAGTGGCATTAAATACCAACTATTATGGGACAGTGGCATTAAATACCAACTATTATGGGACAGTGGCTATATAAACTAACGAAGGACTATTGGCCTTAAATACAAAATAAAAATAACTTTTGTAAATGTCATCGTCACGGTGTTTATTTACAATCAGAATTGTGTGTATTTATTTAGATTTCGCACGAGCTAATCAAGAGCCTAGTTGCTTTACATGCTGATAAAGTGAGTATCATAGAGTTGTATTATAGAGTTGTTAGTTCCCATTTCTAAATAGAGCACATATTTAAAAACATCGACTGATTCAATACACCCTCATATTTTAAGACGCCAAATGTGTTTCGTCGGTACGTCCGCACAATGGAGAGATGAGTACGCAAATAGATATGCTCATATCATAACATTGTATTAAATTTCACTTACAATAATATATTAATTTTATAACGAAATAATATAAATAATCAAACAATGTATATACATCAACTAAAAACACATCCTGATTAAAATAGAGATAGAGTATTGTGAAAGACACCGATATGATGTCATGTTCTGTTGACCTTCACACTGAAAAGTCAAAATTACAGCTTTCATATTTATGAAAGTAACTCACGTCAATCGGAATATAAACGTTTCTACTGATGACTCATCCTAATACGACATGCCACGCTTAACAAAACAAGCAAACAAACAATCATACATGAATTTTCAACTTAATGATGAGAAAAACAGAAGAAAGAAAACACAAATACTTTGGATAAAAGAAGTTTAAGAGGTGACATTTTGTATGTTGTTTACTAAAATAAGTCAGCTCAAAATAACAAACAAAAAAAATATAAAGTTAAAATCAACTCTTTCTTGACATCACTTTTGATGTATCACATGTATGTTAACACTGACGGTACGCCCATGTGTGTGTGTACATATATATATATATATATATATATATATATATATATATATATATATATATATATATATATATATATATATAATGTTATCACAAATATTTGCATTGGAAAACAATCGAAAAATACATTACTTCTTTGACATGTATCGGAAAAACACAATCAGTATCCTCAACGGTAATTCCATATATGCAGTGTTTGTCACGTAATTTGTTCCAAATTGCAGTGTTTATCACGTAATTTAATCTAAAAATGCAACTTTTGTCACGTAATTTATTCCAAATATGCAGTGATTGTCACATAATTTGTTCCAATATGCAGTGGTTATCACGTAATATGTTCCAAAATGCAGTGTTTGTCAAGTAGTTTCTTCCTTTGTTTATCACGCATGTTGTTCAGATCATAAGATAAATCAATTCATGTTAAAAATGCTTTCCTCCTTGAGTCCCGGTTGATTTTGATTGATTATAACACGCCCATCACTTTTGCAGAAACAAATTGGGCATAAGGTAATCATTGTTTATCTCCAATTCTGCACCAGTCAATAGCTGCTCACATCAAAACTGATTCCATTTGCTCCAGAAAAGAAAAATCAAATTTAATTGATGGACGTTTTGTTTATACCTTAGATAAACCATACACGATAACCTAATATAAACCATAACAGATACTCTTCGATCAATCATTCTCATTCATAGTCTAATATTGTCATTTTCTCTTGCGTCCGACATTCCCTTATGTTGTTCGTATATTGAGAAATAGACACGCGCGGAGACCCCTTGAAACAGGCACATTCCTTTACACATAATAAATACATATCATAAATACGTACGTCTTTGTTCACCATATTTTTTATAAATACATACCATCAGTGTTTAGCATGCATATCATAAATACGTACCATCAGTGTTTAGCATACGTCATAAATACGTACCGTCCGTCAGTTTAAAAAAAAATAATCTCATAAATACGTACCGTCAGTGTTTAGCATACATATCACAACTACGTACCATCAGTGTTTAGCATGCATCTCATAAATACGTACCGTCAGTATTTAGCATACATGTCATAAATACATACCGTCCGTCAGTGTTTTTTTTAAATCAATATTTCATAAATACGTACCGTCAGTGTTTAACATGCATGTCATCAATACTTACCGTCAGGGTTTAGCATGCATCTCACAAATACGTACCGTCAGTGTTTAGCATACAGGTCATAAACACGTACCGTCAGTGTTTTTTTAAAATCATAATCTCATAAATACGTATCGTCAGTGTTTAACATATATATAAGCGTATGTTCACCATACATTTCTCCAAATCAACAGTTGATTTTTCCGAATGATAGAGCTAAAATAGTTAAGCTTCGACGCTTGATAATGTCGTGTCTTTCAGTTGACTAATATATGTGTCTATTCAACAAATGTTTATCAGTTTATAAGTAGTATTACACGAAATAAATGTCGTAATTCATTATTTTGGTCGGATGACATTTCTTAAAACTTGACTTGTAAAATTGGTATTATTTCAAAGTTATCTCAGATGGGAGGCCTACAATTCTGTTAAAAGTGACAAACGAGAGAATCATTCACAGAGACGATTTATTTACACGGACAGAAACATCCAACTTTCCGAGTTTGACTTTTGTTTCCAAATTTATAACGATCTGGCTTTTTTTTTCTTCTAAAAGGTGAGCAGAGCTGGTACAAATACTTTTAAAGATTATTAGTTCGTATTGGTCATTGTTTGGTTTCATTTGACAATAGACCTCCACGACTCCGTCATGGTAACTATGTTTACTAAAAATATCAGCCAACTCCACTGTTGTTTTACTAGATTAACAAATGCATCCCACCCCCACCCCCAACATTACCAGACATATTTAGAATGGAATAAGAAGTCTGGTTGCCTAACTTAAGTGTGAAGTGAAGTAAAACATGGAGAAAACGTAATTGGAGGGACAAGTCCAAGGATCTGGTGGACATGGAGTGCCTATTCGGAAGGCTGGATTGTGAACTATTTTTTAAATGAGTCAGCTTTGATAGATAGGTGTCTGAATATGCCATAGAACTGATGTAACATGCATACTTTGTGTATTATAATTTTCGTATGTCACAGAATGATGTAACTGTTATACCCCTGTGTGTTCGTATCTTTCTTGTCATAGAATGATGTAATATGCATACTGTATGTATTGTAACTTTCGTATGTCATAGAATGATGTAACTGTCATACCCCTGTGTGTTCGTAACTTTCCTGTCATAGAATGATTTAACATTTGTACCCATAGTGTTGTGACGTTCTTGTGTCATATAATGATTTACTCCTAATGCTCATACCCGGTGTGTTTTAACTTTCTTATGCAATAGAATGAAGCAACATTCATACCCTGTCTTGTACCTTCTTATGTCATATAAAAGTATAACATTCGTACTAGTTTCTTGTAACTTGTTTGTGTCACAGAATGATGTAACATTCATACCAAGCGTGTTGTAGCTAACTTATGCCATAAGAATGAAGTAACATTCGTACCCAGTGTGTTATAACTTGTTTATGTCATATAATGATGCAACATTCATACCCAGTGTGTTGTAACGTTCTTATGTCACAGAATAATGTAACATTCATATCCGGTGTTGTAATTTTCTTATGTCATAAGAGTAATGTAAGATTCATACACCATGTTGTAACTTTCTTATATCATAGTATTTATTGTACAGTGTGGTTATATTGTTCTTATTGGCCGCTTTGTTGGTCTAGAGGTTAGAGCGTCCGCCTCGGATGCGTGAGGTCGCGGGTTCGAATCCTGGCCGAGTTATAACAAGGGCTTATAAAATGGTACTAACAGCTGCCTCGCTTGGCGCTAGGCATTAAGAGGTTAGTGTTACGACTGGTCGGCTTGATGTCAGGAAAAAGTGACCTACATGTCTGCGGCATGATGCCCCAGTGGTAGACATCAACATAACTGCCACACTGCTGATATCATAGCGTTATGACTGAAAACTTGTTAAAGCCACGTTAAAAATGCAACACACACACACACACATACTGTTCTTATCAAGTGTTGATGTTGCATATTTTAACAACTTGTCATGGGCACCTACATCGAATTCATGACGACGTGGTGACGTCATTAATTACTTAGCAGTTTGAAAGAGTGAAAAAGGGAAGTTTCTCGATATTATATTTCCCGATAGACCGCCAAGTAAGACTTTCAGCTGTTTCAGCTGTAGGGGGAGGGGTATCACATTAAAGTAAGACTTTCAGATGTTTCAGGTGTGGGGGAGGGAGGGGTATCACATTCAAAGTCAAATCATGGCATAACAATTATTTTATTACCACGTCTACTTTTTAGTGTCTTTACAATTTTTAGGTTGATCTATATAATTCACCTATCAAGCGATATGAGACATACAGTGTGATCCAGTCTTGACCCGTGTTTGTTAAATGATCCAATTTTTAGTTTTGGAAGGTTGAATTGACCTTTAATTTATCAAACTAATTCTTAAAGAACGAATACAAAGAACGATTTACTTCCCAGATGTTTTCAGACGTAAGATTGATTATATATCTAAGTCTTCAGATATGAATAGTGCAAAATTTGACCGAGGAATGCCGAAGATGACCCAGTACCAAAACCCAAATGTTAATACTTGAAGCATGCCGTGTGGATTTGTAGTTACTGACCTTTGCCTGGGTTAACTACTTCGGTGTTTTGAGAAGCCATATATGTATTTACCTTAAGGTTAATAGTTCTAAGATACACGTCACTAAGTGATCTCTTTTGAAATCGCCAATAATAGCTAAGTCAGTTGATTGTGTTCTTGGTCAATAGTACAAATTCCGCGTTGAACATAAAAGTCATATTTTTATGTATTGTACCAGTAAAAATGGACACAATACTTACCATGCAATCGGTTTATACCTCATCGGTACGCCGCATCTATGCCATTTCATCATGTCGATGCTATCCACACTGAAGAACACAAATAAGTTTAAAGCAGTTCTGTAAAACGTGACAGGTCAAGTATCGATCTCTTCTGTTGACACGGAATATGCCATGATTATTCAGCTAATCCGTTCACAAGCGAACAACCACTCCTTCTGAGAAACATAAGGAGTGATTGCCATTTTACACGAGAACAGTGGATTTATGCTACTTCAAATAATTCCCAATATCAGAGCGAGGACGAATCTTTCGACTAAATCTAACTTGGCCAAAACCAAATTTTATCGATATCAAATCAATCCAGTACGCGTGAAAGACGCCTGCATCAGCAAAATCCAGTAATCTACTGAAAGCAATGAATCTGCTGGTACAAACCCAATTCATACAGTACAGATAGATCAACGTAGCGACTTTTCATTCCGGCAGGGCCATAACATGATGGTAGTGCAAGGATGCAGAGCGCTCGAGTCTGCGTGGAATCTGAGACGCGAAGTGCACGAGTATTTACAGCACAGCCTGGGACTATTTTGATAGGCTCAGAAAAAAAAATGTTGCAATAATGAGTTACCTAGTGAATCGATTAATCCACCAGGTGTTAATAGAAGTACTGTGTTTAATTCGATCACACCGTATCAGCAGCGCAAATAGTGAGGTGAAGTTGGTACACATACACATGGGGTTCACGTGATTACACTCCAGTCTTGAGTGTGTTACGGAACTACGGTAAAAAAATATTTGGGAATTTCGTTGAGACTGGAACGTCAAACTGCAATACATATGTATCTACTTATAAAACAAGCACTCGGATAATATGTGTGACTTAGTCGGAATTTACTTCTTATCTACCACACCCCTGTATGAGTACCAGTTGTTGCGGCCATTGATGAATATTTGGTTTAGTAGGATTTAAGTAAATTGACCTTGTCAGAAATGTAATAGTGGAAGGGAGGTCACCTTGAAATTTATCGTATATGGGCACTGTCTAAACTAGGAAGAATTTTATTTTATTCATTAATGTACTATATTCAAGTCCCCATTGGCACTGAATTTGTGTCAAAATTACACTTTTAGTTTAAGCTCAATAAATTGTTTAAAAACTGTCAAAAGCGATTTTACATTAAGCTGAAATGCATAATTTGATGTACATTCTGATGTACATATATTTGAATATATATATATATATATATATATATATATATATATATATATATATATATATATATATATATATATATATATATATATATATAGCGATAGAGAGAGAGAGAGAGAGAGAGAGAGAGAGAGAGAGAGAGAAATGTGGCTTTTATCGAAAGTCTAATGCTGATCTCCGATCACATGATTTCACAAAAGCGAAGGCTTTTATTCAATGCACGCAGATTGCCGATCATAAGATCTGACCAGCGCCATGGCTTTGATTCAATGCTTGGAGATTGCAGATCATATGATCTCATCAGAGCCGTGGCTTACAGTAAGCGCCTGCCGATGATCTCAGATCAACTCTCATCAGAACCGTGGCTTACAGTAAGCGCCTGCCGATGATCTCAGATCAACTCTGAGCAGAGCTTGTCTTATACTGAATGCAGACCATTAGAATTTCAACAAAGCCTAGCAAACATTGAATGTCTGCGAGGATCGCATATCATCAGAGTTCAACAGAAATATGCTGATGATTTTAGCAGAATAATGCATTGTATTTCCTGTATTTAGGTTTCATCAGAGACATGCTTTGTATTTAATGTCGATTGATGATTGCAGATCATTGTATCTCAGTAGAGATATGCCTTCCTTTTATTCAGCTGAGGAGAGATCAGTGGTTGATCTTGACGTATTACGTTAATCCAAATTGAATTGTGCTTGAATATAAATGTTAAATGAGCCCTTATGGATCAGGATAGTGGTATTCTTCTTTCTGTTTATCTTTTGTTTGTCCTTCTACTGTTTATTTTTCTATAGCGAAAGTCATACTTTTTCTTTGCGAAAAGACGTTTTTCATCAATAAGGATTCCTTCATAATTTGATCTATTAATTTATATTCATATTCTCTCCTTTTGTGGTGATGTTGGGCAATGAGAAAATGAAACTTAGAAAGAAAAAAAGATCAAAAATTCTTAAACAAAACAAATGGAAAGTGGAGAGAGAGAGAGAGAGAGAGAGAGAGAGAGAGAGAGATATTGGGTGTTTACAGAACTTGAGCCCCAGATCCTCATCGCTATTTAACGTTATTTATTCTGTCTAAAATAAGTTACATGAGTTAATATGAACTGACAATATTCTTACCCAGCTTTTGAACAACGAAACTTACTTCGAATTGACTGACGTATATTGCTGATGCTGTATATATCGAATTGATTGATGACTATTGGCGAAACTCTGAATACCGAATTTCTTAATCTCTAGTGCCGATAGTGTAAATATCGAATTGATTAATGTCAGTTGCAAAACGGTAAATACAGAATTGATTGATGTGTATTGTAGATAATTAAAAAATCGAAATGAGCCCAGAGATTAAGATTATAATATAAAACATCTCTTTGACGTTTATGGCGTAGAAACGTTTTTCTTGAATATTATAAATTTTCTTCGTCACAGTTTTTTTTCTTGAGTTATCAAAGAAAAATAAAATACAATAAAATACAATAATGTGATTAATAGAGCCGATACGTGCAGATTTTACGTTTTTCAGCATTCAAATAATATTTTATCCAGAAGGCACAGATATGGATCGCATCCAGTTGTGTGGATATTAGAGAAGGCACTGACATTGATCGCATACATTTAAATGGATATTAGAGAAGACACGGAGATGGATAACATCCGCTTATGTGGATATTAGAGAGGGCACGGACATTGATCGCATATAGTTATATGGATATTAGAGAAGGCACGGACATGGATCGCATACAGTTATATAGATATCAGAGAAGACACGGACATGGATCGCATACAGTTATATGGATATTAGAGATGGCACGGACATGAATCGCATACAGTTATATGGATATTAGAGATGGCACGGACATGGATCGCATACAGTTATATGGATATCAGAGAAGACACGGACATGGATCGCATCAGTTATATGGATATTAGAGATGGCACGGACATGGATCGCATACAGTTATATGGATATTAGAGATGGCACGGACATGGATCGCATACAGTTATATGGATATTAGAGATGGCACGGACATGGATCGCATACAGTTATATGGATATTCGAGATGGTACGGACATGGATCGCATACAGTTATATGGATATTAGAGAAGGCACGAACATGGATCGCATACAGTTATATGGATATTAGAGAAGGCACGGACATGGATCGCATACAGTTATATGGATATTAGAAATGGCACGGACATGGATCGTATACAGTTATATGGATATTAGAGAAGGCACGAACATTGATTGCATACAGTGTATATGGATATTAGAGAAGGCACGAACATTGATCGAATACGGTTATATGGATATTAGAGAAGACACGAACATTGATCGCATACGGTTATATGGATATTAGAGAAGGCACGAACATGGATCGCATAGGTTATATGGATATTAGAGAAGGTACGAACATGGATCGCATACCGTTATGTGGATATCAGAGATGGCACGAACATTGATCGCATACGGTTATATGGCTATTTATTAGCAATAAGAGCAGTGCAATCATGCTCCAGTGATCGATACTAGAATTTTGACTTGAAGATCTTTGTAACAGACGTATTACAATCTCTTATAAACACTTCAGGTTTATAACAGTGATTGCTCTAAAATTATGTACGCATATAAAGTATAAGTGTGTAAGTATGTATGTACGTGTGTATGTGGGTTGATACGAAGTATGATAAGTACATCTTTAGACATTCCGATTCTAAATTAAACTTTTCGTAAACTGCCAGTTTTGTGCTGACTAATTGACCATCAAAAGTCCAAAGGCTTGTGATGAATCACAGTAATATAATCCAAGATGCCCTTGTTTGAATTCACTGTAAGTCCCATTTAATATCTGTCCAAAATATTACAGAGCACTTTGTAATTTCAGTGAACAATAATTTGAATAAATAATTCCACCCCAAATGAGTTACTGAGCACAATAAAGGATTCTGCTTCAAGATCTTACAGCCCGAATGAGTAATTTATAAACAAACTAGATTATAAAGTGCTCTACTTGACCGAGGTTACAATTAGTATTTGTAAAAGAATTGCCCAAAGTGGGACGAAACAGTATGAATGCCGCCACTTACATAATATGCTATACTATCATAAACGGAATTTACGGGAGCGTAGATGGGGCTAATATATAGCAAACATTTGACAAAAAACAAATTCATAAACATAAAACTCTATTTTTGAGAGATCTGGATGACATCGCAAAAACATGTTTGAGGTTATTAAAAGATTACCAACAGCGGTGACATTGCTTCATTGTCCTTCGTCGCTGCTTTTGGAGTCCATACACTAACATTCTTTTTAAAACCGTGTCATTCAACAGGGCAGTGTCTAAGGTTTTTGTAATCGAACTGTACCAATCAATTCAGCAGCAGCAGCGGGACTTGGATTTGTAAAATGTATAAGATTGTTGAAATTGATATTATCAAATCCAAGACCTAATATTTTTCAAAACCAATAATGATAATAATAATAATAATAATAATGAAAAACGTAAATAACAGAAGACACTGACACACATACGTTTGGTATATTCTCGCGAAAAATAATCACAACACATTTCAGTCAAGTCACAAAAGTATATTTATTTCTTTTTTATGTCTTGCTTTGAATTTCTCAGCTGGAATCAGCTTTTGTGGGTTTTTTCTTCCTCTTCTTCTGAAATCTCTTTTATCTACCGTTTCCCCTATCTTTACATTCCGTTTGAATTGTTTAGTATCAGCGGGTACCTTTGTCTCTTCTTCTATTACTTCTTGCAATGGTGGCATATATCTTTGCCTTTCTCTGGGTGACGGGTTTCCCTTTCTCTGATATTCCTTTTCTTTGACGATGCTGACATTTTGGAATCATATATCCTGTCTCTTGACAGGGATAAGTAGACTCATCGCATTTATCACGTGCGGAGTTGTCATGAATCTCTCCATAGGTCTTGCTCGACCTTGTACATTTTCCAATAATTATCTGTAAATTTCTGACCTGAACTGTGACTTTTTGTGGCTTTTTCATCTTCACAGCTTGAAAGTCTGATTGAAATCACAATCAGGCTTTCGACAGAAACATTCATGTCAATCTGCATTGACAAAACCTATAGACCAGTGGCTATTAGTGATTGAATTAGACGAATTTACTGTCTCAGTCTGTATAGATTTTTAAAAAAAAGCATTCGGTTTGGTTGACAATTTGGTGCTCATTAAAATTATATGAGCCAATAAGTGTTCTTCAAACTCAGTTTCTTGGTTCACGTTGTAATCACACTAACATACTCTAGTTTGTTTGCACGTGGAAATATTGTAACAAGCCAGAGGAGTTTATTGACAGAGCGACGTCAACGCTGGCGACAAACCCGCTTTCCCGCTTCCAAAGACTCGCATACTACTACTGTTGTAAACTGGAACCAACGCATCCAAACTAAAAATAATTTTACTCTAATTAATACATGACCACAGATCTCAGAACTTCCCAATTGCCTGTCAACCGCACAACTGCCTGTGAATCTCACAATTGCCTGTCAACCGCACAACTGCGTGGTTTCTCCTCATTAACTTTCCGTAACGTACAGCCAGTATTTCACGCCGTGAAACTATTCAACTTAACCACCTAATACAGGGAACTATTTTCACTACGGTATGATTTTAAGCCACATTTCGCATGTAACACTACACCATATTTACCACCACTGCAACAATAAACGGCACCTGCTGACGACGAAACAGCCCCGCTTGTTTATTATTTTGTGTATTTTACCAGTCTCCAATCATAAATATTGCACCTGGAGTCAGACGTACAATGTAAACAATGAGATTTTAATAGGGACTACTGAGCAACGGGGACACTCACGCGACTCTGACCTGAATTCATCGAAAGTAAACCATGACATCATGAAGTCTCACCAACACTTCACCACATGATGTTTGCTCCTCGTAATTAGTTAATTGTACGGTCTGAGGACTATATCCCCAGCACCGATCTCCCATAATCAAACAAGTAATCGCAAAAATCTAAGAAATCCTTAAAATGGAGTTCTATAAACAAATGAGCATATTCCAAATTTATTACAATATACTTCCGAATCAAGTCATATTATAAGTGGTGTTTATCAAGGCTCTATAATTAGGGCCTTTTCTTGCTTTTACTGTTTATCAGTGACTTAGCCTTGTATCCAGTGCACTCTAACACAGATCGTTTCGCCAACGACTCTACATTGCATCAATCTGCCAGATTTCTTGAATCCATTAAAACTGAACTTCAAATCAACCTCAAGAAAATATAACGTTGGTGTCAGCAAAGGAAAATGCATATTAATGTATCGAAAGCAAGGGCAGAGGCCTATCGACTAACACGGACTTACTTCCAACTCAAAATAGCATAGACGTATATATTGTCAAAAATCAGAAACGTCTTGGTATATACATTGATCAGTATACAGATCGATCACCTATGTGTAACGGTAGTCTAAGTCTCTTTAAATTGCTGTCGATATTTCTACCTCACACGTCATCTGAACTTTATTTTTTTGGGATATATACTACCACTGATAGACTACGGCAGTACCATGTGGGGAAACACATCCAATTATAATCTGCACAGAACTAACAAACTCCAGAAATGGACCTGAAGAATAATTCTGAAACTTCCTATTATGACTCCTTCGAATAATTTGTTTTCACGTCTTCAGTATCTACCTTTACAAAAACATATTCTTTATTATAAAGGAATAATGACATATAAGACTTTGAACAATCTTTCTCCAGTTAAATATGTAACCCAACTGCACCAAAATCAACAAATACTGAGTCTAATCTCTGATCAACAACTAACAACGATCTCCAGATTCCGTGGTTGAAAACCAACAAATACAATATCTCATTCACTATATCAGCACCTACTGAATGAAATTCCTTACCCCTGACAGTACGTAATTCAAATTCCCTTGCTTTGTTTAAAACATTAATTAAATTCTTTCTTGACTAGTGATATATTAAAGCCTCACAATAGAGAACATTAGCAGTGTGCCCAAAAATAATATGCGCCCATTGTAACCATTACCGTCAACTCGTTCAGTCGCAGTCGGAGAGCTCATGTGTCAGGTGGAGAGTTACAAATCCATCCGAATAGAACACATCTGAAACGGTAAACGACTTCCTGTCGGTCACCCAAGCAACTGATACACAATATATCGGAAGAAGAGATTAGCAAAACAAACTTAGTGTGGGCAGAAACAAAAACGTCTCAAGCATGAGCAGGAACTTATATTTCCATCAGAAAGATGGTAGAGGGTCCAAGAATGTTTCAGCCAAAGGGAGGAAGAAGAACATTGCAGGATGTATCTTGGAGAGAAACAGGTAAGGCTTAGATGAAAAAGATGGGACAGGGTCAAAAATTAAATTAGGGTAAAGAGAGGGGAAAAACCGTGGATGCAACAACTGCAACATCAGCGTTAAACATCCCCAAAAACATGATTTGCGAAGTGGAGGCCAATGAACCTAGGAGACGTGGCTACAAAAGAGAGTGTGTCCAAACAATCCCAATGTCCTCTACCTTTCTGTCTTTTAGTGTATACTAGTATATAAGTGAGCATTCATACCGTTAATCCCGCTTTGGCTGTATAGGGTTATAGGAGGTGTATGTGCTTATTTAGATGTGTCATTGGGTTGGTTTCTGCTGAACCTCTTTACTTTGCCTCACACCATTAAATCTCTTATAGCAGACGTGAATGCAGGTCCATAAGTATATGTGTTAGTGAATATTCGTGAGTAGGTGTGATTGTTCGTGAGTAGGTGTTTGTCTTGCTCATTGTATCAGTGTGCAGGTAAGTAGGCGTGTGTTTTCGCATTACTTTTTCCCCCGATCACTGACGGTACAGCCATGTTTAGCATATACATTATTGTTAAATTCCCCTTGTTGTCACACATTCCCATCATGTTCGACCTGTGGACTAATGTTAAATTCCCCTTGTTGAGACATATTAACATCATGTTCGACCTGTGGACTAATGTTAAATTCCCTTGTCGCCATACAATTACATAATGTTAATGGTATGGACTTTGTTAACGTTATATTTTCATTTGATCTCTGAGCGTCCTATAATGTCAATCCAATGGAGTAATGTTAAATTCCCCTAGTCGCCATAGAGTCATTGTTTCAAGATGGTGGACATAATCATAATTCCCATTGGCCCCAGAAGGGTTACATTTGTCGCAATAACTTTCCACTTAACTGCTACCGAGATCTTGGTTTAGTGAATCGAGTGTTGATGAGTCTCCTATTCGCTTACAAATCTCATGCGAATGGTAATGTTCGTTTGTACCAATGCCAATTGATAGTCAAAGGTTTCACTGTAATGATAATCAAGTCTGCTTCAATGAGTATGAATATAAAATGTCTCTCGGTAATTCCGATGAAGTCTGCTTTAATGTGTGTAAACGTCGCCCTCTTAGTAAGAGGGGTGGTTAGTTTGATTTGGCTGGCGTTATCTAGAGGATGACCTTCCTCGATATTATAGCCCGGCGGGAATGGAAGAAGAATATAATTTCCACAGAGAACTGAGCGAGAACTCTGGGAAGACATAAAGCAATACGAGCCTCCTCTGACAAGAAAATAACAAATTTATTCAGAACAAATTAATAACGGCAATGCCAATTCAAGTTAGATTATATCAATAGAATTTAACAGGTGTATATTTCATAATCATAAGGAGAGGTGAAAAGAGTGCAATGTCCACGACTGATGTGCATCACCTTCCTTCCTTTTGACCGTATATCAACGTCACCTATTTCATCCTTCCTAAGCTATATGCTTTGTCCCCTTCATGGACTTCCTGGTCCTTTTATTATGACCTCGTCCTTCTTTGCCTCGGACTTCTGTCTTCAGACTGTCCCGTCTCTCTCTCTCTCTCTCTCTCTCTCTCTCTCTCTCTCTCTCTCTCTCTCTCTCAGAAAGCTGTTCCTTAAAGGACAAAATTACCCCATAGTTCTGTATACCCCACTCTCCAGAGGTAAATACAATTCATTTACGTTACTCAGAGCATGTTGGCGCCACACACTGCGTAAATTCTGACTTAGTATGGTAGGACATTGACCTCGCTTCCAGCGGCAGGCCTTAAATTACCACGTGAGCGTCTATCGAACATTACCGTATTCTTTTACATGCTACTAGATCTTCGATTACTATTGCATGAAATTTACAAATTGTAACTCACAGCAATCCTTAACCTCAAGATTATTCAAACATTACAAAAAAAGATATAATTAGGTAAGCATCGTTACACCATGATAATCTGTATCGTCCTAACAAACAAAGGAAGTTTTTTCATATAACCCTATGAAATCCAAAACATAAGAACATTTGGATCGCATGCAATCCATTCTACCAATGAACTAATAACTGTACACTTACAAGCGGAATTGCATACCAATTCTAGCATGAACACTTTCCATGAAATTGAATAAAAAAATTGCATAATAACTCAGCATCAACACATTTCCATGAAATTGAATAAACGATACATATTATAGAAACCGAGTCATAGCGAACATAAAACAAACAATCAAATAATAGAATATTACGTGAAACTAAAATTTTGTACCTTATTGCTGTTCCCTTTCAGAACTTGTGCGTCCTAGCACTAAAACCTGTCTCTTTTTTTACAAGACGGCCACCTGGTCCCTTTCTTGTTTAACAAGAAAAGCACTATTCTCTTTAGGCTTCCACGGGTTCGACTACGTTTCCTCTTCCAGGCAATTTTCAGACTAAAGAATTTCAATAAGGTCTTCACTGATTGCTCTAAAGTGTACGCCTAAATTTATTCCGCCCAATGGTAGGCAGCGGTCCCTACTTTTTCCCAAATAAATAATTCCTTTCATCAGCTTTAGACAGCTCGGAATCTGTGAACGACAGTGCGTAACAATTTCCCTTTGAAAAAATGATGAGTGGACATAGGTTCCTACCAAGCGGTTAGGGCTGGTAGCTCCAATGCTTACTTTCTGAGGACCGTGCTAAGATACCCCGGTCAATTTTACTGAGTTGGAATGCTGCCCCTTTGAAAGTTTACACTAACATGGGGGGAGATGAACGAAGAAAGGTCGAAATGACCCTTCACAAAGACTCTTCTGGCTTAAATTCGATAAAATTTTAATGCTCAATACATTCAACTTTAAAGTTCATTGCAATATAAAATTCGACACTTCACATAGGCCCCTCTTTAAGAGTAAAATCAGGGATTTCGCTCTCCGAATTTTGGAGCTGTATTTCCAGCTATTGTTTACATGTCATGAAGTGAACCCTTCACATCAGAATCAATTAGTCTACTCAGACAATCTGCTCCTACACTGGCGCTTCTCTTAATGTAACGCAATTGAACTTGATATTGCTGTAGAAATAATGACCATCTCATTAAACGTCCATTTGTCAATTTAGCTTGGGCCAAATAAGCAAGTGGTTGGTGGTCAGTTTCCAGAATAAACTTTCGTCCATACAGATAGCCCTGAAATTTAGAGATTCCAAAGATAATCGCTAGGAATTACCCTTTTGGTAACAGAATAATTACGCTCTGCTGGCGACAACTTTCTGCTACCATAAGCAACCGAAAATAAGTTCCCATCATGTTCCTGCAGTACAGTTGCACCAACACCCTTGTCAGAAGCGTCGGTACGTAAGGCAAATTCCTTTGTCACGTCTGGTAGTCTCACTACGGCGTCTGACGTCAACCTATCCTTCAACGTCTGAAATGCTCTCTCACAAGCGTCTGTCCAAATAACCTTCGTCGGAGCCTTCTGCCTTGTCTAGTCAGTCAACGGACTAACACTAGCGCTGAAGTTTGCGACATAAGTACGATAATAACTCGCAAGTCCTAAAAAAGATCGCACTTTTGTCTTCGTAGACGGACGTGCGGCGTTCCGAAGTCGGTCAACTTTAGCACTGTCTGGTGTTAATGTATCTTAACTGAGGGTGCGTCCTAGATAAGTCAGTCTCCGAAATCCTATGTGAAATTTAGACAGTCGGGCAGTGAGCCCTGTCTGTCTAAGTCGTTCCAGAACTTTTCTCAGGTAGATCACGTTTTCTTCCCAAATAGGTGTCGCCAATAACAAATCGTCCATGAAATTTGAAACTCCGCTCCGTCTTAAAGGCTCTAGCAGTTTCCACATCATTTGGGTGAAAATGCTAGGTGCATTCCGGACCCTGAACGGCATGACTATCCATTGGTATGTCCCATCTGGTGTTGCAAAGGCAAGTTTCGGACGGTCTTCCCTACGAACTGGAATTTGCCAGCATCCCTTGGACAAGTCTATTTTAGAGAAATATTTGGCGTTGGTTACTGCGGCAAATATGGACTCAGGATCCAGTAACATTTTGACCTGAAATTCTGTGATCCTGTTTAATTTCCGATAGTCGGCATAAGAGCGGTGATCGCCATCCTTCTTCTGGACCAAAACAACTGGTGAACTATATGCAGATTCGACTGTTTCAATGACCCCTAAGTCAAGCATTGTTCTAATTTCGCCCCGTACAGTTTCTGACTTCGCATGAGGTAGTGGATTGGGTTTCAGTTTCACAGGGGTTTCATCCAGCAGCTTCAAACTGGACTCTTCCAAATCCGTCATGCCTGGTCTTTCTGTCAAGACACTTGAGTAGTCGTGGATTATGTCCTCCACCTATTCACATTGTTAAGGTTACGTCAAGGACAACGTCGACGTAGGTTTCAACCTTCGTCAAAGGACAACTAGGAAGTATTTCTGCCACTCCTCCGTTGTCGTCGAGTTCTTCAGTCATAACTGTAGCAACCACGAACTCGGTTGGTGTCACCCTTTCACGGTAGCTTTTAAGAAGGTTAACGTGGTACAACTTCTCTTAATCTCCTACCCGGATACGGCAGTTCTCTCCACTCCTCTTTTCCGTTACAACGAACGGTCCCCTCCAGGATACTTTTAGTTTGCTGTGCTCCAATCGTAATGTGAAGGGCAAATTTCTGGCGATCTACGAAGTACACATTAACTTGGGCCAAAAAACAATTAATTAGATTTATGGGGACAGGCACGTATCAAATCGCCATACTAATGTCTTTTCGAGGGGAGAATTATATTCGTAATTAAGCATTCGTTTATTTAGCCAGCAGAAGACTGGTGGAGACAAAAGCTAACTTCGATTTCATAGAGTAAATGTCGAAATTGAAAGATCGCAGAACACTGTTACTCAAACTACAAGGTCAAGCTGACCACGACTTTATTGTGTTTATACATAGGAAGTCGTACATTAATCTTTAGATAAGTTTGACGCATTGTTTGAATTGTCGTCTTGTTTGCAAAAGAATTAGTTTCTAAGAATTTCATGCACTACAGTAGTTAATATGAGTTACTGGAATCCGCGTGAATTCACCGAATTTAGAAGATTTCACGTATGATTAAGGTTGAGTGTGTATTGACTGAAATGACGTAGTAAAGCATATAATATATCTCATTCATTCGCTTGTGTAAAATAAGGCTGGCTCGGAACCGTTATGCCTCGTATGGTGTTAATGTGTGTTGTTAATGCGTGATGAATTAGCCATTAAACTAGGATCATTATAGGACAAATGGAGCCGACTGATGATAGCCTTAGCATCTGTTTAGCACCAATAATAAGATCGGATAACGAGAGGGGGATAATGCAAGCCCGTTTTCATAAGCAACAGAAAATTTAGGTTGTCTCAATTTATATTTTTTTAAAGGGAGAAAATAGCTGTTGTGACGTATTATCTCTGCGACGTATCCTGTAACGTATTATCTCTGTGACATATTATTTCTGAGACGTATTCTGAGACGTATCCTGAGACTTATTATCCTGAGATCCTGGTATCTGTGAATCTACGTGCCACACACAGAGTTGAGGACCGAAAGAGGCAAGAAAGAGGGAAGTCGAAGGAACAGATACAGTAGAAGTGGAGTGAACCGGAGAAGCAGGTTATGTAATTGCACAAGGCATTGACTTCGATTATTCACTCGATCCTATGATGAACTAAATCTATCAGTAAAACAGATAAAACAGATCGGCTACTTTATATATATATATATATATATATATATATATATATATATATATATATATATATTTGGGGGGAATTCAGTGAAAGTTTTATTTCTAGAAGCAGAGTATATTCCTGATGTAATGAATTCTCACAGTTGTTTTATGTAATTAATTAAATTGTTGTTTACATGTACGGGTGCTCGTGTTGGTCTGTTCTATATCTTGCTCAGATCTCTATATATTCCACCTATAAGTTTCACCACTTATATTTATATTTATTCGAACCGGGCAATAACATCGAGGGTAGTCAACTTCTAGAAAACGAGAACCAAATTAAGCGGACACCATGAAAGAAGGTACAATCCACCAATCCACAAACCTCTTGCAAGAAGAGGGGACTTTGTGTAAGGTTTCTACAAAGTGGACCGTGGGTCGCTTACAGGTAACAACAACAACACCTTGTCACCCACTTCAAACTTCCGTTCCTTCGCCTTCTTCTTGTAGTACTTTGTTTGACGTTCTCGTGCATCACATAGATTCTTCTGGGCCAAGTTGCAAACTTCCTTCAGTTTGTTACGGAGGTCAACAACACACTGCTACGTTGTTCGTACTTCTCGGATGCGTTTTCATCAGTTCACAACTGTTTCAATACAGCCATGGGTCCTTTCACCGTCCTCCGATAAACTAGTTCGAAAGGTGAAAATCTCAGACTAGCTTGGGGTACTTCGCAGTACGCGAAAAGTATCGCTGGAAGGTACCGATCTCAGTCCTTGGGACGACCTTTGCACAACTTCAGAGCTTGCTTCAACGTCCTTTTGAAACGCTCTACTAGACCATTGCACTGCGGGTGATACGGGGTAGTAGTCAGGTGCCTAATGGAATGTAACCGGCTCACTTATTCCATCACCTGGCTAACAAACTGCGTCCCTTGAAATTGCTTTACGGATCCTGAATAGAATTTACAGCAAGAAGTTCACTCACCTTCTAAAAATATTACAATTCGAGCTATTGACCGTAAACATTACATTTATGTGTGGACAAGGCTTCGAGCAATTATTCTCTAACAAGAATGAAGGCCTCTTTCTGCCTCTAATTATGGACTTGTTACACAATTACATATAAAAGGGAGTATCACTATATTGTATCTTGTTTGTTATGAAATGAAATGACAACAATATCTGGTTAGATTGCATTTCGAAGCTCGTTAACGTTATTTTTCCACAGTCATCACAATGTACTGTTGGCCATATTTTCCATGAATTCAAATACATATATATATATATATATATATATATATATATATATATATATATATATATATATATATATATATATATATATATATATATATATATATATAATAAAATAAACAAAACCAACACGTAGAATGTGTGACCGGTTTCACTTTATCGCTTCATTAGACTGAATTGAAACTAAATTTAATATCATTGCTTTCGTCATTAAATATATTCTGTTTCTAAGTGATCAATGATATAAACAATATGACATAAACAATATGACGTCATAGCTTACATTTTTAACCTAATTGTCTTATTATTATATCCATATTTTTTTCTCCGTTAACTTTACATTGTCGGAATCGTGCAATATTACACGATACTGAACTCGCGTGCAAATCCACATATTGCATTCACGTGCATAAAGGAACTACTTTCTATTGTAAACAAACAATGGACACAGACGCCAGCACTTTTGATTTGTAAACAAATCATGTACACTCGCGTAGTAGTCGCCTTACGTTGTGGTAATTTAAATTTGTTTCTGAATGAAGTAAATAATAATAATAATAATAATAATAATAATAATAATAATAATAATAATAATGAGGACTTTGTATAGTGCCTAATCTTTAGCAGCTCTAAGCGCTTTACAACATTAGACAACACCTATAAGATAAAAAACATATAATGATATGATTACAAAAACAAACACCATGAAATTAGAAAACATTAAAATAAAACAAACAAACAAAAACAAAAAAAACATGCTGAGAATATTTAAGGTAGGAAACATTATTAGGTCTTAAAGTTTGTTCTTCGAGGCGAAATAAGTGAGCTTTGAGAGCACTCTTGAATGTGATCGCTGTGTCTTTTGTGTCTAAGTTGAGTGGGCAATTCATTCCACGTTGCTGGGCCCTGGTATGCAAAAGAACGCTGTCCATATGACTTTGTTTTCATAGTGGGAATAATGAGCATACGATTGTCAGAAGAGGAGCGTAAGTATCTTGCTGGTGTGTACACATGGGTGAGGTCGGATAGGTATGTTGGACTAGAGTCCGACAGTGAAACGAAGCACAGAGAACAAATTTTGTGTTTGATTCTGGATCGAATGGATAGCCAGTGTAGGGTACAGAGCAGCGGGGAGGTATGCTCTGATCGTGGTACTCTAAGTATGATCCGAGCAGCTGTGTTTTTAACTTTTTGAAGTTTCTGGAGCAAATATTAAGATGAACCAGACATAACTGAGTTACAATAGTCCAGTCTTGAAAGTACTAATGAACACACAAGTGTTTTAGTGACATGAACTGAAAGATATTTTCGAATTGATCTGATGCGTCTCAGCTCAAGATATGCAGCCTTGCATATGTTCATGACATGTTGGTGCAATGTGAGAGTACTATCCAGAGCAACACCTAGGTTTCGTACTGATTGTGTGAATTTAATGTTGGTGTTGCTGATATTTATTGTTTGAGGTAAAGGATGTGAAGGAGAAAGTCTTTGTGTTGTGATCAGAATGGCCTCAGTTTTATCATCATTCATCTGCAGCTTGTTACATGTCATTCATGATTTCACATCAGAGATGCACCTCTCTACACCTTGGATGGTAGCATCAACTTCAGTTGGGTGACTAGATTTGTATATTTGGGTGTCATCAGCGTACAATTGGCGAGACACTGGATGCTGATCTATGACACTTGAGAGCGACTAAGTGTACAGAATGAAGAGAACAGGTCCAAGAACAGACCCCTGTGGAACATTACAATATAGATCAAATGGACTAGAGTGTATTCCATTTGCAGATACAATTTGTGTCCTGTTGACCAAGTAGGACTTGAACCACAGTAAGGCTGTATTATGAGTGCCAAATACATGCTGGTGACGGTGAAGTAATATATCATGGCCTATTGTGTCAAATGTTGCCGACAAATCAAGGAGGGTGAGGACTGTAATCTTTCCGCTATCCAACGCAGAAAGAATGTCATTAACTATTTTTAGAAGAGTAGTTTCAGTACTGTAGCAAGGGCGATATGCAGATTGTACATGGCTAGAAAGACTGTTTGAATTTAGATGAGATACAAGCTGGGATAGAACAACCTTTTCTAAGAATTTTTATATGAATGGGAGATTAAAAACTGGGCGGTAGTTCTTTAAATCGTTATGGTCTAGTGTTGGTTTCTTCAGCAGAGGCCGTACAATGGCAGTTTTGAAAAATGATAGGAATTCCCCGGATGAGAGAGAGGTATTAATAACATCAGTTAGTGAAGGCAATACTGGATCTAAGCACTCACGTGCATAAAGTAAAGAAGATGTTTCGTGGACTGCCACATACCAGCTGCTTTGGCACATTCCACATTACCTTTTTTGATACAATGTTTCGGATTTAGGCTAGCTATACAACAGACGCAATAAAGGGTCCTTACAGATAACATACAAGTGACAAGGCATATACTTTCTTCTTTAGCTGGTGATAAGAATGGCAAAAAAAAAATATACTTACAGTTTTGCATCGTAAATTTCCTCAAAATGTATTATCTTAGTTCTGCGAATCCGAATTACACGAGCCATGTCATACGTTCTCAATCTTGTTTAGACATTTCGACATTGTACTGTAATTTCGAATATAAGTGCAATTACATCCTTTATGCTGCACTAAACATGAAATAAGCATTAAATTCCATCGCGTCTTTTCGATAATTGCAATTGAAAGACTTCATATTTTTCCCACATTATGATTTCAAACATTCAGTGACAGAAACAGAAACACGTTTGCAGATGTCAACATGCTTATTCAATCCAATGTATTTCATGAGGAATTGTCACATATAAATCGGGTCCATAATCACGAAATTTCGTAGAATCGGAAAAATACCAAAATCTATTCATTCCAGATCAAAAGGAAAAGTTATTGCAATGCGCATTCATTCACAATATGACTCAAAATTTCAATTTTAACTAGACACGCCATTTTCTTTCAAAAGTTATGTCGAGTGCGCAACTAAGATCAAATTTATCTGATCGGAGGTATGTGTGCTGTAATAATGTTGCTGTTGTATAATGATGAATCCGCGCTTGTGTATTTAGTTTGGAACACGGCATACATTCAGTTACTTTGTTTCGTGTATTGTATTTTGTTAATTTACTTAAGCATTAGGTAGAATAAAAAAAATGAGCATATAATATAAAGGTTACTGCATTTGTATGGGAAAATATGAACTCATTTTGTCGGATGGATATACCTCACTCCCAAGGTCGTGCAGTATTTCCATTCGAAAATCTCCGTCATATTTTCCCATAGAAATGCAGTAACCTATAATTCCTTGACGAATAATTGACATGGAAATATGCATATACAGCACAGATTAATATTTTAATACATAAAAATACTTAAAACTGATCTTAAATATACATATAGCTCAATTGATAACTATCTCAAAATTTATGAATAAATTTAAATAAACAATTTTATTAATATATGTATCATGTATAATGCACATTAAAAAATATAAATAAATATAAAAAAGTGAGTTCGTGCAGTGAGTATTCAGTCATTATAGGCATTCTTTCTGTTAACTTCATTTGACATTGGTTCATTTTTATTTTCTCATTGACAATCAATTCACAATTTGTTTTTCACTTTTCATGCTTAACTGTGCAGGCAGTTCAGGATTCATATTTACAGTTACCTTCGTTTGTGTAGGTGTGTTTGACTGTCTAGGCATCAACTCAGACAGTTCTTAATTAATTCGTGGAAGAATATTCATTTTGACAAGTGTTCAATTATTTTGTGTACTGTATGCATGTTTGAAAGTATATGTGCTGCGTAGATACATGTCCCTTTTTAGATTGATTATTGTCATCAAGTTAGATAAATTTCATTCTTTTTCTTCATTCTATAAGCATTTGTAAATTTATGAATCTTTTAAGTAGAAAACAAAATGGAAGTAACAAAGTTTAATACATTTTTGCAGAGAGCGGCTGTTCCCAACGATGACGGGTGTATGGTGCTATTAAGGACGTATAGGTTGCAAGGAATCCAAATTCTAAAAACGGTAGCGTACAATGAAAGGCATCGATCTGAACACGGTAGAGTACAATGAAAGGCCTCGATCTGAACACGGTAGAGTACAATGAGAGGCCTCGATCTGAACACGGTGGAGTACAATACAAGGCCTAGATCTGCATGCATCTTAACAGCTCTTTTTGGCCTGTGGGGGTGGGGGTGTCACAACTGATGAAATATAAGCCCCGCAGAACGTGGAGGAATTAAGGCACGTGTTGTATGGGAAATGACTCATACTAGCTGGTGGGAACTTAATCAAAAGAGTAGGCCAAGACAATATTTCCGCGATAGAACATATTATGAGAATACCCCTGGAAATATCAAAAGATGAATAAATAGATCAGGTTTTTGTAAGGTTTTAGTGAAACGTAGAAGGACATAAAATGGCAACATACTATGGTTACCAAACGGGACTTAGAGTGGTGCAGACTGAAAGGAAAGACGCTCGAATAGAAAGATACTTAGCTTTTTGTACCGCATGGTATTTAAAAATAATTCCTGGACTTACGTGTGTATCAACTTTAAACCATATGGAAGATGCAAACATGTGGGCCATCTCCCACGGAATAGTACTGAAAAACGTGTCCCATACGATAAAGGCCGACACTACGCACAAGAAGTGGCCATGGGAACCACCAATAGTCGGGATATAAGAACGAAAATCTATGATTGGATGATCAAACTGAGGGGGGAATGGAGTACAAAAAGGGAACACTGGTGGAGAATTGGAGGAACAAACTTCAGGGAGGTACACATGAAAACCAATACCAAACTTCAGAGATGAAGATTTTCTATCAAGTAAATGAAAACGAACTAAAATAATACAGTTATGAAACACAAGATTCAGAAATCACCCCAACATTGGTATTTTTAGGTGAGCCCGAATAAACTCTAATATTTCCCAAGCAGCGACTGAGAAGAAATAAACGGAAACCGAAAAAAAGAGGTGAAGATTACATCCATTAGAAAAACTAATAAGAGAAAGAGGACAAAGGCATCAGGTGAAAGAGACCTGCCGGAAGAGCCAAATAAATAATTCAGTCGGGCTGTGAATACTTTCCTTAGCGAGAGGTGTAAAGAGTATATCCCAAAATGATGAGCGCTCTCCTTAGAGTGAGGTGTAAAATGCATATCCCAAAACGATGAGTACTCTCGTTAGAGTGAGGTGTAAAGTGCATACCCAAAATGATGAACACTCTCGTTAGAGTGAGGTGTAAAGTACATATCCCGAAATGATGAGCACTCTCCTTAGAGAGAAATGTAAAGTGCATATCCGAAAAAGAGCAAATACTACATCAATAACAAGAACTGGAACTGCAGCATGGGCAAATTTTGCAGGGATGAATATGAAACGACATCCTAAGTATGATACCATTTTTGTATAAGATACACATTGTATGAGAGATGAAACAGAAGCCCTGCAGAACACAGAGGAAATAATATGAGTGAAGATGTATCATTATATACTGAACAGAGAGAATTTATACCAAACAAGGTTATAATAAAATTATAAACAATAACCTGATAGATGCAAATACAAATTAACACGGACACAATATACCATACTTCTATTGCAAACATGGCCGAGGGGCAGTATAATTGATATTTATTACGTCACGACAAAATTCCTCCTTTTATCCAGTAGATTTAGCACTTCAGTTTCTGGAGAAAACAAATGGGAAATGAAATAATACAACAATGTAGGGAAATAAAATAACTATAAATGATTTTCATGAACAAATAAATATTAACATTAAACATGAATAAAATTAAATTAAAAGCATACTAAAGTTAAGAAAGGAAGAGTTAACTCCCCATTCGGACTTTACATTAATTGGAAATCCTATCAATGCCAGCAGATTCAGAAATGCTTAAACTAGAGTGAATTAACGTAATCAAAATGCAGATGTGAGAGACAGTGAGAGACAGAACGTTAGAGTTTTATACATGGTACACAACTGGCAAAGCGGACTAGTTTAAATTGCGTGCTTTTACCCAGTTGGACGAAGCACGACACGAAAGTTCCACTCAACTGGTTTCTATAGAAGTTTCCAAAAATTGCTTTGATCCTGTCGACTCTCATTTTAAGTACATTTTTCTAATGTAACAACAAATATAAAAATGTACAGACTGGTTACTGTAAGTAAACATTAATTACCTCAGATTTGAGCAAAAACAAAGCAACCGTTTCTGGGTTACTGTAACAAGTAGATATTATATATTTTAGTTCAACTTGTGATAAATACCCACACATGTTGTTCACTATTAGGCAATATTGTGTTAACTACCGACACCAGGTTTAAGTAAATAGCCCGGCTTAAAATGGTTGTATCTACATACACCGCAGTAAATGGCCAGGCCCCATATTGTTATAATCAAATACACCGCAGTAAATAGCAAGACTCCCACTGGTTGTAACTACATACACCGCAGTAAATAGCCACACTCCCACTGGTTGTAACAACGTAAACTGGAGTAAATGGTCAGACTCCCACTGGTTTGTACTATATACACCGCAGTAAATGGACAGGCCGCATCTTCCTGTAACTACATACACCACAGTAAATGGTCAGACTCCCGCCGGTGGTAACTAAATACAGTAAATAGCCAGACTAACACTAGTTGTAACTACATACACCGCAGTAAATGGTCAGACTCCCACTGGCTGTAACTACAACACCGCAGTAAATAGCCAGACTCCCACTGGTTGTAACTGCATAAGCCGTAGTAAGGTGGTGCTCTACAGTTTCGTATTTTGCACTGCATTTAGAATTTTAAAGAAAAAGAATTTCCCCTGCTTTCCTCACTGGTTATACTGGCTATTTAAAAATAACCTTGTATATCTTAGGTATAATTCAAAGAACCTTTAATTCCCTTTATTTTGGGGTATGATTGATGGGTGTAATATGGGTTATAGAGTATACAGTTTGGCCTTACTCGAGATGTGCACTTTTCAAAAAAGTGCAAGCTCCACTTGGTCATTTTCATTTCCTGACCTTCAGAGGTAAATTGTATAAAAAAGATCCGATAACTTGTTTTACATTCCATATATTTGGTAATTCATTCATTGCACTTTCAGAAGATGGTATTGTCTAGTCTGGCAAAATTCATTTTCCTTATTTCAATAGCTGCTATGGATAGTGTACTTTAGACTAATTCAGGCTGATTTTTTAGCACATACGGCAGCAGTCATTTTAGTGAGCAGTGTGCTTAGATCATGTACAATTTCCAAAAGTACAATATCCAAAGAAATATCATTCACATTATATTAATGTAGCATAGAGGTATGCCAGCATACTCTCCATTGTGCATGTTTTGAATGGAAACAACTTCACCTTACATACATCACTCTCTCAAAAGTACATAACAACTGGTGAGCGTCCCCTAAATGGTCAGACATACCATACATACACCACAGTAAATAGCCCGACTCCCACTGGTTGTAATTACATACACCGCAGTAAATAGCCCGACTCCCACTGCTTGTAACTACATACACTGCAGTAAATCGACAGACTCCCGCTGATTGTAACTACTGTAAGGCCGTATCCGGCTACAATATTTTTGGGTCCTCCTGTCTAGCTTTTAAGTAGAAAGAAGAATACAAGACGTTATAGAATCAACATCGAAAGTATTTATTTGTAAATTACCTTAAGTACAACAGCAGGTGAACATACAATTACTGAATGTCATTTAAGATTTAATACCAGACCTAGGTAAACAAAAGAATCACGGGAGACAAAGGTAATCGACTCCCGTCGGGGAAGGTGCAATGGAGCTTCAAATATAATTGTACCTTCTCCACCTCTCTGAGTGGATTTAAGAATATATTTGTAATGATTTGTATCACACAGAATTCACGTTATGGAAGTACAAGAAAGAATTGCTTAAATCGGGGCGGTGAATAAAGTGACGGTGAAGTATTAACCTTCGGGTGTTGAAGGTGGTGAGTATCGTAAGGCGAAGGTGCAACGTGAGTTCGCCTTGTAACGAAGGTGAAGAGTGACGATTTAGTAGCGACTTAACGTTAATGTACTTATATATCAGTTCCTGAGGGAACAATTTGTATGTTTCCCAGGATTATATATATCGTAGTAATCTCTCGCCTTCACTTACATAGTTTAATCGCGGTGATAATTCACCGAAGATGAAATCATATCAACCAATACGGTAGCAGACATCACCTCATGAATAATAAATAAATTCTGGAATTCCCCGTAATGTCACGCAAGCATATCAAATTTCATTAGAACTAACCATTGCAACTTGACTATGTTTATCCAACATAGCTAGAGACATTATAGAATAGATGAAATGGTTACAACGTCACCCGATGCTTTACTTCTGTCTGCTCCGAACGCTGGACAAGATAATAGTGAAGGTCTACATTACATGTACGTGGTGCTATTTATAGAAAAACGTCATGTGACCAATAGCCAATCAGCTTCCATAGCGCTCGCTGACCAGAAGAGTACAAATGGCGAATTAGTACGTATTTTGGCAGCGAGTGCACAGCAAAACAATGTAATTACGGAAAAAATTGACCATGCCCTGGTGGAATTTATACATGATACAAGATAAGGTACACTTACACACTTTTACTTATTTCTGCCTTTCCTATCATTACTCTTCTGACTGTCCTATCACTTCCATCTTTACTTTATCTTTGACCACGTACCACCCGTTGCTTAACAGTCAAGTGTGACTGCGTCAACGTATTTATAGATAGATTATAGATACAAGGTTACAATACAAACCAGATCTGTTTATCACATGGTGTCGAAACATCGTGAGTGAGCGTGTTCCAGTACACAATGGAGGTAACACAATTCACTTGCTAAACGCTGAAAGACGTGTCCTAGATAAGTACATAATACATAAAACTACATACATCGGAGTAAATAGCCAGACTCCCACTGGTTGTAACTACATACACCGCAGTAAATGGTCAGACTCCCGCTGGTTCTAACTACAACACCGCAGTAAATGGTCAGACTCCCGCTGTTTGTAACTACAAGACCGCAGTAAATGGCAAGACTCCCACTGGTTGTAACTACATGCAGAGTAGTAATTAGAGGGCGCTCACCAGTAATTTTGTACTTTTTGAGAGAGCAACTTATGTAAGGTAAAGTTGTCTGCATTTGAAACATGAACAGTATAGAGAATGTTGGCATACCTCAGGGCTACTTTGATGTAATGTGGCTGACATTTCTTTGGATATTGTACTTATGGAAACTGTACATGATCTAAGCACACTAGTAACTAAAATGACTGCTCCCATATTTTAAAAAATCAGCCTGAATTAGTCTAAAGTACAGCATGTTTTGCACCTATTAAAATAAGGAAAATGAATTTTGCCTAAGTAGACAATACCAGCTTCAGAAAGTGCAATGGATGAATTACTACATATATAAAATGTAAAAAAAGTTATCGGCTCTTTTTCTTACAATTTACCTCTGAAGTCCAATAAGTAAAAATTACCTTGTGAAGCTAGCAGTTGTCTGAAAGGTGCACATCTGGGAGTATGGCCAAGCTGTATACTCTATAACCCATATTACACCCATTAATCATACACCAAAATAAAGGGAATTAAAGGTTCTTTCAACAATGCCTAAGCTATACACGTTGTATTTTAAATAGCCAATATAACCAGTAACTAACCTGGGGAGATTCTTTCTCTTTAAAATTCTAACCCTTATGCAAAATACAAAAACTGAAGAGCGCCGTCTTAGCCAGACTCCCATCGGTTATAGCTACATAAACATTAGTAAATATCCAGACTCAAACTTGTTGTAATTACATTCACAACAGTAAATAGTCAGACTTCTTTCCGATGGATGTAACTAAATACACCGCAGTAAATAACCAGGCTTCCAATGGTTGTAACTACATACACCGCAATAAATAACCAGACTTCTTTCCAATGGTTGTAACTCAATACACCAAGGTAAATATACAGGCCCTCATTGGTGTAACTACGTATAACGCAGTAAATAACCAGGCTTCCGATGGTTGTAACTACATACACCGCAATAAATAGCTAGGCTTCCTTCCAATGGTTGTAACTAAATACACCGCAGTAAATAACCAGGCTCCCAGTGGATGTAACTACATACACCACAACAAAACAACCAGGCTTCCAAAGGCTGTAACTACATACACGACAGCAAATAACCAGACTCTCAATGGCTGAAACAACATATACTGCAGTAAATCGCCAGGCTTACAATGGCTGTAACTACATACACCACAACAAATAACCAGGCTTCAAATGATTTCATCTATATACACCGCAGTAAGTGGTCAGGCTCCAAAAGTCTGTAACTACATACACCGCAGTAAATAACCAGGCTTCCAGTGGCTGTAGGGAAAGAGATAAGGAAATGCTTTTCAATGGTCTATTACACTTTGGTGGGAAACTGTAGTCCAGTTACGGACACGATTTAATAAACACAGCCATTTGCACATTCATTATTGAAAGAGCTATTTTTTAAGGAAAGGGTCAATGCATGCCACTGTCTTTAGTATTTCTTGTTACAAGCCAGGGGTATTTGCTTGACCGAGCGGTGTCAAACCCTGGCACGATTCCGCTAGAAGTAATAAGTGTTCCCCAAACTTACAAAGATTTCCATACAACCTCTGTTGTAAATTAGAAAGCCCAACGTGCCTGTTCTATACATAAAGTTTACTCTTATCAGTGCAAGACAACAGATCTCACAACTTTCAACAAGAGATCTCACAACTTTCCAATTGTCTATCAACCGCACTTCTTCATGGTTTCTCTTCATCAACTTTCCGTACCGTCAGCATTTCACGCCGTAAAACTATACAACTTGCCGAAACACAGGAAACTGTTTTTACTACGGCACCGTAGGCCAGTCGAATCATAGTTTCGGACCACATTTCGCCTGTAAAAATGCATCACATTTGCCACCATGGCGATCTAAAGGGTATCTGCCGAGCCCCTTGTTTATTCCATTGTGTAATTTACCTGTCTCCTAGCATAAATACTTCACCTGCAGTCACACAACCAATGTACACCACTAGATTTTAATAGGGATTGTGAAACGACAGGGACACTCATGCAGATCCGACCTGAATTCACCAAAAGTAAACCATATCATCATTGAAACTAAGGAACACTTCACTCCGTGACGTTTGCTCCTAGTAATTAGCTAATAATATCGGGCTAAGGAATATTTCCACTGTACCGAGTCTCAGTAATCAAACAAGTAATCACAAAAATATAAGACTTCCTTAAAATTGAGTACTATTAGCAAAATGCTCGAAATTTATTACATTATGATTGAAACAATATGTCTTCCAAATGAAGAGAGAATATTGATCATGAAATAATGTATCGGGTTGAGTGGTTACTTAATATTTCCACGTGAGGGGGGCAAATTTCTGTCGATCTATGAAGAACACATTAGTTTGATACCAGAGAACAATGAATTAGATTTATGGAGACAGGCGCTTGTTAAATCGCTGTACTGCAAGGAAATCTAAATGTCTGGTAGGGAACGGTAGTGAGGCTGATTACACTTTTGTTAATATAGCAGCCAGACGGACTATTAGGGACACGGTTAAAGTTCGATTTCATAGTGGAACTGTCAAAAAGTGAAAATTTCCATAAACCGTTAGTTGCAACGTAGGAGGCCAAATTGACCCGAGATTAAGCGACTAGTTATAAAAGGTGGTAACTACATTTAATCATGATTGGTTACGCTAAATAAGGGGCGTGTTTCCCACATTGAATTTCCTAGTTTTAAATATCGCCCCATCGGAAATCTAATTAGTCTAAGCTTTGCTGCAAGAGTAAACGTACCTGGACTCCGAGAGGAATTTGAAAGATATTCTCTTTCGTAAAACACTTACCCAAGGGACCGGAGGTCTGAAGGTTCATCGTTCACAATTTTTGGCGGAAGTAGAGAAAGATTGTCGAATTGTTCAAATGTGTCGTCTTATTTGTATAGGAATTGGGTATTCTAAGAATTTATGTATAACCTTTATATTAGTGGATGAATTGTTTGAATTTGTCGTTATGTTTGTATAGAAATTGGGTATTCTAAGAATTCATGTATAACCGTTCTTGATATGAGTTACGGGAATCCGTTTGAATTCACCGATCTTAAATGATTTCACGTATGATAAAGACTTGAATGTGTATATTCACTGAAATAGCGTAAGTACGACCTATAATGAATTTCATTCATTCATTTGTGTAATTGAGACGAGAGTGGAACCGTTATAACCATTAGGAAGTACATTAATTTTATGAAACTAGGGTTGTTTTGGTCTTCCATTCTTGGCCCGACTAAATAGCCTTTGATAACTGTTTGAATGCCGATAGTATGATCTGATAACGAGAAGGGGAGGAATGACCTATTCCCAGTCGGATAGCCGACGGAAAATTTAGGTCGCTTTTTGTTTATTTTAAAAGGGGAAAAAACCTCTTCCGACGAATCATCAGATGTACCTACGTACTGACGCAACCAAGTAGCTGTGTATCTACATGCTGACATATCCACCTACTCACACAAAGAGAGAGGACCAAAGGGAGGCGAAGCAGTAGAAAGGTTGGAGAGGAGAAAGAAAAAGGAAGGAAAGAAGGGTCGAAAGGGCCGGGAACAGCTACAGTGAAATTGGAAGGAACCAGAGCTAAGCAGGTTTTGCATTTGTACAAGGCAACGACATCGATTGTTCACTCCATCGTATGATGACTAATTATATCAGTAAAACAGATCGGCTATTTTTATAAATATATTTGTGTTTTGAAATTCGGTGAAAGATTCATTTCAAAGAAGTGTATCTTCCGAATGTATTATATTATCTCCAGTGTTTATGTAATTGATTAAATTTTGATTCTTTTAGTACGGGGGCTCGTGTCATTCTGTTCTATATATCTGCTCAGATCTCTATTTATTTCACCTCTAAGTTTACTCAGTCCGGGCAATAACTCCGAGGGCGATCATCTTCTAGATAACGAGAACCGAACAAAGCGGACACCTTGAAAGAAGGTACAATCCGCCAATCAACACACACCCCTTGCATGTGAGGGGCGTACCTTAATCAGAAAATGAAATTTTCATTGGTTCAAAATGTAAAAAAAACTAACATATTCGTTGTAAAATAAAAGCATATCTACGCATACACTAATACGTTTTCAGTGCACATTAGAACATTAAATGCAAAAGATCAGTCCATAGAAGTTGCTCAATGTACTCTCTAACCCGCACAGCTAAACAGGATTTCATATGCGATAATGCACATTTTACTACAACAATAAATAACACTTAAATAGAGATTTGTGCAATTTTTCATTTCATAGGCATTCATCTAATGTTTAATTTGCTTTTTGGTGCACACACACATGCACAACGGAAACAGATTTAAATGCATTCACTTATGCTCAAGCATGCAAGTAGAATTGCGTGTAAACCACATTCATACACGCGCATATAGATTTACGTGTACACACGCATATAGGTTTACATGCACACACATACATATAGATTTACAGGCGCACGAACACACAAAGATTTACATGCACACGCACACATATATATTTACATGTACACACACGTATATAGGTTTACACGCGCACACACTCATTTTACTTTTTTTGGTTTTACATGCATTAGCCTCTATTTCGAAATTCTGGTTTTACCGGAATTACGCAGTAGTCAGGTTTAATACCGATGTTTTGAGAAATAATCTCAGTTGGGATTTTAAAACATTTCGTCATCAAGGCGGTGTTTTGTTTTTATCTTCTATTGTGACTAGTTTGGGTTATATTTTAATTTTTCTTTACATTATTTGGATTCTAAGTGATTAGTTCTTTTCCTTGGGAATATTTAAGTGCTCATACAGAATTCTTGGACAAAGACATTCATTGAAATATTATTCGGAATTCAAACACCGGAATATTATTGTTTGTGGATCAACAAAGAACTGTTGACACGCCAATACTATACTGACTACAGTATACGTCATCGCCTTCCATATTTGGATTTTCGTCGGGACTCGAACTCAAATTCATTAGAACATTTTATTTCTACGACTTCTAATTTTTAATTCTTGGATTATTCTTGGATTATTTTGGATTTGTTTCGTAAAACCATAAGTTCTTTACCTTTTTTTTACTGCTTCCCCATCCAATCAAATCTATGAATAATGATCCTTTTGTAAAGTATTGTGTGTGTATCGTTAGGAGATGGAAAAAATCAGTAGTAACAGTTAAACACATCCACTACAAAGAAATGGCTTTAAATAGATACCTTTCTTATCAGGAGGGATGGATTAATGAAGGTCATATTGTACTCACCAATTGACATACACCTTACTTGAGCCTCATTACATGTTTCTGTAGAATCTTTCTTCGGTACTTACAGGGCAGGAAAATGTTTTGTTCCCATGCCAAATCATTCTCTGTTGTCATCACCAGCAAAATATTTATGATCTGAAGAAATGAAGTTTAACCTTTTGCGGCAAACATCAAAGCCGTTTAAATCAGGTTTCGTCTATCTTCTTTCTCCTCGTTCTTAACATAGAGCATTGATCAAAATATTATCGCAAGCTTTTACATTTGGTGTAAATCCAATTTTGCTTTTTGGTGATAACTAAAACCACCTGTCCATCTTTCCACCAGCTGGCAATAGTTGTAGCTAAGAATGGATCCAATTGAAATTGATAATGGCTTCATTTGTAAACAACAAACTACGCTATGTGATGTGGATAAAGGTGCACATTTATCTGCTTTAGAAAGAAGTTCTTATTATTTTAGATTTAATTTATTGTTGCCTCAGCATACGTATTAAACTGATTCTAATATTTTTCCATTTATAATATATTTATTCAAAAGCCGTTTATTCCCATTTATCATATATTTATTCAAAAGCCATTTATCGCCATTTATCATATATTTATTTCAAAGCCATTTATTGCCATTTATCATATATTTATTCAAAAGCCATTTATTGCCATTTACCATATATTTATTCAAAAGCAATTTCTTGACATTTATCATATATTTATTCAAAAGCCATTAATTGCCATTTATCATATATTTATTCAAAAGCCATTTATTGCCATTTATCATATATTTATTCAAAAGCCATTTATTGCCATTTATCATATATTTATTCAAAAGCCATTTATCGCCATTTATCATATATTTATTTCAAAGCCATTTATTGCCATTTATCATATATTTATTCAAAAGCCATTTATTGCCATTTACCATATATTTATTCAAAAGCAATTTCTTGACATTTATCATATATTTATTCAAAAGCCATTAATTGCCATTTATCATATATTTATTCAAAAGCCATTTATTGCCATTTATCATATATTTATCCAAAAGCCATGTATTGCCATTTATCATATATTTATTCAAAAGCCATTTATTCTATTTATCATATATTAATTAAAAAGCCATTTATTGCAATTTATGATATATTTATTCAAAAGCCGTTTCTTGCCATTATCATATATATTAATTCAAAAGCCTTTTATTGCCATTTATCATATATATTAATTCAAAAGCCATTTATTGCCATTTATCATATATTTATTCAAAAGCCATTTATTGCCATTTATTATATATTTATTCACAAGCCATTTATTCAATTTACCATATATTTATTCAAAAGCCATTTATTGCCATTTATCATATATTTATTCAAAAGCCATTTATTGCCATTTATCATATATTTATTCAAAAGCCATTTATTGCCATTTATCATATATTTATTCAAAAGCAGACTTACAGGACTCAACTTATGCTCACAAGTTTCCAGATCTAGATGGAATAAGATGAAATGTTCTGGTCTAAATTTGGTTTCTAATGTCACAGCAATGCAAGAATATTAATTAGTGCCAAGGCAAATAATAGGTCTGGCTCAAATTACCATGGTAGCCGAAATGGGGCTGATCCGAGTTCGAACCCACAACATTTCGATCGCAAGGCTAGACGCTAGCCACTGTGCCATCATGACTCCCATATGCAATATAACAAGGAGACATCTAATAAGTAACTTATCTAAAGACATAAAACAAATGTTTTATTTTGAAGAAGAAAAGAAAAATCAATTTTTTGAATATGTAAGATACAAAGCTAACATTTTAATCTATATACCATATCATGTGGCACTGACAGCTCACAACTTTGTTCATTACAACTCTACATTTACATTTACACGAACGAAAAATTACGAGCGTTCGGTTTGTTCAATGCTTTAGTGAATTCATTTTATTACGAAACAAAACAAAATTCTGCCATTTAAATAGTTTGAAAAGACCCCGTGGATCTTGTGCGTGTATACTATACGAAGTCTTATCCGTAAATATGGTGTCATAGCTCTGTCTCAAAAAATGCTGCTTTTCTGTACGCATCATTAGTGTTTTCTGTATGCTTCATTAGTGCAACCAATTATCAACAAGATGTACACTGCTGTGTTTCATGAAGCTTCACAAAAACAAAATGACAATGCCGATTATATTATCATGCTTTAGCACACTTCCGTTTCTCGCCAAAGATAACGGAGTTGCATTAAGACCGTATCAAAAAAGCACTTCGATGGACAGATAGTGGAGCATGAACACTTCCGATTAAATAGCGTATGAAGATTGATGCTAGAAAGTAGCTATATAGTCACACACACACACACACACACACACACACACACACATGATGATGCAAAAGGAAAAAAAACATTTAAGTATATTTACATGTATTTTTCCCTATTGCACATTTACATTTTGTATGAGATAGCAATCGAGTCATTCTCATCTTACGCCATGCATACCTTGTGATATAAAGAATTTCTTTGCCGTGTAATATACATAATTTCTTTGCCCTGTAATATATAGAATTTCTTTGCCCTGTAATATATGGAATTTTTTCGTCCAGCAATGTATTAAATTTGTATTCAATGTAATTCTTGGATTTATAAGGCCAGTAATGTATGGAAGTTGTATGCCCTGTAACTTATAGAATTTGCATCCCCTGTACTTTATGGACATTGTATGCCCAATAATATATAGACTTTTCATACCCTGTAATGCATGGACTTTGTATGCACTGTACTATATGGAATTTTGTATACCTTTTAATGTATGGAATTTGTATGCATTGTTATGTATGGAATCTGTATGCTTTGTAATATAAGGAATTTGTATGCCCTTTAATGTGTGGCATTTGTATGCCCTGTAATGTATGAAATGTGTATGCCCTGTAATATGTGGAACTTGTATGCCCTGTAATATATGGCATTTGTATGCCCTGTAATGTATGGAATTTGTATGTCCTGTAATATATGGCATTTGTATGCCCTGTTATGTATGGATTTTTGTATGCCCTGTAATATGTGGCATTTGTAAGCCATGTACTGTATGGAAGTTGTATGTCCTGTAATATGTGGAATTTGTAAGCCATCTAATGTATGGAATTTTGTAAGCCCTGTTAATGCATGGAATTTGCATGCCATGTAATGTATATAATTCGTATGCCCTGTACTGTATGGAATTAGTATGCCATGTAATATATGGCATTTGTATGCCCTGTAATGTATGGAAGTTGTATGTCCTGTAATATGTGGAATTTGTAAGCCATGTAATATATGGAATATTTATGGCCTGTAATGCATGGAATTTGTATGCCCTGTAATATGGGGAATTTGTAAGCCATGTAGTGTATGGAATTTGTATGCCCTGTAATGCATGGAATTTGTATGCCCTGTAATATGCGAGCCCTGTAATATGTTGAATTTGTATGCCTTGTAATATGCGAGCCCTGTAGTATGTGGAATTTGTATGCCCTTTAATGTATGGAATTTGCATGCCCTGTAATGTATGGAATTTGTATGCCCTGTAATATGTGGAATTTGTATGCCCTGTATGATTGGAATTTTGTATGCCCTGCAATGTATGAAATTAGTATGCCCTGTAATGTATGGAATTTGTATGCTCTGTAATGTATAAAATTTTATGCCCTGTAATATGTGGAATTTGTATGCCCTGTGATGTATGGAATTTGTATGGGCTGTAATGTATAGAATTTGTATGCCCTGTAATTTATGGAATTTGTTTGTCCTGTAATGTATATAATTTGTATGCCCTGTAATGTATAGAATTTGAATGCCCTTTATGCATGGAATTTATATGCCCTGTTATATATGGAATTTGTATGTCCTGTAATGTATGGAATATGTATGCCATGTAATGTATAGAATTTGTATGCCCTGTAATTTATGGAATTTATATGTCATGTAATGCATATAATTTGTATGCCCTGTAATGTATAGAATTCGTATGCCCTGTAATTTTTGGAATTTGTATGCCCTGTAATGTATATAATTTGTATGCCTTGTAATGTATAGAATTTGAATGCCCTGTATGCATGGAATTCGTGTTCCCTGTAATGTATAAAATTTGTATACCCTGTTATGTATGGAATTTGTATGCCCTGTAACGTATAAAATTTGTATGCCCTGTATGTATAGAATTGAATGCCCTTTAATGTATTGAATTTTTATGCCCTGTAATTCATAGAATTTGTATGCCCTTTAATTATTGGAATTTGTGTGCCCTGTCATGCACGACATTTGGAACATATTTCGTATTTAATAGATTTTGCAAGTTTACATTATTGTTGGTGTGATCTCCATTTGTGTTTGAATGAAGAATTGAGGTTGTTTTTTTAAAAGGAGAATTGCTTTTGTATTTTTTAATCGAATTTTGTTAATTAAAATAATGGAATTAGTTACACAATTACGACTTTGCATAAGCAAACATTAGGCCCTATTATTACCATGGTTACCGTCTCACAATAGTCAAACAACATGCTGACAAGTGTATTACCATGGTTACTGTCTCACAGTAATCCAAGAACATGCTGATAAGTTTATTAACATGGTTACCTTTTCACAATAGTCAACGAACATGCTGACAAGTTCATTAAATATTTTTCATGGCAGTACAAGAAGTTGTTAAAGAGAACTTGTTGAATTCTCTATCCGCTCTCTATTCATTTTCCTTGCTTACTTTTGTTTCTTTGAATTAGTCGCCAAATAGTCCAATTGCTTACAAAAATATAAACAATTATGAAGTCGAATAGAACACGATGGACAAAGAATAAATTGTAATGAATTAAATAAATGGCAAACAGAAGAGACTTTCACACGATGTCAACACCCAAAAATGTAATTTCCATTTTTTAGAACAAAAGTTGTTTACACACACTGATGATCAATGGCAAAATAATGAGTTAAGGCATATGTGACTACATAAAGATATTTTCATGCTTCTAAGATGGATAAAATATAATATCAAACATTTCTAACGAATAAATAAAGAATACTGTAAAATAATAATATTGCTGAGTTATAAGCAAGCTATAAGATCTTGGAACTGACACAGGTAAAACAATGATACGATACGGCATAACTAACCTGTAAATGAAAAGATTGGAAAATCATAAATGTGCAAATGTTATCTATTTAACCAACCATTAAATTGCAACGGAGTTAAATCACACCATCGTGAGATAAACAATATTACGTGAAATAAAGTTGAAATAATTCCCACGATAAGAGCTACATGGTGCACCTCTTGAATGAATGAATGAGTGATTTTGGACTTTTAACGTAGTTTTAACAATTTTTCAGTCATATCGCTACGATGTATGCTGTGTGGCAGTTTATAGCGATGTCTAGCACTGGGGCAGCATGTCGCTGACATGTAGCACGATGTCCCACCCAGTCACATTATCCAGACCGACCATTCCTAGCACTAACCTCTTAAAGCTGAGCCTAGCGAGGCAACTGTTAATACCATTTTTATAAGACTTTGGTATGACTCGGTCGGGGTTCGAACCCACGATCTCCAGCATCCGAGACGGACGCTCTAACCACTAAGCCACCTGAACGGTCAGGTGCATTTCGTTAATATATGGCTACCATACTAATTGAAATGAAATGGACATTACAACCTCATTCAAAGTTTATTTCTTTATTCTTTCTATTTAATCTCTTATAACCACAGGTACTACATTATTTGCTTGAAAAGTATTTTCCATAGACTTTTTCTCTTTCAATAAAATACCTCTAAAACCTATTCGTTTCTCTAATGTTTGTATTACTGATCAATATTTGGAACTATGAACCACACGCATCGATTACATACAATTACTAAATGCTTGCTTAGTCAAATGTGTTGCCTTCCTCTTTACCTCATAGAAATTAAGACAATCATCAGTAAGAAAGTCTTTAATCCTTCAAAAAACCCAAACTCTAACCATTTATCTATTTTTCCCCAAAAAGATCAAATATTATTACATCATTATCTTTATGTGACAATATTCTATTTAAAATCATATCGTAAAAAAATAATAATGAAATATAACAAAACTCCTTCATATTCAGATTCGATAATCGGAAGCCTATTTTTTCTTTTACTATTGCTTATGATAATGGTTCAAGGAGCTTTAAGTTATTAATTATTGAGAAGCGAAGAGAAACCGAAAGGAACCAAGTTCTAGTTCTCATATACCATTTGAAAGCCCTATCTTCAGAAACGATCGAAGAATCTCTGCTTGTTTATTTATAGTTCTATATATTTTTAAAATAAGGAACTTCTTCGTAGATATTTTGGAATTGCTGTAATTATTTATGTTTTAGTTCTATTTGAGCTTAATAGATAAAGTGCGAACATGTGGCCTAAAATCAATGAATATTTTAGCGATTTATGATAGCTTATTCGTATAGATACAAAGTTAGCAAGGCTTTATATTTTATGTAAAACGGTAGCAAGGCTATATATTTTATGTAAAAACGTTAGCATGGTTATATGTTTATGTGCAAAGTTATCAAGGCTGTCTATTGTATCTACAAAGTTAGCAAGGCTATATATTTTATATACAAAGTTAGTAAGTTGTTGAAATGAATCATCAAGTCTAAGTATCATCATATTATAAATTCATTATAAATTAAACTATTTATTTTGTTTATTTCACAGTTGTAGGAAATAGTACCTGAAACCGATTTGCAAACTCGTTCAGTTTTCGTCACTGATATTTTATCCATTTATTGAATGTTTATTTCAGTAAGTGAAAAGAAATACTTGTAAGCAAAACTTTGTTCCTCGTAAACAATGCTATATAGAAATATGTGATTGTTCTTCATATTTACCGGAATGAAATCGGAAAGAAAATAAATATGCAATTTGTTTTGGTCGTTATTTGTATTCCGTGTTGGTTTTGGCCATTTTGTTTCCTGTTCCAAGAAATCTGTTATCATTCGCGCTTCTTAGATCCAGCCATAAACAATTTCTTTAATTTGAATAATTTAACTTCTCCTTGTTTTAGTGCTTAATTTGATGAATTCTGGGGTAGACTGGTCCCTGCCGAATTCTACATATAATTACGACAGGTACGAGCATTTGTAAACCTTGACCTTTCCTTAAACAAATATGGCCACGGATGTAAACAAAATTGCCAATATGCGGATATTTTCGGAATTTGAACGTATATGAATCAAATAAATGTATTGGATATGATAAGTGAAGCATTAGATTTAATATTTTATCGTTTAATGTTTTAACTGTTTCACTGAGGAAATATGTATAAAAGGCATGCAGTTCTGGAACAAATGACACAGGTATTGGCGTAAAGGATGATAATTAAAGTCGATCTTGTTATATTTATCTACAGACAATAGCTTGTCCAAACCTTGAGAGTGCTACATTTACCTATTCTTTATTGCAACACACAAAATGTTTTATTAACAGTAATTGTATTGATGTGCTATATGTGAACAGAATTCGAGCGTCACCATACAATCCAATACACAAAAAATGAGAAAGAATTAATTTTGTTTTGCAAATACGCCTACTGAATTCCATTTGTCCACCTCTAGTGAATTTAGCTTAATCTTCTTTAAAAGATCTATGTAAAAAAATTCTAAATGTCAAATATTTACAAAGGTGCAAAGGATGACAATTTACCAAGAGAACATGAAAGTTTAATCGGTTTATTTGAATATAATATAAATATTCATATCTAATGCCATTCGTCAAACTAAAGTATACTTTTCTATCACAGTGTATGTTTCTGTATATGAAAATCAACAATACACAAGAAATAAACTTTCTTAATTAAATATCTGTATAACTGTCATCATCATCATCATCATCATCAATGCCTTAACCCAAGAAGTCGTTGGGGCACCACAGTTGATTTTACAACCAATTCTCTCTCTATAACTGTGTTGAATCTATATTTGAAAGCCAAAAAGGCATGAAAAGGAAATAACCGATGAATGGGCTTGAAATACCTAATGAAGGCGCTGCTCACCTGCACAAGTCGACCGTTGAATGCATATACAGAATGAGAGATAACAGTATTTTTTTTGAGTAGTCACCCATGAAAAGACAGGTAACAAAGACTAATGATCTCAAAGTACTAGGTGTTCATATAGATGTTTAGTTTCAATATAATGCCATGTCCATTCACAAACATTAAATAAAGACTTGTGACATAGGTATGAAAATAACATCTGATAAGTGCGCTTTGTTTAAATGCGCTTGGAGATGAATGTTGAGCAGTTACCGGGAACCATGGGCTGAATCTGAATTCATTTCAAAGGACAGGACAGATGAATGGTGGTAATCGGTGATAAAGTGATGCCTATTGGCGAGCACTGATTGCAACGTATAAAGCTGCACGGAAAATTGAAGAGAAATGAGTATTCTTGATGTGCTTTCATTTGGACAATACCGATAGCTTCCCTGGAATAAGACAACCACTTCACTGTACCATATTGGTAAGGAGTGTAAAAGGGCATCCTTTAGCCACGTCTTGAGTTCGTTTAATTGTTTAATTGCCTGAACACAGCACGTGCATTGAATATGTATCCACAGTTACGCTGAGCCTAGTCAATAAATTGCTAAAACCATTTAAGCCATGTAAAAATGTCCAACGTTTATAAGAATTCAACTCCGTCTAAGTATTAAGCAAATCCAAAACCACTGATAATCGAAGCAACGTTGTCACACAAGATACTGGCCACTTAAATCATTGATCCAGTACGAGTATTCTATGCACGATATGAATCCAAAGTTTCCATAATTCATAATGTGAAAAATTGGCAATCTAAATTTAAGTTTTATTGACACTGTGTGAAATTGCACTCGAATAAAAATCGTATACCTGTCTGCTACCATAGCGGATTTGCTAGTACCGAGCCCACATATGGGCGGTAGTTACGTAGGGGCTGGGAACGAGGCTAATACTGGGAGCGTAAATTTCACCCGAGTGGCGGATTCTTCATTAACACACAGGGTTCGTCAAAAAGTAATGGATAATTTGCGAACGAAGATTTGCGCCACATTTTAGTTACTGAAGTGCATATATAAAATTCATATCCAGGCATTGCTTGGATACTTTTGCAAATTAATGAATTTGTTGTAAACAACAGTTAAAACCGACATTATACCTTTTGTCTCATGATCTTGAAATAATCTTGAATTCAATGGTGTCACCTCTCTCGATATGCCGTGTTTGATCTCGATCGTAAACAACGGTTTGAACCAGGGATTTTCTTATATATTTGTTTTACTAAGTTTCCTTCTCTTTAGCGTTGACTCTTCCACATCATCCACGGGGAAAACATAATGAAAATATAATGAAAACATAGTGAAAACATAATGAAAACAGTGAAAATATAATGAAAACATAGTGAAAATATAATGAAAACAGTGAAAATATAATGAAAACATAGTGAAAATATAATGAAAATATAGTGAAAACATAATGAAAACATAGTGAAAATATAATGAAAAAATAGTGAAAATATAATGAAAACAGTGAAGATATAATGAAAACAGTGAAAATATAATGAAAACATAGTGAAAACATAATGAAAACAAAATGAAAACATAGTGAAAACATAATGAAAACATAATAGAAAAACTGAGAAGAGCAATGAGATTGGTTAAGTACAAGATGTTGACACTATATCCGTGGTTATGATACATTCGAGACATGTAGCTCATTGGCTAATTTTCACATTAAATGACATTTATTTCAGGTATGATTGTCTATTATCTAGTAGACGGTATTATGATACTATCGAAACTGATAAGGGACAAAAAGCGTTAAACTGTTAATTGTTCCATATATAATTTAGGCCACTAGTCATGACTGATCATTTTCTCAAGTAAGCAGGATTTAATTTTCGGTGATCATTATATTCCTTGAAGAACTAGATAATTTGTTACGATTAGAAGTTGACTAATAGCGAAGTAAAAGTCCCGTACTGTTACTATGCTTTTACGGGGTCCACATGTTCTCATAAATATTTTTGATTCAAAGGCAAATCACAAAATAATAAAGTTTGTAAACAAAACGACAAAAAAGGCGTTGAAAGGTCATTACGATGGAAACAATTCACAAAGTCTCTAAATTTAACTGTTTTGAGAATATAAAAATTTGGTAACCCCAATCAATAAGCTTTCAAATTATTCTGGGGAATAAAAAGTATTTGAAAATTTACAGCATTGTGAAAGCAATGTCGTACCGAACTACATTCCAACTATAATTAGAATAAGATGCATTCAAAAACAACAATGTCACACTAAATTAGATTCTAAACTATAATTAGAATAACATGCATTCAAAAACAACAATGTCACACTAAATTAGATTCTAAACTATAATTAGAATAACATGCATTCAAAAACAACAATGTCACACTAAATTAGATTCTAAACTATAATTAGAATAAGATGCATTCAAAAACAACAATGTCACACTAAATTAGATTCTAAACTATAATTAGAATAACATGCATTCAAAAACAACAATGTCACACTAAATTAGATTCTAAACTATAATTAGAATAACATGCATTCAATAAAACAATATCACACTAAATTAGACTCTAAACTATAATTAGATTACTATGCATACAATAAAACAAGCAGCGTTAAAGACATAGTGGATATAAGATTAAAGCAAACACCATCAAAGACATAGTGGATGTAAGATTAACACAAACACAGTTAAAGACATGGTGGATATAAGATTAAAGCCAACAACGGTATATACATAATGGACATAAGATTAAAGCAAACACCATTACATATATAGTGGACATTAGATTAAAGCAAACACCTTTACAGACATAGTGGACATAAGATTAACACAAACACAGTTAAAGACATAGTGGACATAAGATTAAAGTCAACACCTTTACAGACATAATGAACATTAGATTAAAGCAAATACCGTTACAGACATAGTGGACATAAGATTAAAGCAAACACCAATAAAGACCTGGTTGACATAAGATTAAAGCCAAGACCTTTACAGACAGAATGAACATAATGTTAAAGCAAACAGCATTACAGACATGGTGGACATAAGATTAAAGTCAACACCTTTACAGACATAGTGAACATAAGATTAAAGCAAACACCGTTAAAGACCTGGTTAACATAAGATTAAAGCCAACACATGCACATACATAGTGGATATAAGATTAAAGCAAACACTTTCACAGACATAGTTGACATAAGATTAAAGCAAACACGGTTAAATACATGGTGGACATAAGATTAAAGCAATCACCTTTACAGACATAGTGGACAAAATATTAAAGCAAACACCGTTACAGACATAGTGGACATAAGATTAAAGCAAACACCTTCACAGACATAGTTGACATAAGATTAAAGCAAACACCTTTACGTACAAAGTGGACATAATATTAAAGCAAACACCGTTACAGACATAGTGGACATAAGATTAAAGCCAACACATTTACATAGTAGACATAAGATTAAAGCCAACACGTGTACAGAGATAGTGGACATAAGATTAAAGCAACTACCGTTAAAGTCATAGTGGACATATTATTAAAGCAACTACCGTTAAAGACACAGTGGACGTAAGATTAACACAAACACCGTTAAAGACATATCGGATATAAAATTAATGCAAACACAGTTACAGACATAGTGGACATAAGATTAAAGCCAACACCTTTACCAACATTGTGGACATAAGATTAAAGCAAACACCGTTACAGACATAGTGGACATAAGATTAAAGCCAACACCTTTACAGACATTTTGGACATAAGATTAAAGCAAACACCGTTACAGACATAGTGGACATAAGATTAAAGCCAACACATTTACAGACATAGTGGACATAAGTCTGAAGCCAACACCGTTAAAGACCTGGTTGACATAAGATTACAGCCAAAACCTTTACATACATAGTAGACATAAGATTAAAGCAAACACCGTTAAAAACATGGTGGACATAAGTTTAAAGTCAACATCTTTACAGACATAGTGGACATACTATTAAAGCAAAACACCGTTACAGACATAGTGGACATGAGATTAAAGCCAACACCTTTACAGGTATAGTGGACATAATGTTAAAGCAAACACCTTTACATGTCTAGTGGACATAATGTTAAAGCAAAGACCATTAAAGACATAGTGGACATAAGATTAAAGCAAACACCGTCAAAGACCTGGTTAACATAAGATTAAAGCCAACACATATACAGACATGGTGGACATAAGATTAAAGCAAACACAGTTACATACATAGTGGACATAAGATTAAAGCAAAGACCGTTACATACATAGTGGACGTGAGTTTAGAGCAAACATCGTTACTGACATAGTGGACATAATATTAAAGCCAACACCTTTACAGACATAGTGGATATACGATTAGAGCAAACATCGTTACAGACATAGTGGACATGAGATTAAAGCCAAAACCTTTACAGACATAGTGGACATAATGTTAAAGCAATCACCGTCAAAGACAAAGTGGACATAAGATTAAAGCAAGCACCACTAAAGACATAGTTGACGTAAGATTAACATAAACACAGATAAAGACATAGTGGATATAAGATTAAAGCAAACACCGCTACAGATATAGTGGACATAAGATTAAAGCAAACACAGTTAAAGACATAGTGGATATAAGATTAAATCCAACAACGGTACACACATAGTGGACATAAGATTAAAGCAAACACCATTACATATATAGTGGACATAATGTTAAAGCAATCACCGTTAAAGACATAGTGGACATACGATTAAAGCAAACACCGCTAAAGACATAGCTGACGTAAGATTAACACAAATACAGTTAAAGACATGGTGGATATAAGATTAAAGCAAACACCGCTTCAGACATAGTGGACATAAGATTAAAGCAAACACAGTTACAGACATAGTGGACATAAAATTAAAGCAAACATCGTTACAGACACAGTGGACATGAGATTAAAGCCAACGCCTTTACATACATAGTGGACTAATGTTAATGCAAACACCGTTAAAGACATAGTAGACATAAGATTAAAGCAAGCACCTTTACATACATTGATGACATAATATTAAAGCCAACACCTTTACAGACATAGTGGATGATAAGATGAAAGCAAACACCGTTAATGACCTGGTTGACATAAGATTAAAGCCAACACCTTTAAAGACACGATGGACATCAGATTAAGGCAAACACCGTTAAAGACATAGCTGACATAAGATTAAAACCAACAGCTTTACATAGTGGACATAATGTTATAGCAAACACCATTAAAGACATAGTGGACATAAGATTAAAGCAAACACCGTTACAGACATAGTGGACATAATGTTATTGCAAACACCGTTAAAGACATATTGGACATAAGATTAAACAAACACCGTTACAGACATAGTTGACATAAGATTAAAACCAACAGCTTTACAGGCATAGTGGACATACGATAAAACATGACGTAAAACATTGTTGAATGTATTCCATGCGTTGGAACAAGTTTTCAGCCTTTCATTGGTATGGATAGCTTTGCTTATGTGTACCATGATGTGAGTATTTATTGTCTACGCTTGCCACAATTTCTGCTTTGTCTTTACGAATATTTTTATTGCGCCTTCCCCTTACCACCACATTAAAGGAATACATTGCTTAAGGTCGAAATATCTTTTTGAAACTCTGTTTGGAGTATTTGTTTATTTTTCCCAGCGCTGTTAACAAAGATACAAGTATTAGCAATGATATATGTAATGTTGCAAATTTTGTAGCTGTTGTGTCGAAGCACATTTTGTCGTTGTCAGCGTGACACGTAACAGTTAAGAGTAACGTATGGGTTAGGTTCGCAATAAGTTGCTGCTTGCAAAGGATGGGATATGCTCCGTTTTCAGCATGACTGGATTTTAATTAAGATCCGATTGGATAACGGTCTAACAGAGATGGGAAAGTAGGGTCAAGTAGAGAAACAAGACAAAGTAAGACAGTCCAGAGACAATTTGAGCCATTCGTTAGAGAAAGTTAATCCTGACTGGCTAAGCTAAACGAGAGGCGTGTTTCCCATTCGAAATTCTGTTTTTTTTTTGTAAAGGTAATTTCCCTTGCGTAATTTGGCAGTTTGCTGCCGAAAGAGAAGTCTGAATCACTCCGAGGAAGTTAACAAGTATTTTTCTCGTTAAATAAATCGTTCAATGGACGGAGATCTGGAAGAATTTGAGAGACCAAGAACCAGAGAGAGAGAGAGAGAGAGAGAGAGAGAGAGAGAGAGAGAGAGAGAGAGAGAGAGAGAGAGTTGGCTGCAGAGGAAGAGCGAGTCTCGAAGGACACAAAAGTATTGTCTCAATCATATACAAAACGCTCATATGTGCAAGTTTGTATTTATTTGTTGACTTTATTCGTTTTAAATTCTTACTTCAATTTTTCTTAGGAGTAGTTAAGTGGGATACCCTAGGGACAATGGGACTTAGCATTAAAAAGACCCCTGGGACACTCTAGGGACAATGGAAATTTAACATGGAGAAAAATCGTGGGTCACTCTAGGGACAATGGGAATTTAACATACAGTTTGGGACTGTCTAGGGACAATGGGAAATTAACATGGGAATAGAGTTTGGGTTTGTCTAGGGACAAGGGGAATTGAATATGGAATTTTTTTTTTTAAAAAAAGTTTTTTTTAAATTTAAATTTAAATTTAAATTTAGAAAAGGGGTAGGCAATGGAAAGGCTATCTCTTTTCGAGAAATATGGCTGGCCCTGAAAAGGGCCTTTGGGTTTTCTTCTGCTTCTAGTTTCTTCTTTTTCTCCACCAAGTTCTTATTTTATCTCCAACACTCTTTCTCTTCTTTTATTTCTTTTTTTTCTCCTGCTCTTCTTTCTTCTTCTCTTCCTCCTCTTCTTTTTCCTCTTCTCATTTTCTTCTTCTTTTTCAATCTTTTCGTTCCATTTGCTTATTCTTATTCTTTCCTCTTCATCCTCCTTCTCCTCCTTTATCTCTTTCATGACACCACTAATCTTGTCCTTTACCTTTTTTAAGTTATTAATTTCCATCTTTACACGATGGGGACTATAGGAATAATGGTCTTCAACCAGTCTTATCAACATCTGCTCCATCATTCCTAAGTTGTCTAAAACGTCTTGTAATGTTTGTATTTTGTCCATTTGGTTAGAAGCCATCTTCTTTTTTATTCTTTGCAGAATGGTTTGAACGGCGAATACTGTGGGTTCTTATACTTAAAGCGCGTACGTGAAGGAAAACATCCCCATAAAACGTAAAATTGATCTTACCTAGATCATGACCAAACAACGCGCGGACGTGAAGGAAAACATCCCCTACTTTTTCATTTCATATAATAAAACCCAAACTATACTCTCCACATACGCTAAGAAACAATAAACAAATCCATAATCTACTATCCACACAATCGTACGTGAGCGGGTACAAACACAAACACACAAACACACAAACACATACGCTAAGAAACAATAAACAAAATCCATAATCTACTATCCTCACAATCGTACGTGAGCGCTTACAAAACCCAAACTATACTCTTCACATACGCTAAGAAACCATAAACAAATCCATTATCTACTATCCACACAATCGTACGTGAGCGGGTACAAACACAAACACACAAACACAAACACACAAACACATACGCTAAGAAACAATAAACAAAATCCATAATCTACTATCCACACAATCGTACGTGAGCGGGTACAAACACAAACACACAAACACAAACACACAAACACATACGCTAAGAAACAATAAACAAAATCCATAATCTACTATCCTCACAATCGTACGTGAGCGCTTACAAAACCCAAACTATACTCTTCACATACGCTAAGAAACAATAAACAAATCCATTATCTACTATCCACACAATCGTACGTGAGCGGGTACAAACACAAACACACAAACACAAACACACAAACACATACGCTAAGAAACAATAAACAAAATCCATAATCTACTATCCTCACAATCGTACGTGAGCGCTTACAAAACCCAAACTATACTCTTCACATACGCTAAGAAACAATAAACAAATCCATTATCTACTATCCACACAATCGTACGTGAGCGGGTACAAACACAAACACACAAACACAAACACACAAACACATACGATAAGAAACAATAAACAAATCCATAATCTACTATCCACACAATCGTACGTGAGCGGTTACAAAACCCAAACTATACTCTCCACATACGCTAAGAAACAATAAACAAAATCCATAATCTACTATCCACACAATCGTACGTGAGCGGTTACAAAACCCAAACTATACTCTCCACATACGCTAAGAAACAATAAAGAAACCCATAATCTACTATTCACACAAACATACCTTAGCTCTTACAAGCACCAACACACAAACACATACCCTCACACTATCTTAGAAAAGAGTTAGTGTTTATATTCACACTACTCTACCTACACATTGGCAAATTGATGGTTATTTCTTTTCTAGAGTATTGGGTAGCCCTGAAAAGGGCTGTTTTTTTTGGAACTTCATGGACACCTGGTTAATGGTGGCACCTTCCAGGCCTGGCGCCACATACACATCTTATCCCCCAGTTACTTTTTACTTTTTTGGGGGAGAGAGCAGAGGCAGGATATGTCGCTTCAGAATCCCAATTTTCGCTCTCTGGGATTCTGAAATTTATTCTTCTTCTCTTCTTTTCCTTCTCCTCCTCCTCTTCTTTGTTTCTTCTCTCCTCCTCTTTGTATCTTCTTTCCTCTTCTTCTTCTTCTTTATATCTTCTCTCCTCCTCTTCTTTTTTTCTTCTTTCCTCCTCTCTTATCCTTCCCTCCTCCACAATGGCTTCCGCGGCCAGTTCATTCAACAGGCGCCTGGCATATTCCAGATGCACATGAAGTTCCAACAGTTTAGACAGTCTCGTGTTCATTTTTGGTGTTGATCAATCAACAAGGGTAGCTAGACTGCCCAGCGAGTTTCAATTTATAGTGAAAGCGCGGACGTGAAGGAAAACATCCCCCTAAAAAACATAAAATTGATGTTACCTACATCATGACCAAAAACAACAACGCGCGGACCTAAAAGAAACACTCACTCACTTTTTTATGCTACCCATCACTATTTTAAATTTTTTTATAAATCTCTTCATTAGACTATACACATACGCAAAGCAATCCAATCTAACTCCAAATATACACCTCAAACACCAAAAAAAAAACAACATGATTTTAATCTACTATTCATACCAACTTACTTAAGCACTTACCAACACAAACACACAAACACATACCCTCACATTTTTTAAAAAGGAGTTAGTGTTTATTTTCACACTACTCTACCTACACACATTGGCAAATCGATTGTTATTTCTTTTCTAGAGTATTGGGGTAGCCCTGAAAAGGGCTGTTTTTTTGTTTGCTATGGCATTCTTTTTAGTTTCTAAGAATGCGATGTCCTCTGAGGATAGACTTTCTGGCGATAGGTCTGCTTCTTCGGAAAGAAAAGAAGAACTCTTTGGTGTCGATACGGCAATCGACAAAGCCTCTGTCAGGTTCAGGTTGCTGCTGCTGCTGCTCTTGTTGTTGTTGTTGCTGCTGTCTCTGAAGTCTGTACTTCTCTGTCCATTCTTCTTTTTCCCTGTTCATTTCTTCTCTGAAGAGCTCTTCTATCAGGTCTTCAGTGATTTTTTAACATTCTCACATTCTCTATTTCTTCTGGCTTCGGTATCAGACTGTGTCTGACCCTATGCAAATTCACGTAGGCTTCGTTGAGTTTAGCTAGTTTGGAGTACATCTTCTTAGGAGGATGAGTCGACAATGGATGGTTAGACTGGAAACAACCCGGTTCTTAAAGTTAAAGCGCGGACGTGAAGGAAAACATCCCCCACACGGTTTTTGAGTCGCAACGTTTAGTGAGTGTCATGAGAGGGATAGTAAGAAATGAAAGAGCATCAATCCAACATTCTTATAGCTAAACAAAAGACAAAGGCATTTTTTTTCAAAACACAACATTTTTTTTATTCAAAAATCACTTAACACTAAACAACAACTCTAACATTTTTAACAATAATCCAACAATATAACATCAAACAATTTTTTTCAAAAGACAACATTTTTTTATTCAAAAATCACTTAACACTAAACAACAAGAACTCTAACATTTTTTAACAATAATCCAACACTAAAAGTTTCTCTACTAGGTAAAGAGGGATAACAGTCTTCCATGGTTTCTAGTAATCTAGGATGACTTCTCTCAAACTGTTGATTTCTATGGTATTATCGAATTCTGCATACAGGATGACGTTCACCGTTTCATCAGGGTCTCGGTCTTTAAACTGAATTTCCACACGAATCTGGCCGGATTTTATAGGGTGGAAATGTCCCTCGTCGCTGCCTTGGTCTGGAGTGAAATCGAAAGCCCACAAAGCGTAGCCTCCTGCATAATCTTCGTACGTAATACCGTGACTGGTATTGGTTCCTAACTGTCCGGTGGCTTCGTACAGGGACAAGTACGATCTCAAGTAATTCTTCTTGGTAAAGTCAGGTTCGAAAGGTCGGGTACACAAGGTCTTGCCATCGCGACTGACTTCGATTTTGGACACGCCAAAGTGTTGAAAGTAGAAAGGATTTTTTTCGGCAGCTCCGTTGAAGGCTGTATTCTCGACGATACCAACGATCAAACGTTTGGGTAACTGTCCTTGGAACAGATGATCTTCGATCATGGATCGCTGTCCCTTGGGAATGGTGAAGGTTTTCACTTCCACGCGTCGTATGGGATACTTGGCGGTCGTTCTACTCAACGTCTGACTGATGTCGTTTCCCACTTTAGGTAACACTTCCACACGGCGTACGTAGAGTCTGGCTTCTAGGATTTTGGTTTTGTAACCGTCACTATCAGCCATCAAATGGAAAGCGGCACTGCTACGATTCAGTCTCAGGCGGACATCCACCCCGTTCAGCAAATACTTTTCTTGCAACCACATGTCCAAATGCAAACGATCCATCAGTTCTAAGCTTGTGTCGGCTCCCGTGATTCTCTTTCTTCGTTCTACAAATCCATCATTGTTGTCTTTCTTTTGATCAGTTTCCAATATTTCAAACTTGGTAGGTTCGTCAGCTTCCCATACCACACAGGCATTGAGATGAGCGTTCTTGGCATCTATTCCGTACGTCAAGAGATTTTCCAGGTAGGCACGATAAGGGTAAGTATCCATGCTGCTACTGACCAGTTTGTTATTCAAGTACAAGTCCACTCCACTGAACAAGGAATGCATGAAATTGTTGACGGGAGCTACTGCTTCATCGTCTATAGCACCTCCAGTCTTATCTAGAATTTTGACTTTCAGGTACAAGTAACTGCTATTCAGATCGATGTAATCTTCGGGCTGTCCTTTGATTTCAAACTCGATGGGAGCGGAATCGGTCAGTGAGGAGACGGGGTGAAATTCCACCCACTAGGATTCTTGCACGGTCATCATGGTAGGGGGCATGGCAAACAGATCCAGTTCCGTCTTGAAACAAGCGCAAGATTCTCGGTGCACCATTTTTTTGTCTCTTTTCTCAATAATCGAAAACGTCTAAGTCTAGAACGGTTCTTCTTTTCTTGGCCTTTCTCGCTTGAAGTCTGGTGAAAGGGTGTTTTCTTCGTCGTCTCTTTCTGCCTTGTCCTTGCTGAATGCCTGACTCGGTAGCGTGCAGGGCATTTATAGGTGTTTCTCGTTGGCCTAAAATGTCTTTGCCCGTTTGCAGCAAGACATTTTTGCCTGCCCTCATGAAGGCTTCTTTAGGGTTTTGTTTGTCGATGATGACATTTTGGAGAAATTCTTTGCCTTGCGTCAGTGCCGCATCTTTCAAGGCGTGCAATCCGCGTGTCACCATCGGTTTCAACACCGGGGCCACCGAACGAAAGGCCGATTTTAACATGTCTCCTAAACCGTGTCCTCGCTGTCGAGCAACCCCTCGGTACACTGGATACATGACTTACTTACGAGTCGTGAGAGAACCGTTTTCGAAAATGGAGTTTCACCGTGACTTTTCCTTTGGTGAATGGAATATTTTGTCCCAGATCTCCTTTTATAGCAATGTTGACCGTGTCCAAATACGACTTACTGACAGGCAAATAGTGAGGATGGACAAATTCGCGGTGGACGTGGTAAGTGTTTCCACCTTCCTCGTCAGCGTTCGTGGCAGAATCCACTTTGAAAGGAATGACACGCGGTAACGGTACGGAGGTGTGTCCCACCACGTTGTACTCCACCACATCGGAATACACGAACATCAAATTCAGTCCTTGGTTCAGTTCTACCGGGGCACGAAATAACTTGCTAAAAGACTCGTTGTCGTAAACGATGGGTAATTCGTTTTTCTTGAGCATGGCCTTTCTCATGTCCATGTCTCCGCCCAACATGTCAAACAATTCAGGACAAAATAAAATGGACACGATTTTACTTCGTTCAAATTTCATCAAGAAGCGACGAGCTGCTTTGTGGTACTCCATGGTGACATTTTTGTTGACATGCTCCAAAGCTTTCAGAAACACGACATTAAACCTGGAGGTTATGGTGCTGACCAAATGTTAACCACTAAAATAATAGCCTGGGGGAATGAACAAGTGATAGGTGGTGTACTTTTGTGTACGGGTTTTCTTGTCATATTTGACATTGCTATCCATCCACTGTTGCATTTGCTCGTCATGAACTTCCACATCAAAAAAATTTTGATTGGGAAGGACATTGAGGACTTGGGTCGGGTGAATCATTTCTACTAAAGCCACTTCCCAATGGGCTTCGTGATCTAACTGGATGGCCTGAGGTAATTTGGCCGTGTAACAGCACAACGTGTTCTTGGGAAACACCTCCATGGAACTGTCACTGGGTAAAGTTAAGTAAAATTGGTTTTGGTGACTCATAATTCCAGAGTTCTGTGGCTGTCCGAGGGGATATTACTGGACGTCAGAGGCGTGTCTCCGTCTAAAATGGGGTTCTGGTTGTGGTTGAAGTGGTGACTGGCACTGGCACTGGACACAAGGTTCCCGGGGTTCCCGTTCGAGGTGAATTTCAGGGAGGGATTAGGAAGCAGGTAACCGATGCAACTGCTCAATAAAATGGTCCACAATTGTTTGTCTCCTTGTTGCAAACTCAAATTGGCGATGGCTGCCCCGATGACACAATACACCACGAAGATTTGGCAGAAAAAGACGATTTGCGTTTTAGGCACACGTTCTCCACACCACACCCACAAGGGTTGTTTTTGTAAATCTTGCACAGAAGAACTAGGGGAAGGAGGAGTGGTCGACGTAGCTGCGTCTGCTGTGTGAAAAGGCATGATGGTCACTTCTTTTTATAGTCGATGACTTGCGAAGCGGCGATCCAAGAATCAAAACTGGGCGGATATCCTTTCCAACGTACTTTGACTTCTTTGACACGTCGTTTGCCCACTTTACGGGTTCTGCGTTCGAGAATGCTTTCGATGTCGTACACGTTGTCTTCTTTTTTGGTCACACGTTGTAACTCGGGCAAATAAAACGTTCCTTTGAGCACTTCTCCGTTCATGTCTTCCAATTTATAGACAGCAGGATGACGGCCATGCACTCGTCCAGTGACGCGAAACAATTCGGTCGTCCAGTTAGGTAAGTAACCTTTGTCGAAAGTGCGTTTGGTTTTGCCAATGCGCACCCAATCTCCTACGGCCAACTCTCCACTTTTCTCGGGGACAGCCCTCGTAGGGGACGTACCAAACAGGCGCTCAAACACCAACACTTCGTTCTCGGGAGTCACGTCTTGCGGGGCACGTCCGATGCTTCGATGGTAAGATTGGTTGTACGCTTGCACCAGGTGCGGTAAGATGTCGATGTACTTCAGAGTGTGGTGATGCGTAAAATATTTCCACATGCGTTCTTTCAAAGTGCGTTGAAAACGTTCCACGATGCTGGCTTTGGTTTCGGGATTCTCGGTGGTAAAAAAATGAATGTCACGTTTCTTTAATTCTTTTTGGAAAGCTTGGTTCAGAAATTCGGTACCTTTGTCCGTTTGCCATCGAAGAGGGTGACGACCGCTTTGTTTCAACACTCGTTGCAGGGCTCGCACTAACTCGCTGCTCGATTTGGAAGTCAAGGGCACGACCCAGACAAATTTGGAAAAGACGTCGATGACACAAAACAAATATTTGTAGCCACGATTGTAGCTGGCCAAATGAGAGACATCGGCTAAATCGGCTTGCCATTGATGATCGATGCCTTCCACTCGGGTGCGACTTCTGGCAAACTTGCGTCGAATGGGTTTGTGTAAAGTGTAGGTAGCTTGTTCTTGTAACCATCGTTGCACTTGAGGTAAACGGAGACTTTTCAGTCGAGTTTTGGCAGCACGATACAATTTTTGAACTCCTGCGTAACCTGCAGGATGCGAGGGATCGTAGTAAATGCTGGCTAAGACTTTTTCCATTTTTTTTTGTGTTGGTTGGTGTGTTAATAAGACACCCACTCTTGGAGGATGCTACTCTTTTTCTCTTGGGGTATTTTCTTGGATTGCAATGCTTTGCGTGTGCGGCCAGCAATAGGCGTCGAAGAGGAGAAGGATGTCTGAGCGGGGGATATCGGTTCTTGTTTCACTTCTGTCTTCACTTCTGTCTTCACTTTCTTTTTCTCTTGTGAGGAAGAAGGGGTGGCCATCGTCTTTTTAATCCATCCAATTCTGGAGGTAGGTGGTGTTGTTAACTTGCGTACTTTTTCTGGTGGAGTTTGAAACCCTTCCTCTTCTTCTCCTTTTTCTGTCTTGGTCACGGGTAGTGGTGGTACTGGTACTGGTACTGGTGATGGTGCTGGACTTTTCATCAAGGTCTTAAAATCTTTCAGAGTGGGTAGAGCTGTTTCGTCTAAAGCTTTCTGGTGAAAGAGTTGCAGTCGTTGCAAGAGTTGACCGTACTTTTGCGATTTTTCTGTTTCCGACAAATCTTGGCGATCCATCAAGGACTGCAATTCGTGTTGTAACTGGGACATCTCGCTCAAATGTGGATTGGGAGGTAAATGCGGGGTGCGTTGTTCTTGCCACCGATGGTATTCCATCCATCGTTTGTAAGGCACTAAAGCTAGTTTTCGTCCTTCCATGGGTTGTCAGGGGTCGATTCTGAGATCTTGGGACTTCCGAGGGCCTTTTTATCTTGCTCCCACCAGTCCTCCCAACATGGTTCCCAAGACTCCTTTCAGTATGGGGCCTAACAAGAGAGGTAAAATACCTCCACGTTGCACTAACATCTTCTTTTTTTGACGAATGGGAATTTTCTTTCGAACCATTTGGCGAAGAACGTGACGATGTTTGCTTAAGCATTGTTTCTGGTGTTTGGACAAAGGGATCGTGCCTTTCAAAACGTTCAAACAACATTCGCACACGGTATCGATGACCTCTTTGGAGGCCGTTTGAATGAGTTTTTTTCGTAGGGGTGGAGAAGCTTTGGACAGGACAGATAACATGTCCCCATGTTTGGCTAAACGTGGTGGCAGTCCTTTCCTTTTCTTTCCTTGGGGTTTTCTGGAGGGTGACATCTTTGAGTCTTCAGGAGCACCGAAAAAACACTGATACCCGACTTGGTCACATGCCTTTTTTATACTGGAACGCGTCGCCACTGATTGTCTTGACGTCGTATCAGTTTGAGGACAGGCATGACACGTCGTGCAGGGGTACGCAACGGACTAAATCGAGCCAGTTCTTGCTTGGACAAATCCAGTAAACTTTGTAACATACCCGATCTTTCTTGAACTTTGATTTTGGGAGAAGGTACTTTGTGAGCAGCAGCCACTGCCACTAAATTGGAAGGTCCTGCCACTGGGGAAGTTCTTTTGGGGGTCATCAACGGAGAAGTTCTCGGTGTGATCAACGTCTCCAAGTACTCTTCAGTTCTGGGTGTCATTAACGGAGAAGTGGACAAACGTGAAGCTGCCGGAGACGCAGTCACCGCCGTGGCAGGTCGTGGTTTGCGAGTGTAAGGTTGCGTCCTGGCCGAAGTGCCTCTCTTGCGACTAGTTTTCTGTGGACTTTTCTTTTTCTGGGGGCTTCTTTTCTTTTTCCGGGGTGGTGTCTGGTCAGAGGAGGGTCCTGCCACTGGAGAAGTTCTCCTTGGGGACCTGGTCTTTTTCTTCTTGGGGCTTCGTTGGACTTTTGTCTTGGGGATAACTTTGGGGGCATTAGGATCCCATCTTAAGAGTGAGCGAATGATGACCCCTCCTAGAGTACCGCTCCCTCCAGGTTTCAAAATGATTTGTTTTTTGGTTTGAGTGTCGATGCGGGGATCGGCCAGTTGGACCAAAGCGACTTTGTTTCGATCGAAAAAGCGTTTGGTTTGACGAGGAATCTGAATGCTTCCTTGGAGTAATTGACGTGCCGTCACCGTGAACCATCGTAAGACTTCTTTGAGACTAGCTTCTAAGACACGAGCTCGTGTTTGTGGATCTTTTTCTCGACTGATGCCATACAAGGCACGAATCAATTTGACGGGAAGATGCGACTGAAGGGACGTCATGTTCGCACTGAGAGTGAGACAGACGAAAAAGGGTCTGAGGTTTTTATAGATTTTTTATGGGGAGTGAAATGAAGTCGAGGACGGAGACGTGTACAGGACAGGCCCTCCGTCTTGGCACCAGTGGTGAAACAAGTGGGTACGAAATCGCAAATGCTCGGGAGTCGTAGGTTTCAAATCGACGAGTAAATAGGCGTGTGGAGTTTGAGTGGCATCGTCGTACGCCTGAGTCAGCCAAGGCGTTCCTAACTGTTTGGCTAAGACTTGCACTTGCGATTTATCTCGAGGGCTTTTAAACAAGACCACGTAATGCGCATTGAGACTGATGGTGCGATGGGCTTTACTTTGTTGAAACAAATTTTGGGTGATGTAAACGACACTGGCATTACGGTGATGCCCTTTGCGCGTGAACCACAGTTTAATTTCTTCTTCGTCTTCTCCTAACATGTCGTCGAAAATGACCAAATGGGTTAGACGGGAGTCAGAGACGATGCCGTCGTCTTCTTTAGGAATGCCTTCCACAAACACGATGGAATCGCCTTGACTTTCTCTCAAGAGGCTGTACGCCGATTGCCACTCTTTGTAACACCACACGATTTGTTGAGGGGGTCGATCGATCAAATGATGTTTATGTTCGATCAAACGTTTGACGAATTCGGTTTTGCCCGAACCGCTAGGTCCAGCAATGAGCATGTTAAAGGGATGGCGAAGATACAAAGCCTCCCAACTGGCACGATCTAAGTGTTCGTCGATGACTTTGACAGTAGAGGAAGAGGGAGCAGAGACAGCAGAGGTAGCCATGGTGTGAGAAAAGTCACTTGTGACACGAAAAACAAACAAGACAAGAGTTTATATACTTTTTCAGAACACGTTTATTGAATGTTTCAAACATGAATACGAAAGACAAAAATGCATAAAAGCCAAAGGCTTAAGTACAAGAATAAAAGGCACATGATAACCATGAACGTGGAATAAACACAAGTGTCTGTACAACATGTTTTGGGTAAAGTTCTAACCAGTTCTATAGTAGGGGTAAGGTCACACAAGTGTCCTCCCGAAAGGGTCTTTCAGGCCTGTCCACGACAGTCCCGTCCTGGGTGACGGGTTCTTCTGGCACCGTCACTAACACAGGTTGAAAAGTAACTTTTTTCCTTGAATAACTCTCGTGCATACTGGGCCACCTCTTGTGTCCAAGCCTCAAAACCCTGGTCTCGGTGATGTCCAACATTTGACTCCTAACCAATCTGGTTTCTTCTTCGTCAACGACATGGTAAATTACTTCAATGAACAATGAACTATCGATCTTGCCTAGGGTTCCTTTTCATATACAGACCAATACCAACGTGACCGTACGGTAAGGTGAAGTGATTGGGAAGTCGCACTCGCTTCTGGTATACAATTTGATAGACTTTTTCCAAGGGTCGACTGACGATGTGGTGAGTGGGTAAACGTACAATCTTGTTCGGTTGATAGGTGGTCACTTTAAAGTTTCCATCCTCTCCCGATTGCAAGGCTTCTTTCAATACCCCAAAGTTGACCACTCGACTGGTACGATGATTCAGAGTCAGTCCTTTCACTTTGCACGTCGTGTGCACTTCTCCTTGTTTGTCCCGGTATTCGTAGCCGTAATTTTTGGGACCACCACTGACGAAACTTAGAATCTTGTCGTCGGGATGCTCGTCTGTCCAGGCTCCTAAACGGTCTCCTTCGATGTCAGGGTGCTGTTGAATCGGGTGATGGATGTAAATGCAACTGTCCGTGTCAAAGTACAGGACGCGTTCTTCTAACAGTTCTAAAGCTTCGTACAATTTTAAGCGAGCATGAGCTGTCACGTAAGCCGCAATGATGACATTTCCAAAAGGGTCGTCTTGTACAAAGTCCAGATCTTCTTCGTAATTGACCAAGATCAAATCCTCTCGAACGACGTCCACGTGTTTCATGTATTTGGTTTTGTCGTGAATCATCTGGAAGTAGCGGGAAGGTTCTGTCAAATATTCCGTCTTGGGTAAACACGGTCGTTGTGCCATTTTACCCCACAAGCAATTTAACATCACTTTGGCAAACGATCGCCTGCCTTCGTTTTTTTCGATGTGGTCTAAAGAGATGCCTTCTTGTGCGTAGTATTTCTATTTGAATTGTATTTGGTCTTCGGGAGTGTGACACCAGGAAGGATAGCCGCTGGCTTCTTGTTTCAGTTTCAAAAAGGCATCCACGTAGTCTGCGAAAATGCCTTTCTGAGTAGGGTCACCCTTGTGGTACTATTGTGTCTTGGGAAAGTGGCAAATTTCGTACACTTCTAACAGTTGGTATCCCATGTCCAGAGCTTTGAACAATTCCACGCTGACCCAGGTTCCCGTCAAGGCACGTTCTTCCTGGCTGTGATGGCAAGGTTGGTCCTGGTTGCACGTTTCGGCACAAGTACGGCACAATGGAAACATCAGTTTGCCTTGACAATGGTGAGGTAGGACGGGATGGTATAGGTTCGTGGGAGGCAAAACTTTACACTTGATCAAGCCTTCGTATTGTCGAATGTTTTTCAGGTCGATGTGTTCCGTGAACAATTGCGGGTGCCCTACAGGAAAGCGACAATATTTGCACACGTAGGGATACAGCGAACACACGTCCAAGTATTTGATTTCTTCTCCTTTCTCTTCGTCGGCTTGGTACAGCAAACAGGTGGCATTGGTCCTTCCTCCGTACAAACTATCCCTCGGGTTCAGCGGGTCCATGAACTGGTAACTTTCCACGAGGCGTTTAAACTCGGGATCGGTTTTCAAACGGTGATCGTACTCGTGTTCCCACATTTCCACCACTTGGTATCCTTGCTGTTCTAACTTTAGGCGTCGCTGACAAGTGTCCTGGTACAAGTCTTCCATGGTTCGTTGCAAAAACTGATTTTTAGTGCCACGGTCAGGGTAACAGACGGGACATCCGTGAAATAAGCAACCGTTAAACTCGTACACGATCTTGGGGTTTTCTAAGTCTCAGCCATCTACCGAATACGTTCCGATGGTCTTTTTGCCTCCTCCGTTGCGGGCATGCTGAATCCATTTGTCTTCCTTGTCGCACAAACAGTGTAACCAACGTAGGGCTTTGACCGAGTATTGACGCTTGACATAGTGGGTCGTTTGAGGACTGATGACAGCCACGGTGTTTTCAGGCATGAATCGTTGGCGGTACACTAAGGAACACGCTTTGGCAATGGTGCAAGCTTCTTTCAAAGGATCGACCCCTCCGTGTTCCATGAACAGTTCTCGAAATTTTCCACAGCAACGCCGTAAAATGTCCACGTCGGAACGACAATACTTTAACATTTCTTCCTGAAAGTCGAAATGGTCCGAGGCGTGAGCCTGGTACCAAGCGTAGAAAGCTTCTCGTTTTTCGGTACGCATGTTGTCGGGGTCGTAATAGTGAGCCTCAGGCAAATGGGGTAGAACAGCATGTTGATTGGCTTCCGTATTGAAAAAGTGTGGAAAGTACCCTTTAGCCATTTCTGTCATTCCAAACGTTTTAGGCATTCGGCTCAAAGGCATGGCCAAGTAACTCATCGAATCTTTAAACTGTACTTGTCCCACTTGCATGAAAATGATTTTGGCTCCGTTCAAAATCACTTTAGGACGTTCGGTGCCATGTTCCGTATAGTACCTCAAAAGAAACTGTCCATCGTATCCGGAGAAATTGTGAGCCATCACCGTGGCATGACGATGACAATCTCCGTAACGTTCGATGTCCTCTTGGCTCCACGTCTTGTCGATGGGGTCTAAGACCCATTGGGCAAAATCGGCTAACGTGTTTGGTCCCCGAAAGATTTTTTCACGTCCTCCAGGAATCTTGCTGCAGTGAGGCAATGACTGAAGATAGGTTCTTGAATGCACTTCTCGCACGCTCGATGAGCCACGCAGAAATTAGGGATGTGAATGCCAGTCTCTTGCATGCATTCGAAATCGAAAAAGATGAAATTGCCTTTCTTCTTGTGACCGTCCTCTTTCTGTGGTGGGGGTTGGTATTTTTGCACGTAGCATTCGTGTCCACGATGTGGTGACAAATGTGACATTTTTTCTTTCCTCGACATACGTGTGCCTTGGCATTGTTGGTAAGTATGCCTTGTCCACAGGTAGGGCACAATCTCAAGAGTTGACAAGCACATTTCTGCTGTGAACCTTGCGTCTTCAGATGTTGCTGGTAACAGGCAGGGCTGACAAACGTACGCAGACAAGTTGAACAAGGCACTGGTTCTTCGCTCAGACAGGGTGGAGAGGCCAAACATCCTGGGCATTTCAATCCACAATGCTTGTGTTGCTCTCGATTGTTATAACCATAATCACATTTCTCACAATAATAACCGTATCCCAGGAATCCAGTGATACTGGTAATGGTATCGAAATGGTCATCGTGATGATAGACATGAATGTATTTTCCGTCCTTAAAGTCTTGGCCTCGAAACAACAGAGACCCGCGCATTTCTTGAGGGTGCACTTTCAAGGTGTAGCGTGGAGCTAGGGCATCTTGCAATTTTTGCATCTCAGGAATGCCACAGGGTGTGTCTTTGGACAGGCCAGCTTGTTGCAACAGGAGTTCTGCTTCGTTTCGTTGTTTGGTTCGGTTCGATTTTCGAATGTTCTCCCAGGTTCTTTTCCATTCTACCGTGTCGTTCTTGTTGGCATAGGTTCGTCCCACCACGATGGCACGGGCTAAGCACATCTGGTCTTGAGGGTTGTTAATTCGGACGAGACTTGTTTTGGTGTTGCGAAGGTCGTCCACCAATAACATCTTTTTGCGTCCTGTCCCTTGAGGAAGAGAGACGTGAGCCATTTTCAGTGTGGCTTTACCATCGGTGATGTCAAACTGGTCATTAGATTGTTGTACGTGTTGAATCTTGTCCATGACTTTGGAAGGGGTTAGTTCTGCGGGTCTGCTAAACTCGATCCAAACAGGGGATTTCAAACCGTCGTGATCTATGGATAGTGTCAAGCGATCGTCTTCTTTGGGTTGACATTGTCGCTTGAGTGAGGTGAGCAAAGAATCCCACATCTCGGTGATAAACCCTTCTGCTTTCTCCAAGGGTACGTCGGCCTTGAAATCTTTAAACTTCACCGTGTAGGTGTAAGCCGTGGTTCTAAATTTTCTAGAGGAGCGCTTTTCCGTCTCTCGAATGGAATAGTACTTTTCAGGGTTGACTAAGGGTGGCGAACTTGGTTTAGAGGGTTCGGATTCTGGTTCACTCATGTCCTCTTCAAAATCACTGGCATGAATTTGTGCCAAGATTTCAGCCCTGGTACGAGGCGATAGATCACGTTTCTGCCTCTTACTTTCTTCTTCTTCTTTCTTCTCGAATGAATGGGATCGTTTCATCTTGAGTGCAAAACGTCAAATGACTCAAGTTTAAACACCACAGAGTAATTTATAGTCTTGGCAAACCAGCGTATATAAAAAGGGTGTGTGTCTTGTCCTTTCACTATTCATTTCACTCTCAAGCCGAGCACAACGATGGAAGATACTACCCAGATGGAACGTTTCGTCAGAGCTTTGCGAGGGGTCATTAGAAAATTCTCTTCAGACCAGCCGACGGACTACTCTCCTTCCTTTCGAGATAAAAGTCAAGATACTTGCTATATCTGTCAGAAGAAAGGGCATTGGTCTTCAGAGTGTCCAGACCGTCAAAAAAGAACAAAAACAGGGACTAAAAGAGACAAAAGTCAAGATACCTGTTATTATTGTAAAGAAAAAGGACATTCGTCTCCAGATTGCCCAAAAAAGAAACAAGAGGAGTCAGAAGAAAAGAAGGATTCTTCAGAAGAAGAGAGGGATTCTTCGGAAGAAGAGAGGGATTCTTCAGAGGAAGAAGAGGAAGAAAGAAGACAGGTGAAGAAAAAGAAACAGGAGAAGAAAAGAAGAAGGGAAGAAAATGAGGTAAAAACGGTGAAGAAATTCAAAAAACAGAGAGACTAAACAAGGAGAAAGAAGAAGTCAATGAACTTTTAATTAAAGTGTTCTGTGGTGAATTGTGAATTGGATTGTAAAAAAATGGATAAAAGAATACATGAATGATATAAGGTAAGTGTCTTTGAGTTTTGATTTTAAAATAAGAAGCTACGCTCACGCACTCATACACAGACACGTACTATAAGGGTAAAATGGGTGGGGTTTATTTTTGAGTTATTGGCAAATTGAAATTGTATTTCTTTTCGAGAAATGTGGGTGGCCCTGAAAAGGGCCTTTTTATTTTGGTGTAGGGGTGAGTTTAACCAATCAACTTTAACTGCCTTAAGCCTTTGCCACGGCCAAGGCCTACTTCTGATCATTGGGTTGAAATCACTAAGGGTGGTACGACAGGCTTAGTCACAGGGTTGGCGTGTTTAGCTCGGGAAGGTCGTATTCTCTTCGGTCGTGATAAAGAAGTCTGATACATTTGTTTCAGACTTCTTAACTCCGCTAAAATGTCCAACAGTACCGTAGCCGTTTGATTTTCACCCTCTTGTTTCTTTGCTGCTACTTCTTCTTGCTGTTGTTGCTGTTGTTTTTTTCTTACCTCTTCTTGTTGCTGTTGCTGTTGCTGTAGGAGAAAAGCTTGTTCCGCTTCCTTTTGTCGTTGCATAAATTTCTCCAATTCTTCTTTCTGTCTCTGTCTAAAATTCTCCACTTGCGGTAATGAAGAAGGTAACGAAGGTTCTGGAACAAATTCTTGCGAGGTAAGAAAATCCACAAAATCCCAGTGTACCTCTTCTGAAAGTAAGTCCGGGTTCCCTTGGGCAGTCTCCCCTGCTGGTGCACCCAAATGGATCGTTTTCTGAGTTTCCTTCATGTTGAATCACTGTCGCATAGATTGACTGCACACAAGCGCTAGCGAATCTATATAGACCACGTGACGTCACAGACTGCTCTCTTCGGATTGGATGCGAGCTGACTGAATTTTGTAACGCGTGTTCGGATTGGTGAATGAATTCAATCCGTTTCAATCCTTCCTGTACCTATAAATAAGCACAGTTCACTGCATTGATTCACCTATTCTCGTCGCTTCAAGATGTGGACCACAGTTGAGTCATCCACCCTTGTGTCTTCCATGATGTTTAGGACAGACATGCTCATGTATGTCAGGTCCAAGTGGACTGTTGTTGATAGGACAGATACTAGTCAATGGATGGGGAGAGTTTACATAGAAAGACAAGGATGTCTCAAGAGGGTACTTGTGTATGGACCGGTAGTTAGAAGGAGTTTAAGAAGAAGAAGAAGAAGATGTGACAGATGCCATCTATGTTAATATTAATATTAACATAAACCCAAAGGCCCTTTTCAGGGCCAGCCATATTTCTCGAAAAGAGATAGCCTTTCCATTGCCTACCCCTTTTCTAAATTTAAATTTAAATTTAAATTTAAAAAAAACTGTTTTTAAAAAAAAATCCCATATTCAATTCCCCTTGTCCCTAGACAAACCCAAACTCTATTCCCATGTTAATTTCCCATTGTCCCTAGACAGTCCCAAACTCTATGTTAAATTCCCATTGTCCCTAGAGTGACCCACGATTTTTCTCCATGTTAAATTTCCATTGTCCCTAGAGTGTCCCAGGGGTCTTTTTAATGCTAAGTCCCATTGTCCCTAGGGTATCCCACTTAACTACTCTTAGGTTCCACAATTAATCGTGCAGATTCTTGTAATATTAGAAGGTCAACCAATATTTCATTGGTATGAATGTGTTAGTGGTTTGTATGTAATAGAAAGCAATTATTGTAAGAATTGCATTCTTTACTCTGATATTAATTGTGATAATTAATGTATCTGTCTTGTATGATGTGTATCATGTATACCAAAAATTGGTTTTACTCTGTATATGTTAATAAATCATTAATTAGCAAGTAACGACGTGAGGTCCATTAATTCATTGGTGTAAATAACTTGTGAATTCTCTTAACCGAGGAAAATCGGCGTTAGTCGACTGACATCGCTCAGCTATTATTTTACAGCTCAGAGTGGGATGTAATAGTTTATCTAAGAGGTATATTTATGTCATGGTTATAGTTAGGAATGTCAGTAGCCGCTTGAGAGACATTACTTTTATGTTATGATGAAGGTTTATCAGTATAAGGCTGCGAACTGACAATATTCGCCATGTCTGTTGAGTTACGATAAGATGATATCTTACTTGGAAAGGTCGGAGTGTTGTCTGACGCCAGAAAAGAAGAAAAAACGATAAATAATTAGGTTGCGTTTTATTTATTTGAGGTGAACACAGCTCAATACCCGTGTTACAGAGTGGGAACGAGTGCAGACTATAACCAATTTACGGTTGATGAGAGAGAGAGAGAGAGAGAGAGAGAGAGAGAGAGAGAGAGAATAAATAAGACAGCACTGACCTGTCACCAACAGTGATTGGGAAAGGACCGGAAGCAACCAGGTTATGCTGACATGCTGGCCATTTGAATTTGGTCACTCACTCGATTCCATGATGAAATTTACTGTATCTGTATTTTAGAACATCTGATTGCATTTCGCATAATTATTTTATTTTATTTCTAAAAGAAAATGTTTTTTATTTTTATGTAATTTTCAAATTCATTTTGTTTACGTAATTGATTAAATTGTTATATTTGACATACAGGGATTCGTGTTGTTCGATCTTATATCTTGCTTGTCATTCCATCCATTCATTTAATATTTTATGTTATTAATTACTCGATCCGGCAAATAATATCGTGATCGATATCTCCTAGACTACGATAACCAAACCAAAGCACCATCACAGTTGGGGGAATCAAATCAATCTCTCACAGTACAGCGGCAATACCGAAAATATACACGATTAATTGGCAGGACACTCGATCCATTCTACCCCTGACACCGTATTGATTAACGTTCTCGTGTATCGTGAGGTTGCTTCTGAATTATAATACTAACCGTGGGTAAATAGCAATGAGATTTTATTTAACAACGGATTTACCTGGCCGACAGAAACAGATGAGAACACGGAATCTGCGTAATCTTATTAGAGTTTGAAACAATTCCTGCGATAATAAGAAGTTGGATAAAACCAAGAAATAATAATTTTAGGTATCTTAAAAAATCGTAAAATGCATTATCTATATAAATCAACAACTATTCCGATAGTCGTTCGCATGATTCATCCCAAGTAACATGAAATGTATTACATGTGAATGATGGTAAGTGTACAATGGATACAAACCTGGGCAGTAGTGTGTTCCTTCGCTAATCATGTTATAAAGTCCAAGCTATACGATACGTTATCGTGCCAAGTTCAGTATCGTGTTCATGTAAGTACCGGTAAACATATTTGATTTGCTAACTAATTTTAGATTTTCATTCGGTTACAAAGCTTGTAATAAATATGTTAATTTCTACCAATAAAATCATAGTTATACGTTGAGTGTAGATTTGAATCCATGGCGTGAACATCCTTGCAGCAGCATGTACTATATCTCAAATATTTGGGGTGTGAATAACAACGTTGTAATACACAATGTCCCTATTGGTCGAAGATACGCAATTGCGAGTTACTCACAGCCTACTTCAGTAAACTTCACCTGGCAATTCGAGAGAATCAAAAGACCGAAGGGTCTTCTAGTTAATCTTATTAAATTTAATGAAACAATTTAGTAGCTAGGATATATAAAAAGTAAAACAGTTACAATCTGCATGCTCAGGACTTTCTTAGAATCTGTATACAAGTACTATTCAAATACATATCCAAGAAATATCAAACGGAATGTCAGGCATGGAATAACAGAGCTCTTGAGATTGTGTTTTACCTTGAGACCTTTGCTTAAAATATCAAACGGAATGTCAGGCATGGAATAACAGAGCTCTTGAGATTGTGTTTTACCTTGAGACCTTTGCTTAACCAATCACGTGCAATTGTACTTACATCTTTTTGATTGGCTGATAATTAAAATCGAGTCCATAGTCAAGTTCAAAGTTGTTTTTCATAAACCAGCATGATGTTTAATATACTCTCGAAAGTGTGTGGCCGAATGCTTGACGGTACTGACGTACTTGCACAATACTTATTCCGATAGTGTCTAGAAGGACAACGAAGGAATCACCATCTCACTCGTCACAATTTGCAAGGATTAACTAAGTGGCCTCCCCCCCCCCCCACCAAGTTATTTTGTTTACGTATTTTGCTAGGTCGGAAGGACGTCATATTTTGTTTGCACCCTTCTTTTCCAATGGGACATGCATTTTCATTACAAAACTATGATTAATTCCATCGATTTACTGACTATATCCAATTCATTTAGGGAAATAGTTCAACGTCTGAACCCATTAAAGTGAGCACAGCTACGAGATGTGATCTCCAGTCGTCTCATTTGAATTGGTGGACACGTTCGCTTTTGATTGTGACGAAGTGAGTTCATCTCGTGTTGCCCTAGCAAAGTCCTCAATACAGATTTATAAAAGGAGTTAGATATATAACAAAGTTTCAAATGTTTAATTGATAAATTATATACGTTTGTATTCGTTGCAGTTATATCCTATATTATGCCAATGTGACATTATTTAAATCCCACCAAATAAATTAACAAGTTAATAAATGAAAAATATCAATATAATAATAGTAAAATTTAAAAATAAGAACACATATTTTCCTTTGAAGATGGGGATCTTTTTTTGAAACTGGCTGATAAGTAAGCAAGTGATTTATACCGAATAATCGTCTTATGAAAATAACATGTATTATTTAGGATAAATCATTTGGTAAATTGTACTGAATTTTCTTTCAAATGGCTATGCGGTTGTAATAAAGATAAATTTAAAACACACTGGATTCTAATGTACCTTATAGTTAACATATGTTGATAATTTTACTTCAAAATTTTTTCATTGTTTCTTACTATATTTCTGTATGTTGATAATTTTACTCCAAACTTTTTTCATTGCTTCTTATTCTATTTCTAAATGAGATTTTCTGCCACTGATACAATTCTATTAGCATTAAAATTATGGTCTAAAATGATTCAGTTCGAAACATTAGGCGACCCATAATGTTTGGAACTGACGAAACCAAGGCCACAGAATTTGTCACATAAATATCACAACATCATAAAATGTATCATCACGAATTAGCAGAACTTTACATATAACCTGTGCGATTTCTTTATCACGGGAGCCATGTTCTCCAGAAGAATACTTCGTCACAAACCGGTCTGAATTAACTACGAGTCAGAAATCTCGTTTGATTGGTTTATTATCAATTACAGATGACAGTCAGTAATGACGACACACTTAATGGCTATACAATTCGCGCAATCGAGATCTTGATTGTTTCTTCAAAAGATTGTTTTTTTTATGGCATATCTGTATCAGAGGAAGAAATGTCATTTGAACCATTCAGGACTTAATTAAATGTTCATTTATGTCTGCTTTTCAATCAGTTCCTTGACGGCTGTTTAAGGCGCTTTTGTGTTTATCCACTTGGCGAGTTTATCGCGAGAATTTATATTCAGTAACGAGTTTCATATTGTTAGAGAAACATTGCATTTCATATTACCCTATTTTCGATGTAAGAATATTCTATAAGCTTAATGATGGAAGCCCTTTGGGTAATTCTAATTTTTAAAGACCGAAACTTGTGCGTATTATGTAACGAAAACTCGTCCAGAAGTGGAGCAGACCTTTTGTTGTTTACTGACAGTATAGGGTTTTGAACACGAGACAAATGTAGCCACGTAAAAGCGTAATGAAATTTCGTGTGAAATTTCCAAGTTTACTTTGATGTGTTCATGCAAACATTATTCGTTTGTTAATTTAGTTTTTTCTTTTTTAAACTTTGTCACTCAAGCTGTACCATTTAGTATAAAAATCGTTATAAAATTTGTAGCAAGACATGCTATTATTGATATTTGCTACGGGAGTGTTTAAAGTAGCGTCAGGGATTCGCAGTAGTTAATGGGACGAACAGTTGTAATTGTTTATAAACAACATATTATTAGCTAATTCTTGTTTATGATTTTAGGTTACATTTTAAGATTATTATTGCTTGGAGGACAACCATGTTTACAGATGTTGGGTTCAATGTCTGTTTTGTTTAAAAATTAGGTGTGTTCTAGAAGCGAGTTGTTTACGAATTTGTTGCGAAACAGAACCTCATCCTTGTTCTGTTATTGTGTCTTAACTTTTTACATAAATGTTGTTTACTCCAGAATGAATCTTTCCATATTGTAACACCAGTCTAAGAGGAATGAATATTAGTTGTGTTCAGTCGAGAGGATGCACGTTATTTGTTTAAATTGTTCATTGGAATTACAATGTGCTCTTTGACTTTAAGGCTAAACCACTATTTTGGGATTATTGTTGATTCGGCCAAGGATATTATGGATTATAACATTGTGATACATCAAGATTGGTAGCACATCAACACTAATCCACGCTTTTGGCACATCAACACATTAAAAATTGGTATCCATTCTGATCTCCGCTAGAATTCTTTCTGAATTTTCTATAATGTTGGACTTGTGATATAATTTTAGGACTGTTTGGGATATTTTTCACGATGTTTTCAGATCTTTTTGAAATTTTCACTTTGTATCCTGGGGAAATAAATTATTGTGTTGAATTGTATAATATTTTTGTTGGTTTTCGCTATTTTCTGTTACTTAATTTAAGACGAATAAGTCGTAAGACTATTAAGTGTGAAAATGCCAAGCAATCATGTAAAATACATTGTTCTTTACTGAGATGTTAAAGAAGGAAAAAACCCTTTTTGTTTACATGTGATCTACTAATATAATGTTTAACCTAATTTTACTGAATATTTGCATTTAAAAAGATAGAAATGCAGAAATGATCTTTCAGTTTAACTTTGTGCATTCTGTAACGACCCCCGTCTCTCTGTCTGTTTGTCTGTCTCTCTGTCTCTGTTCACCGATATTATCTCAGAGTAAATGTGAGGCAGAAGTGTTTGCCGAAAGCCAAGCAATTTTTACGAGTTTTTAAGGAGTAGCCATTACTGGATGGTTTTTAATATGCATGGATTTAAATTCAGGAACGAACATTACTAGCAAAGGCTTTAATGATAAATTCCGGCTTAATGATAAATCCCGTATTAATGATAACTGCTGGTTGAACTCATCCTTTAAATAGCTGGATATATACTTTTCTGCGCCTTTGCTTCTTAACAAACTATCAAAATAAAATGCCCTTAAGCTCTTTTTAAATTCTCTATCATGCATTATTTTCACTTGAAGGTGCAGTTCTATCAGTACGCTTCTGCACTAATGGATCTTCGTCTCCTTTAGAAGAACGTCACGCACATCAAACCGTGCCAAAGTTAAATGAGGTAATGCAGTGGATACGTTCGGACAATTTATTTGTATCTTTTTTTGGCGTTAAATTTCTTGACTTTGGTTGGAGTAATGTATTGCCATGAAACAGAGTTTTAATTTACACGCATTGGTTTACACACATTAGGTACAGTTTGTTAAGATCTTCACCATACCTGACCTTCAAAGGTTCATACATATCGACCAAATGGGGTCATGATGCCTTGCTCAAGGGGTTATGCTAATGCAGTTACATTCTACATGATTATCAGCAAACCCATCCTAAGTGACGTACTTTCTCTCATCTCTCATTGGCACGGAATGGTAACGTGTGTGTGCGTGTCGGAAAAGTTTAAATTCACTTGTAGAGCTAATCGTTTTCTTTCTCTGTAAAATAGTAATCTAAAATGTTATTCGTCATTCGGTTGACAAATATCTGTGTGATCCGAAAGAAAAATGTAAAGAAAATTATATATGATGCTTTGAGTTTAAAATTTTCTAGAAAATAATAAAATGCTTTGAGTTTAAAATTTTATAGAAAATTATAAGAGGTTTTGAATTTAAAATCAAGATTTATAAAACATGTACAAAATAAAATTGCAAAATTTCACATAATTACAATATACTACCTAAAAGGAAGCAAATGCAACAAATTAAAACAATGTTTCATTCTTTGAAGTACCGCACCGGTGGCCTAGTGGCGAGAGCGTACGCCTTGGATGCAAGAGGTCGCGGGTTCGAACTCCGGCCGAGTCATACCAAAGTCTTACAAAAATGGTACAAAAAGCTGCCTCGCTAGGCGCTCAGCATGGTCGGCCTGGTGTCAGGATAATGTGATTGGGTGTGACATCATGATACATGTCTGCGACATGTTGCCCCAGTGCTAGGCATCACTATAAACTGTCATACTGCAAACATCGTAGCGATGTTACTAAAAAATTTTTAAAACTACGTTAAAAATCTAACACACACACACACACACACACACACACACACACTTTAAAGCACTGTTAGCAATAGATTCCAAATGCATAATTTTAAGCAATAAAACTGAAGTTTTGATCCTACATGTCTATCATTATATATATAGTTTTTATATTTTATGCACATAATTGCTTTGCAAATCTCCTTGACACGCTAAAGTGGAAAAATCAACTTGAGATGGGTTCGTTTTCTGTAAGGCTGTAAGGACCTACTTATGAGTTTTCAAAACACTATTATGTTCAGGTCAAAGAGTGCTCTACCCTTGCATGTTGTTTCGAATATAGTTTTAAAAGCATTTGAAGCCAAATAATGTACTATTTAGTAAAGAAATATTACCTCTTCATAATTTCCAGATCTTTTTATACTACTGTTTGAGTCTGTACAATACTGAATACTGATCCAATTGTTGTTTTTTGTTTTGCCTAAAAACGTACAACCTCACAATATTCACAAATACTATGGAGATACGGTTATGATTTTTAATGCATTAGTGGAAATAAGAGAGAAACTGACTAAAGTAAAAATGCAAAAAATTAAAACTGATAGGACATAGAAGAACCTTGATCACGGACCACCCGATGTCCATCAACTGACAAAAACAGAATCTGAAAATTTCAATATAACTTCATTTTGCAAGATATGCCAATGTATGAATAGGAAAAACACATTTATTTGTCTGAGTAAAGGCAATTGCGTCACATTTTCGAGTGACTGCTCTTGTATGTTCGAGATTTCTTGCTGGAGATTTAAAATTCATACACAAAACGAAACACGTTTCTTACCCAGTCGTCGAAAAGAACATGTTTGATATGGTGTATGGATACATCTAAGCCCAGCTGTATTCATAATCTATATCACATAGGTTCTTTCTCCCAGACACTGAGGACAATATTACTACCCCCCCCCCCTTACGCTTTATTAACATTTTTTATTTTTAAATTGAATAAAATTTAAAACTAATTCAGATTTATAAAAGTTCAAACGGTTAAACTTTAAACGTACGTACGTCAAAGAAAACACTAAAATGTTGCAATTTGTGATACGGAAATATGGACTCTGCGTTGTCATCATGGGCAACACATTTTTAATATGACTAATGAAGCTTTACTTTAGTATCCAATACGAACACATTGAAACTAAATTTTACTTTTAGAATCCAACACGAACACATTGAAAGAAAGCTTTAATTTTACTATCCAACATGAAAACAGTCCAATCAAAGCTTTACTTTTAGTACCCAACACGAGCACAGTTCAGTCAAATCTTTACTTTTAGTATCCAACATGAACACATTGAAACAAAGCTTTACTTTTAGTATCCAACACAAACACATTTCAATCAAAGCTTTACTTTCAGTACCCAACACGAACACAGTCTAAACAAAGCTTTACTTTTAGTACCTAACACGAACACATTCCAAAACAAAGCTTTACTTTTAGTACCTAACACGAACACAGTCCAATCAAAGCTTTACTTTTAGTACCCAACACAAACATATTTCAATCAAAGCTTTACTTTTAGTACCCAACACGAACACATTTCAATCAAAGCTTTACATTTAATACCCAACACGAACACAGTCCAAACAAAGCTTTACATTGAGTACCAAACACGAACACATTCCAAAACAAAGCTTTACTTTTAGTACCTAACACGAACACAGCCCAATCAAAGCTTTAATTTTAGCATCCAACACGAACACAGTCTAATCAAAGCTTTACTTTTAGTACCCAACACAAGCACATTTCAATCAAAGCTTTAATTTTAGTACCCAACACGAACACAGTCCAATCAAAGCTTTACTTTTAGTACCTAACACGAACACAGTCCAATCAAAGCTTTACTTTTAGTACCCAACACAAACACATTTCAATCAAAGCTTTACTTTTAGTACCTAACACGAACACATTCCAAAACAAAGCTTTACTTTTAGTACCTAACACGAACACAGCCCAATCAAAGCTTTAATTTTAGCATCCAACACGAACACAGTCCAATCAAAGCTATACTTTTAGTACCCAACACAAACATATTTCAATCAAAGCTTTAATTTTAGTATCCAACACGAACACAGTCCAAACAAAGCTTTACTTTTAGTACCCAACACGAACACAGTCCAATAAAATCTTTACTTTTAGTACCCAACACATACGCAGTTTAATCAATGCTATACTTTTAGTACCCAACACGAACACAATCCAAACAAAGCTTTACTTTTAGTATCCAACACGAACACAATCCAAACAAAGCTTTAATTTTAGTATCCAACACGAACACAATGAAACAAAGCTTTACTTTTAGAATCCAACACGAACACATTGAAACAAAGCTTTGCTTTTACTATCCAACATGAACACAGTCCAAACAAAACTTTACTTTTAGTACCCAACACGAACACAGTCCAATCAAAGCTTTACTTTTAGTACCTAACACAAACACATTTCAATCAAAGCTTTACCTTTAGTACCCAACACGAACACAGTCCAATCAAAGCTCTACTTTTAGTACCCAACACGAACACAGTCCAATCAAAGCTTTACTTTTAGTACCCAACAAACAGATTTCAATCAAAGTTTTACTTTTAATACCTAACACAAACACATTTCAATCAAAGCTTTACTTTTAGTACCCAACACGAACACAGTCCATTCAAAGCTCTACTTTTAGTACCCAACACGAACACAGTCCAATCAAAGCTCTACTCTTAGTACCCAACACGAACACAGTCCAATCAAAGCTCTACTTTTAGTACCCAGCGCGAACACAGTCCAATCAAACATGATCTTATTACTCTCATTTCTGTCGATACTATGAAATAAATCAAACTACTTTACCAAATCCGTCAACCTGGTGAAAACTAATTTTCTTAATCCTTAGTAACATATAGTCGATATTAGCTTTTTCAAGTGTTGTTATAGTTATTCTGTGAGCTACTGCACGTACTAATCTAATTTTTAACACAATGTTCTAGTTAATGATCTAATTTTGTAACAGGGTTCTGAGTAAATGTCCAGTAGTTTCACAAAACTCTTCGAAACTGCAACGTCGTGTTAATCACACTAAATCCATAGTTTCGCATTTGAACATTATGTTAATCGCTTTCGATCACTGTGTTAATCATACCGAATCCATAGTTTCGCATTTGAACGCTGTGTTAATCACAATGAATCCATAGTTTCGTATTCGAACGCAGTTAATTGCACCGAATCCATAGTTTCGCATTCGAATGCTGTGTTAATCACATTGAGCTAGATTCTAGCAGCAAGTGGAACACAATAAACGCATATATGATACTGATTTACGCCAACAATCATTCTCAGACTTACGGTTCGAATGATACGTCAAATGAATAGACGGTACGAATGATACATCAAATGAATAGACGGTTCGAATGACACATCAAATGAATAGACGGTACTTAGGATACATCAGATAAATAGACGGTACGAATGATAATCAAATAAACAGACGCTACACAAAGTACATATACAGAATAAATGATAATCTTTAGTTTACTCCTCATTATCGTTTAGTACGCTCAATAGAAAATAACGTAGATGTACACACTAACAAGAACATGTATGTCATAATGATCGCTCGCTTATAATTATTTCTTAGGACATATATTATTTTATATCCTACATAAAAGTAACACGCACTGTAAACACTGTCTCTTTGTAAAGGGTGAGGGTTGATTGGCGGATTGTACCGTCTTTTAAGGTGTCCGCTTTATTCGGTTCTCGTTATCTAGGAGATGATCGCCCTCGGTGTTATTGCCCGGATCAAGTAAACTTATAAGTAGAATAAAAAGAGATTTTAGCAGATATATAGAACAGAACCAATCGAGCCCCCATACATAGAAAATCAAAATTTAATCAATTATATAAACAATGGTGATAACACAATACATTAGGAAGATACACTTCCTTTTGGAATAAATCTTTCACCGAATTTCAAAACACAAATATATTTATAAAAATAGCTGATCTGTCTTACTGATAGAATTAGTTCATCATACGTTCGAGTGAACAATCGAAGTCATTGCCTTGTACAATTGCATAACCTGCTTAGGTCTGGTTCACTCCAGTTTCACTGTAGCTGTCCTTTCGCCTTTTTCTGTCCAACCTTCCTCCTGTTTCGCCTCCCTTCGGCCCTCAAACTTCGTGTGGGTAGGTGGATATGTAAGCACGTAGATGCATATATGCTTGGATACGTCAGTACGTAGGTACATATGAGGATACTTCTGGGAATACGTCTGAAGAGCTATTTTCCCCTTTTTGTACTAAGCGTTTCTAGCTTCTACCACCAAAATTTTGTCCGTCGACCTTTCAGACATCCGGTCCCTTGGACAAATCTTTTACGAGAGAATTTCTTCCAAATTGACTCTCGGAGTCCCTTGTACCTTTACTCTTGCAGCAAAGCTTAGACTAATTAGATTTTTCGATGGGGGGAATATTTACAGCTAGGAAATTTCGTGTGAGAAACATGTTCCTATTTAACGTAAGAAATCAGGATGAAATATATTTACCGCCTTTAATCTAGGCGCCAAAATTGGGGTCAACTTGACCTAGGTCTTCGAATAACTGCTTCTGGAATTTTTTCAAGTTTGACAGTTCCACTATGAAATCCAAGTTAGCTGTGTCCTTAATAGTCCGTCTCGCGATTAAGTAAACGAATGCTTAATTTAAAAATCTCTACCACTACGGACCAGACATTTGGAATCACGTCAGTATAGCGATTTAACAAGCTCATGTCCCCATAAATCTAATTAATTGTTCTCTGGCCCAAACTAATGTGCTTTTCGTAGATCGACAAAAAAATATAGCCCCCTCACATAGGTCCCTCCTTGAAGAGTAAATTCGGGTATTTTACATTCCAATTTTTTGGAGATCTATTCTGATTCATTTACACGTCCTCAGGTGAACCTTCACCTCAGACGTCCCTAGTCTACTTGAGCAGTCAGCCTCTACATTCTCATTGCCCTTAATATACCGTACCTGGACTTGGTACTGTTGCAGAAATAATGATCATCTCATTAATCGTCCATTAATTAGCTTAGCGTGAGATACATAGGCGAGTGGTTGGTGGTCAGTTTCTAAAGTAAATTTTCGTCCATACACGTAACGTTGGAATTTAAATATCCCAAAGATAATTGCCAAGCATTTTTCTCAGAGACTGAATAACTGCGTTCTGCAGTTGACAATTTCCTGCTACTGTATGCAACTGGGAATAAGTTTCCGTCGTGCTCTTGTAACAACACTGCCACATAAACCTCTATCACAAGCGTCAGTACGTATGACAAAATCTCGTGTCACATCGGGCAATTTCACTACTGCGTCTGACGTCTGTCTGTCCTTCAACGTTTGAAATGCTCGTTCACATGCGTGTGCCTATATAATGTTCGTCGGAGCCTTTTTCCGAGTCAAGTCAGTCAATGGGTTCGCAATAGCGCCGAAGTTAGCAACATATCGTCGATAATACCCTGCCAGTCCCAGGAAAGATCGAACTTCCGTCTTAGTTGTCGGTCGTAATGCGTCCCCAAGTTGGTCGACCTTTGAACTATCTAGGGCTAACGTGTCTTCGCTGAGGGTATGCCCTTGGTAGGTTAGTTTCCTAAACCCTATATGGCACTTAGATGGTCGTGCGGTCAGTCCCGTTTGTCGAAGTCGCTCTAAAACGGTTTTAAGCAAAATGACCTGATCGTCCCATGTAGCTGTCGCTAAGAGTAAATTGTCCTTGAAGTTTGAAACTCCAGTCCCCCTTAACGGTTCAAGTAATTTTCTCATCATACGCGTGAAGACACTCGATGCATTCTGGACCCCGAATGGCATGACTACCAACTGGTAGGTCCCATCTGGAGTTGCGAAAAAAAAACGTTTTGCTCTATCTTCACTTCGAACTGGAATTTGCCAGTATCCCTGGGGCAGATCGATTTTCGAAAAATACTTCGCATTGGTCACCCCGGCAAATATGGACTCATGGTCAAGTAACAGTTCTACCTGGAATTCCGTGATCCTGTTCAACTTCCTGTAATCGACGAAAAATCTGTGTACCGTTTTTTTTCTGTACCAACACAACAGGACAGCTATACGCCGACTCAGTTGGTTCTATAACTCTCAAGTCTATCATAGCTTGAATTTCTTTCGTACAGTTTCCAATTTCGCATAGGATAGCGGATATGGTTTTAACTTCACTGGCTTCTCATCCAGTAACTTCAGGGTGAACTCCTCCAACTCAGTCTTGTCAGGTCGTTCTCTCAAGACGCTTGAGTAATCTTGGAGTAACGACTCCACCTCCTTACGTTGCTCTGACTTTAACGTCCCGTGAAGGACAACGTCCACGTAGGTTTCTTTCCCTCGTCAATGGACAACTAGGGAGTACTTTGTGATATAAAGAAATTCAATAAATGTATAGTATGACTTTAACTCACCTAAGCTGATAATATAATCAGCTGGAGAGGATTTGTCCTTTGAATTTTGTAATACAATGTTATTGTCAAGTATAGTGACGATTCTGTATTGTGTATACAGAATCGTCGCTATTCTTGACAATAACGTTGCATTATTTTAATCCTTGTACAGGTCAGCAATGTTCCATATCAACACCCCATCGTTTTAATTCCTGTACGGGTCATCAATGTCCCACACCCCTTCGTTTCAATTTCTGTACGGGTCATCAGTGTCCCACACACCTTCGTTTTAATCCTTGTACAGGTCAGTAATGTTCCATATCAACACCCCATCGTTTTAATTCCTGTACGGGTCATCAATGTCCCACACCCCTTCGTTTTAATTTCTGTACGGGTCATCAATGTCACACATCCCTTCGCTTTAATCCTTGTACATGTTAGCAATGTCCCACACACATTCGCAATAACATCGCTAAACGGTCTTTGCTGTTTATTTACAGATTTCTTCTACATTGTCATGGTTTTAAATAAAACGTTAAAGCATCGGTGTAAACTCCGCAGGCTATATTCATTTCCTATTCTATCACTGTGTCCAACAAAAGTCTATTTGATCACAGGTTGCATAGTTAACAGGTCAATTAGCTCCAGGATGGTATAGTAAATAGGTTTATATGCTCTCTGATGGAATGGCAAATAGGTCTATTTGGTATCTTAGGGCTGCACTGTTTGTATTCTCTAACAAAACGGTTAAAAATATATACACGATGACGTTGGTGGTGTTCGCATGTAACTTCTTAACAAATGAGTTATACAAAGACCGCCCCCACCCCCGAGGTATGCATTATGTGTAAAAATGGCATCTTAATCTAAAAACAACCTTTGCTTTAGAACATTTTACAATCGGTCATAAAATGCCTTTCCTAAAGTTCCTCTCCAGAGTTTAGCACAATTACCCAGGGTTCAAAAATTGTACATATTAGGTATTCATCACTGGCAATCTCGGTAATAAAAAGAATGTGCATCACAGGGAGAACGTTGTTGTTGTTGTTGTTGTTGTGGGGTTTAACGCCATTTTTCAGCACGATAGGCTATACATGGCGGCCAGTATTAATGGTGGAGGAAGAACCCGGAAAACCCCGGAAAGAACCACCGACCCACGAGAAGCTACTGGCAGGCTTTCTCACATGCCCACATTGGCTGAATCTTAGACTCGAACCACAGGGAGAACGTAAAAAACACACAATTATCTTTGTATTCATATTCGAATTATCCCCATCCATGATTGATTTGGATTTGAAAAAACAAAACTGGGCCGTACTTCTGCTGTTCGTGCCCTCTCAAACTACCAGCTCAGCATGGCCATTTTAACATTCGTTGCAGTGTCAGAAAGGTATTATGATTGCACGGGACATTACCTATAATTTATGTTTACTAATTATTTGGAACATCAGTAGTTCGAAGTCTCTGATATTGAAGTCTATGAAACAGAATTTCCTTCTTTATTTTCTTTTATATAGCAAAAAGGTAATAAAACATGTCTGCTTTAATTTGATTTTGTATAATTCAGCTGTGTGACAATTTAGTTGATTTTACGTACATTACCAAATATGTTAATATTCTAATTACTACTACATTACATTACTACTCCGATAAACGTTCCAAACACATGACTGCCCCAAGATATGTTCACACACGGTACTGCCCCAAGTTATGTTTACAAACAGTACTGCTGCAAGATATGTTCACACAGTTTTGTCCGAAGTTATGTTCACACACAGTACTGCCTCAAGTTATGTTCACACACAGTACTGCCCCAATATATGTTCACACAGTAGTGCCCCAAGATATGTTCACACACGGTACTGCCCCAAGTTATGTTTACAAACAGTACTGCTCCAAGATATGTTCACACAGTAGTGCCCGAAGTTATGTTCACACACAGTACTGCCTCAATTTATGTTCACACACAGTACTGCCCCAATATATGTTCACACAGTAGTGCCCCAAGATATGTTCACACACGGTACTGCCCCAAGATATGTTTACAAACAGTACTGCTCCAAGATATGTTCACACAGTAGTGCCCGAAGTTATGTTCACACACAGTACTGCCTCAAGTTATGTTCACACACAGTACTGCCCCAATATATGTTCACACACAGTACTGCCCCAAGTTATGTTCACAAACAATATTGTCCCAAGATATGTTCACACACAGTACTGCCCCAAGATATGTTCACACACAGTATTGCCCCAACATATGTTCACACGTAGTACTGCCCCAAGATATGTTCACAAACAATAGTGCCCCAAGATATGTTCACACACAGTATTGCTCCAAGATAAGTTCACACACAGTACTGCACCAAGATATGTTCACACACAGTATTGCCCCAAGATATGTTCACACGCAGTATTGCCCTAAGGTATATTCACACACAGTATTGCCCCAAGATATGTTCACACACAGTATTGCCCCAAGATATGTTCACACACAGTATTGCCCCAATATATGTTCACACACTGTACTGCCCCAATATATGTTCACACACAGTATTGCCCCAATATATGTTCACACACTGTACTGCCCCAATATATGTTCACACACAGTATTGCCCCAATTTATGTTCACATACTGTACTGCCCCAAGATATGTTCACACACAGTATTGCCCCAATATATGTTCACACACTGTACTGCCCCAATATATGTTCACACACAATATTGCCCCAATATATGTTCACACACAATATTGCCCCAATATATGTTCACACACTGTACTGCCCCAATATATGTTCACACACAATATTGCTCCATGATACGGTGTATGTAGAAGATTAAAAGTTGCATAAGTACACTAATTTTTCCAGATCATACGTATTAAAAGCACTCTTTAATCAGAAATAGATCATACGTATTAAAAGCACTCTTTAATCAGAAAAAGATCATACGTATTAAAAGCACTCTTTAATCAGAAAAAGATCATACGTATTAAAAGCACTCTTTAATCAGAAATAGATCATACGTATTAAAAGCACTCTTTAATCAGAAATAGATCATACGTATTAAAAGCACTCTTTAATCAGAAATAGATCATACGTATTAAAAGCACTCTTTAATCAGAAAAAGATCATACGTATTAAAAGCACTCTTTAATCAGAAAAAGATCATACGTATTAAAAGCACTCTTACATGAGAAATGGATCATACGTATTAAAAGCACTCTTTAATCAGAAACAGATCATACGTATTAAAAGCACTCTTTAATCAGAAATAGATCATACGTATTAAAAGCACTCTTTAATCAGAAATAGATCATACTTATTAAAAGCACTCTTTAATCAGAAAAAGATCATACGTATTAAAAGCACTCTCACATGAGAAATGGATCATGCGTATTAAAAGCACTCTTTAATCAGAAATGGATATTACGTATTAAAAGCACTCTTTAATCAGGAAAAGATATGATAACATATACAAATGGATATCAAAAAAAAAAGGAGAAAAGGGGGTTCGATTGTTTCAAGCTTTTTCTTCGTAGTTTCGTGCTTTTCCTGGATTAAAAAATTTCCTGAGAACGTATCATACAGATTTCCTACCTGGTTGATAAAAAGGAATTGATGCATCTCAGTGGCAGTGTAAATAACCATCGTTTCATATCTGAACTATATGGGCTGAGCCGCATCTCTGATTTGCTTCCCATATAAGACTGCTAGATCTGAATAGCTATTCTGACTTTTAGAAAATCAGATAATAATAATAATAATAATAATAATGATAATAATAATAATAATTATCATTATTATATATTACTATTACTATTATTATATTATTATATATTATTATTATTATTATTATTATTTACAAAAGAATCAAAGAAAAAAAGGATAACATTTTATATTTCTTTTAAAAATGTAATAAGTGCAGTTTAAAAAATAGCAATGAAAATTCATTTTTGTATGTTATGAACAGGTAAAGTTAGTGTGATTTGTGGTATTTAAGTTCACTAAGATCATAGAGGGGACAGCCATTTTAGTAAGATGTCTCTTTCAAACATCATATTGCATTCCGAACAGTGGTACAAACTATTTATCATTTCAAGTACGTCAACGACATATATGTGTATTTTAAATCTCTCTACACTGTTAGAGCCAAGACACAAACAGATTTGGTCCGTACCTTTCGCTCTTTCAGTAGGACTCCAAAATGTTGCAGCGAAACCAAGCCAAAGCAACAATGAGTTGAGCACAATATTCACTTGGATCCTTTGTTTATGTGTATTGTCATTTTCTATTTTAGAAATTAAACATATATAAGTATTTTGTCCATTTTCTTGATGCCATAAAACCTGCCGTAAAATCGTTGTTAATTTATGAGCATGGGCTTCCTTACATTATTTATGTTTACTAGCTAATGAGTCTGTTATAGATATTGTGTCATAAAGATCACTTCACTTAGGAAGCAGGAATAAAACAGCTTGTTTATATTACTTGCGAAATCAAGTCCTTGCTCTGTGCTTTTAATAGCTCGCAATGAATTAGCAATAAAAGTCCTATGATAAAGGATCGACAGATTTAGTACTGCGATAACATTGGAAAATATAATTTAGCTTTTTCGAAGCATCTGTTTATTTGCAAAAATGTATCTGTTTAAAACAAATTATCAGGCAAACGTTACATTGTATTCTATTCAATTAATGACAGACATAAAATTGCTAATATAAAATCCGATATTATGCAAGATGGTAAATTTGCCAAATATCAAGGATGAACATTCTTTGAAGCCGACTTCGCATTGTTATGTATTAGCTTGGAGTTCTTTTAGAGTTTTAGACTATATTTATTGTCATAATGCATGTTTAAGATGAAGTAGAAAAATAATAAAATAGGAATAATTTTGCGCCCATTAATTTCAAATTACGACATTCGTGATAATCAGAAATAACCATGGTATCGTCTAGTTCCGTGATAAACTACGACAAACATGATCTTGTTCAATTTATTCTTAAATGATTGGGTAGAAATCGTCATCTCTATATGAGTCCAAAATAATTCGAACGTTTCATATAATGACAAGTAATTTAAAGATCTCATTTTTAAAACCCGTGGTCCTTTCGCAATGGCTCCCCATTAACATCACTATTTTACGGCAGTAAATGATTCAATGTGAAAAGCGGTCCTAGGTTACCTTCTTAGTGTCATACAGAGCTCCGGTTTCGATGTGTTATACCACTTTGATGCCTTAGCAAAAATTGTCTTCGTCCTCTAATGCGAAAAAGTTACACATTTGACTGGACCCGTTCAATAAAAGTGTAAGAAAATTATGTAAAATCTGAGAGCGGATTCTATGTACTTGAAGAGACAGAGTAAAACGTAAGAAAGGTGAATGATGGCATTGAATCATGATTTTTCTTGAGCATGTGTTTAGATTGGGCAACATATTGAGAACTCTAGGGTCCCCAAACATGTACGCTACAGCCAATGTGAGGTCCCAAAACCTGTATTCTGCAGCCAGTGTGAGGTCCCCAAACCTGTATGCTACAGTCAATTTGAGGAATCAATGGCATTATACCCAGACTCATGTGTGTCCATTTTATTAATAAAAAAGAGTATAATACATGTCCTGAGATATTTAAGTAATAATAATAATAATGAGGACTTTGTATAGCGCCTAATCTTTAGAAGCTCTAAGAGCTTTACAACATTAGACAACACCTATAAGATAAAAAACATATAATGATATGATTACAAAACAAACACCATGAAACCAGAAAACATAAAAAACATGCTGAAAATATTTAAGGTAGTAAACATTATTAGGTCTTTAAGTTTGTTCTTGCAGTCGAAATAAGTGAGTTTTAAGAGCACTCTTGAATGGGATCACTGTGTCTTTGTGTCTAAGTTCAGTGGGCAATTTAACACTGAGATGCAAACGGAACAATGAATGAACGGTACATGAACGGAAATTGAACGCAGAACGAAACACCTACTGATGTAGAACAAACACAGAATTAAAGAATAGCAAACGGTATATAACCAATGCTGCTCGCAGCAACAAAGAAAGACTGAACCATGAACAATACACGATAAACGATACACGATACACGATAAGCGACAAACCCAAACCGGTACTATTCTGAAAAACTTTTCGCTTTGCGTAGCCTCTCATCAATGTTTGCAAATGCATATTTAAAGACTGGAAAACGTAAAACGCCTGACTTAAGAGAAATGGTGCACGGCGGGATGAAAAACTAAAAGACGACATAGTTGACTGAAACGTTAACACATTTAAAAGCATTTTAGATGCATTCGAAATGCAATTAAATACATTTCAAATACATTTTTGGGTTGATAGTATTTCAGGGTATACACGCATCATACAAAAGACAACCATTTTTTCATCCAATTTTGCATGTTATCATTTTGGTGCAACTTCTCGTTGGCTATCCCATCTTTTTAAGTACATGCAAGTTTTAAAACAAAAGTTGTCTGAAATTTTGAACCGTCTTCAGCTATTCGGATTCAATTCCATCCCCGTTGATGTGCAACTCTTGCTTGCAAATTTACGATGATCTTCATGGGTTCAGCCCATTTCGTGTTCTCAAACAACTGTGTTCATAGTTTGGTTATACAACCCATTGGCCTTCAAATTCTTTGCGCACGACTCTCGAACTCATGCTGGAAACACAAGTTAGATAACTTACTCAGATCTCTCGAAACGGAATATTTTAGTAAAAGAAGTAAAGGTAAGAAAATCATTAAGTTTTTGCGATTCTTATTATCTTTATCGACTTTACAAACATTGAAACAGACCAGAATTTTGAGTTCAAAAGGAAAGTTGCCTAATATATATATATATATATATATATATATATATATATATATATATATATATATATATATATATATATATATATATATATATATATATATGTGTGTGTGTGTGTGTGTGTGTCTGTGTGTCTGTGTGTCTGTGAAAGATTTTATTTTGCACGTGTAATCAGTTTTATATTACCTTGACACTGGTAGAGTATCTTTTTAAGTTTGACAATATAGGAAAGGAATGAACAATAAAGATGGAGACTAACGGAATACTACTTGATGAAGTTTGTTCAGCGTATATTAAAATGTATTTCTATTTTCTTTGCCTGTTCATTGGTACTTTTTTACAAAATAAAAAAAGCTACTTCGAAGGATCGTTACCGCAAAATTCACATGCTTTTCATGTATTTCCCGTCATTTCCTGATTGTGAAGGAAAACGGAAAGTATTAAATTGAGTCTTTCTGTTGTACGTCCTACCGTTTTCACAGACTCCTTAAATGTGTGTGTATGATTAGGATTTTTAACGTAGCTTTAACAATTTTTCAGTCATATCGCTACGATGTCTGCAGTGTGGCAATTTATAGTGTTGCACTGCGGCATCATGCCGCATACATGTAGCATGATGTTCCACCCAGTCACATTATCCTGGCACCAGGCCGACCAGTCCTAACACTAACCTGTTAATGCTGAGCGCCTAGCGAGGCAGCTGTTAGTACCAGTTTTGCAGGTCTTTGGTATGACTCGGCCGGGGATCGAACTCAACGACCTCCCGCTTCCGAGGCGGACGCTCTAACCACTAGGCCACCGGGGCTCCTTAAATTATATAGAGGATCACTATGGTGTGTTAATTGCGCATGTTCTGGAAAATGGGTGGTTTTCCTGGGTGACATTATCTGCATCGCGATCTCTGAATGTCGTATGATTAAATTCACTCCGGATGATAGAAGTTTTAATTGGGGGATGGGAGGTGGGGTGCGTTGGGCGATAGGTGATAGTGGATGGTTCGTTTCACACTCTGATAGGTGAGTTAGGCAACTTCATGGAAATTAGGGTTGGGGGATGGGCGCAGAGCGGGAAAATCGAAGCACTACTGGTTTATGGGAATTTAATGTCAAAATGGGGGTTTATGGTAATTTAATATTGTATTTAAATCACCTAATACTCGAGTAGTAAAGAGATGGTGAGTTCCTGGCTACTCCTTGTGTTTTTATTAAAATATTCAAATTTCATAAGTGGCCTGGAAACACAAAGCGAGTTCAAAAATTTTAAATATATTGGAACGATTTCGTCGCAAGGCAAACATCAATTAAACCTATCAAATTATCATTGCTTTTCCAGATTTTAAACGTAACATTATTGAAGATTAAAGAATTAACCGATAACCTGGCATCGCTATGATATAAAGATTCCCATTCCAAATAGTATCTACGGCTTAGTAAATTTACCATATACATACACGATTTGGTCACATTCCAGATACAAATTATGGAGTACTAAGTGAAGTATACAAGGTATGGAGTAATGATTGTCAAGTAATTTTACACCAGTTATTCGCATTCCAAATACAAGGTGTGGTCTATTGATGTTCTAAAACTCAAATACGAGTTGTCTGCATTAAAAATTGCGTATCATCTTGTCTACAACGAGAATCCTGATCCGCAGCAAGTCTTAAAGGTACAACTTGAATATAAAATATTCTGCCTGGCAACTAACCTGAGCTTTGTGATCAGACAAATTTAATGCGACAAAAGCTATATATAACCGGTTCCCAACACATAATTTTTTAATTTCACTTCATGAATTTGTTTGATGTGTATCTGCGGCATTGGTCTAATGACGGTAGTCTTGTAGTTTCATACCTTGCCTTTCCCGAAAACATTTGGGAGAGAAATGCCTCTGTCTGCGTGGGTTCGAGTCTTGCATTCGGCCAATGTGGGTTTGTGAGAAACCTTGCCAGTATCTTGTAGGTCGGTGGTTCTTTCCGGGGTTTTTTTCCGGGTTCTTCCTCCACCGTTTATACTGGCCGCCATATATAGAGCCTATCGTGTGCTGAAAAATGGCGTTAAACCCCACAACAACAACAACAACAACAGAGAAATGCCAAACAATATTAACATTATCAACAGTTGATGCTTCACAACATCCTCTTTCATACTGAATGATATATTTATTATACATGAAATTCGTTAAATAATTGTTTCTGCACGCAGTTTAGTTCTTGCTATAATTAACACGATCGTATTAAACGGGAAGAACTACTAGTATTCAAACAGTCTTGTAGATGTTTATTCGGATTGGAATGAATTTTGTAAAATCTTCCATATACGAAATTGGTACATGTGTAAGGGTTTAGCTTTAACAAACTGCTACATTGGTAAGAACATGAAAATAACGTATAAGACTTTTGGGCCACCTATATACCAAAAACGTTGTCAAAATTGCCCTCTGACATCAAGAGATATGTTGGGTTTAACTTAACGTGTCCAAAGTGCCCTTTGACATCAAGAGATATGTGAAGTACATGTCCGAATTGCAACTGGTCATTAATATATACTTGTGGTTTAACATTACATGTCCAAATTGCCCTTTGACATCAAGATATATGTTGGATTTAACATTACATGTCCAAATTGTCCTTTGACATCAAGACGTATGTGGGATTTAACATTACATGTCCAAACTGTCCTTTGACATCAAGACGTATGTGGGATTTAACATTAAATGACCAAATCAGCTTGAAATTATTAATGTTGTTGAGGAAACTACAGTAACAGCGGATAAGAAAATTTCGATAGAGAAATCCTACACTTTTATCTCGAATGACCTTCAAATTTGAACTGAAAGGCCATAGTAGGACGCTGTAGTCAATACTTGCTTTATATGAGACACACAATATGCAGTTAGTAGAGGTGTTAGAAGATGATGTTAAAGATTTAGAAACAAGCCTGAGAGAAAAAGAATTGATGGGCGGTGAAAAGGCATTAAAAAGAGAACAGAAATTTTTTAAATCGAAGTCTTGGCTAACATAGACCAACATAATTACAAGTAACTTCTTTGCCATTAGGACTATTGAGTTAACTGTTTGTTCAGTTATGTTAATACCTACATCATCGTGACTTGTGCCCAAACTAAATAAACCACTTCGCATGTCAGCAGTGTCACCAAACCGGATTCATTTCTATGCCAGGAATAGATGATTGCCTTTGCCAATTTGGACATATCAAAGGGTTTTTAGTTTGGTTTTGGTGCTTTACAGCAAAGCAATATAACTATGTTATTCGGTATCGAGGCATTCGGAATAAAGTGCCTTGGCTAAAGACTCACCACAGTTGCTGACCCAAGTTGGTCTGATGGTGGAACTCAAACCCGCACCATATCGGTCGTGAGTCCGGCACGCTAACTACGAAGCCAGCGTTGCTCTTCTTTCAAAAGAATTTTGGCAAATTCCATTCACGGAAAGAGCAAATGAAATTTAGGCATTGGCAACTCAAGATGTACTTTAATAATATAAAGTGACACCGATTGTGATTGGTAAAAAAATATTTGCCCCCAATATTCCTGCGTGTTATGGACATGATAATATCTGGTCTAGATAACTGATACAAACACACATTAATGACGTCATCATCTACAACGACCCCGAGAAAGAATGCTTGGATATCTTCGTAAATTATGGAATGCAAATCTGACAGTTAAGTTAGGTAGACGTGAATTATGCCATGAGTGTCTCACATTGCAGGATACGGTCAAGTTAAATTTGGTATTGCTGGATATTATCGAAAATTTGTTCAAAATTTCCATAATTGCATAGCCTCTGACAAATTTGTTTGAGTAAGAAATCCAAGTTTCATTGGTCTGACAAATGTCAGAACTCTATTTCTAAAACATTAAACAAGCACCAGAGAAATTACTACAAAATCGACAAGGAACGTTTGGCTTTGATATTGCCTTTGCAATATTCGGAAGCGTTATGTTCCTTCGGTTCCGTCTTCGAGTTTTGTATTCAGTGGTCATAACCCATTTGTTTTCATTGACAAAATGAAAACCAAAACTCAGAAATGAAGATGAGTTTGATACTGCAGGAAAACAAAATTGACATTAGGCAAATCAGAGCAAAAGGTAATGTGATTGCAGATGACCTTTCACGTGTACAAAAGTAACAATTTGTTTGATTTTGTGTCACTCATAATATTAACTACTGTAATATAATATGTTTATTTGACTAATATGAATGAGAAAGACTTATTCTATAAATCTGTCTTTTTGTTCCGAGGGGAGGTGTTATGTATATCTAGAGTGTGTTTAATATTTGTCCATGATTGAGGTTGTAGAATTATAACCTACCTGACTTATGTAAAAATTGTAAGAAGTGAACAAGATGTTTACTTGAACTTGAGTTCAAGACCAGACCTTGTTTACGAGTTAATGGGGTTTTCCATAGGAGATCTATTAAGTCGCAAGTCAGTTAACATTTGTATATGAAGAGATCTGCTAAACAACTGTTTATTCCTGAATCATATCATTCTTTTGAAACCTATGATCTGCGTTTGAAGTTGTATTCAGATATAATTTAGAAGAATTATTTACTGGAGATACAAAGTGTTTATTATGCTAAAACAATACTTTAGAATTCTTGAAAACTCATTTAAAAATATTTTGGTTCATGCCTTTGTGGTAAATTAGGGCATTCAAGACTACTGGAATTCTTTCAGAACATTCTATACTTTTTGGCATGTGATAGGACATTTAGGATTATTTGGGATTAAATTCACAATACTGTACGTGAAATGGGGAAAATTTCTGTCGATCTCCGAAAATCACATTAGTTTGGGCCAGTAAACAATTAATTAGATTTATGGGGACACGCGCTTGTTAAGTCGCTGTACTGTAGTGATTTCTAATGTCGGGTCGGTAGCGGTAGAGATTTTTAAATTAAGCATTCGTTTACTTACCCGCGAGGCGGACTATTAGGGGCACGGCTAACTTAGTGGAAATGTCAAACTTGACAAATTTCCAGAAACCGTTAGTCGAAAACCTGGAAGGTCAAGTTGACTACAATTTTGGCGCTTAGCTAAAAGGCGGTAAATATATTTCATCCTGATTGGTTACGCTAAATAGAGGCGTGTTTCCCCACACGAAATTTCCTAGCTGTCAATATCTCTCTCTCCCCCCCCCCCCGAAAAATCTAATTATTCTAAGCTTTGCTGCAAGAGTAAAGGTATAGGGGACTCCGAAAGTCAATTTGGAAGAAATTCTCTCGTAAAACATTTGTCCAAAGGACGGTAGGTCTGGAAGGTCGACGGACACAATTCGAAAGCACAAAAGATATTCATGATTCGTTGATACCAATATAATATTCTACTTAAATTATTTGATAATATGTGCATGAATTTAGTTGTTTAAATTCATAGATCAATTCTCTTGATAAAGTATAACTGTGTTGAGTTATATATATATATATATATATATATATATATATATATATATATATATATATATATATATATATATATATATATATAGATATATATATACATACGAGAAGACATGTGAATTCACCAATCTTAGGTAATTTCATGTATGCTAAACACTTGAATGTGATGAATTAGCCATTATGAAGTACATTAATCTTATGCAACTAGGTTTGTTTTGGTATTCAATGCTTGGCCCGATTAAATAGCCTTTGGTATCTGTTTCAATACCGATATTAAGATCTGATTACTTCGCATTAACACACAAGACTTAGAAGTTCCGCTCTCATCTCAATTACACAAATGAATTAATGAAATTCACTACCTGGCTTAAGATCTGATTAAGAGAGGGGAGTAATGTTCTATTCCCAGTAGAATAACCGAGTATGTGTGATCTACATGGTTACATATCCACCTACCCACACAAAGTCTGAGGGCCGAAGGGAGGCGAAACAGTAGATAGGTTGGGAGATAAAAAAGAGGAAAAAGGCGAAAGGACAGAGAACAGCTACAGTGAAATTGGAGTGAACCAGAGATAAGCAGGTTATGCAATTGTACAAGGCAACGACTTCGATTGTTCACTCGATTGTATGATGAACTAATTCTATCAGTAAAACCGATCAGCTATTTTTATAAATATATTTGTGTTTTGAAATTCGGTGAAAGATTTATTCCAAAAAGAAGCGTATCTTCTTAATGGATTGTGTTATCACCATTGTTATGTAATTGATTAAATTTTGATTTTCTACGTACGGGGGCTCGAGTGGTTCTGTTCTATATATCTGCTCAGATCTCTCTTTATTCCACCTGTAAGTTTACTCGGTCCGGGCAATAACACCGAGGGCGGTCATCTCCTAGATAACGAGAACCGAATAAAGTGGACACCTTGAAAGAAGGTACAATCCACTAATCAAGCCTCACCCTTTACAAAGTGGGGGGCGTTTACAGTACGTGTCTCTTAATTTTTCAATTTGTAACTTAGAGAAATAATACATTTGCTGATTTTACTAAACTTCTTGGTTTTGCTTCCTTCATTAACAAAATTTCAGACTATAAAGTCATAAGACAGCAATGGTAATTTTCTGATATTTTTTGAAGACCTTAAAAAGCAGTTTCCTGACAGAATTGAACATCATTTCATTCCCTATTACAGCTATGTATCGATTACTCCAGCTAGTTCTCTTCTATCGTAAACCATCTGAAGCTCGTCTCCTACAGCTCGCCCTACGATCTCTCCAGCTCACCGTAAGATTACTCCAGTTCACCCTTCGATTTTCTTAGCCCGCCCTACCATTAATCCGGCGATCTGTCACACTGCGATTACATTTGCCCACCGTACGATTACTCCAGTTCACCCTACGATGTCTCCAGCTCATCTTCTCCAGCTGACCCTACGATTACTCCAGCTGACCCTACAATCGAACCATCTCGTCCATTTTGAACGATTTGGCGTGCCAAAGACGTGTTTGAGAAATCGATCAGAATGACAAAACGTGGAGACTACTGCTGCATGGTATCTATCCACTGAAATGAATTGGCGTGTTTCAGAGAAAACGATCGGTAAGAGAAAGCAAATGGACACTAATGAAAATAATAACGATTGTGAATTCAATTACACCCACTGAATATAAATTTACACGCAGGTAGTGAATACAATTACACCACCTGTATATACAATTACACACAGATATTGAATATACCGTTTGTATCTACAATTTATGCAGCTAGTGAATAAAGTTAAAATGTCTGCATATACAATTACACATATCTAGTGAATACACGTACACCGCTTCTATACACAATTGTATGCAGCTAGTGAATACAATTAAAGTGCATGTAAATGCAATTACACATGTCTAATGAATACACGTACACCGCTTGCATACACAGTTGTGCATATCTCGTGAATACAATTACACCGCCTGTATATACAGTTATACATATATCTAGTGAATACAAGTACACCGCTTCTATACACAATTGTATGCAGCTAGTGAATCTAAATTACACCTCTTGTATATAAATTACAGACAGTGAATACAAGTATACCTACCCGCTGCAAAGTTATTATATCGTAATTAATTCAACATGAATATTGTCTTCGTAAACAAAATATAATTTCACTGTAGTCACCGACATAATCACTTACTGAAAACGAATAATCTACACCATACAGATACAGTCAATGATTTTTAAAAATAATCTACACCATACAGATACAGTAAATGATTTTTAAAAATAATCTACACCATACAGATACAGTCAAAAATGATCTACACCATACAGATACAGTCAATTTAAAAAAAAAATAATTTACACCATACAGATAGTCGGTGAATGTTAAAAATAATCTACACCATACAGATGCAGTCAATTATTTTTAAAAATGATCTACACCATACAGATACAGTCAATGATTGTTAAAAATGATCTACACCACACAGACACAGTCAATGATTTTTAAAAATGATCTACACCATACAGATACAGTCAATGATTTTTAAAAATGATCTACACCATACAGATACAGTCAATGATTGTTAAAAATGATCTACACCACACAGATACAATCAATGATTTTTAAAAATGATCTACACCACACAGACACAGTCAATGATTTTTAAAAATGATCTACACCATACAGATACAGTCAATGATTTTTAAAAATAATCTACACCATACAGATACAGTCAATGATTGTTAAAAATGATCTACACCACACAGACACAGTCAATGATTGTTAAAAATGATCTACACCACACAGATACAATCAATGATTTTTAAAAATGATCTACACCATACAGACACAGTCAATGATTTTTAAAAATAATCTACACCATACAGATACAGTCAATGATTGTTAAAAATGATCCACACCATACAGATACAGTCAATGATTGTTAAAAATGATCCACACCATACAGATACAGTCAATGATTGTTAAAAATGATCCACACCATACAGATACAGTCAATGATTGTTAAAAATGATCCACACCATACAGATACAGTCAAAGATTTTTTAAAATAATCTACACAATACAGATAGTCAATGATTTTTAAAAATGATCTACACCATACAGATACAGTCAATGATTTCTAAAAATGATCTACACCACACAGATACAGTCAATGATTTTTAAAAATAATCTACACCATACAGATACAGTCAATGATTTTTAAAAATGATCTACACCATACAGATACATCAAGGATTTTTAAAAATGATCTACATCACACAGATACAGTCAATGATTTTTAAAAATAATCTTCACCATACAGATACAGTCAATGATTTTTAAAAATGATCTACACCATACAGATACAGTCAATGATTTTTAAAAATGATCTACACCACACAGATACAGTCAATGATTTTTAAAAATAATCTACACCACACAGATACAGTCAATGATTTTTAAAAATAATCTACACCATACAGATACAGTCAATGATTTTTAAAAATGATCTACACCATACAGATACAGTCAATGATTTTTAAAAATGATCTACACCATACAGATACAGTCAATGATTTTTTAAAAATGATCTACACCACACAGATACAGTCAATGATTTGTAAAAATAATCTACACCATACAGATACAGTCAATGATTTTTAAAAATAATCTACACCATACAGATACAGTCAATGATTTTTAAAAATGATCTACACCATACAGATACAGTCAATGATTTTTATAAATAATCTACATCATACAGACACAGTCAATGATTTTTAAAAATAATCTACACCATACAGATAGAGTCAAAAATGATCTACACCATACAGATACAGTCAATGATTTTTAAAAATGATCTACACCATACAGATACAATGATTTTTAAAAATAATCTACATCATACAGATACAGTCAATGATTTTTAAAAATAATCTACACCATACAGATACAGTCAATGATTTTTAAAAATAATCTACACCATACAGATACAGTCAATGATTTTTAAAAATAATCTACACCATACAGATACAGTCAATGATTGTTAAAAATGATCCACACGATACAGATACAGTCAATGATTTTTAAAAGTGATCTACAACAAACAGATACAGTCAATGATTTTTAAAAATGATCTACACCATACAGATACAGTCAATGATTTTTAAAAATAATCTACACCATACAGATACAGTCAATGATTTTTAAAAATAATCTACACCATACAGATACAGTCAATGATTGTTAAAAATGATCCACACGATACAGATACAGTCAAAGATTTTTTAAAATAATCTACACCATACAGATACAGTCAATGATTTTTAAAAATGATCTACACCATACAGATACAGTCAATGATTTTTAAAAATAATCTACACCATACAGATACAGTCAATGATTTTTAAAAATAATCTACACCATACAGATACAGTCAATGATTTTTAAAAATGATCTACACCATACAGATACAGTCAATGATTTTTAAAAATAATCTACACCATACAGATACAGTCAATGATTTTTAAAAATAATCTACACCATACAGATACAGTCAATGATTGTTAAAAATGATCCACACGATACAGATACAGTCAATGATTTTTAAAAGTGATCTACAACAAACAGATACAGTCAATGATTTTTAAAAATGATCTACACCATACAGATACAGTCAATTATTTTTAAAAGTAATCTACACCATACAGATACAGTCAATGATTTTTAAAAATAATCTACACCATACAGATACAGTCAATGATTTTTAAAAATAATCTACACCATACAGATACAGTCAATGATTTTAAAAAATAATCTACACCATACAGATACAGTCAATGTTTTTTAAAAATAATCTACACCATACAGATACAGTCAATGTTTTTTAAAAATAATCTACAACATACAGATACAGTCAATGATTTTTAAAAAATAATCTACGCCATACTGATACAGTCAATGATTTTGAAAAATAATCTACACCATACAGATACAGTCAATTTAAAAAAAATAATCTACACCATACAGATACAGTCAATTAAAACAAAAATAATCTACACCATACAGATACAGTCAATGATTTTTAAAAATGATCTACACCATACAGATAGTCAGTGATTTTTAAAAATAATCTACACCATACAGATACAGTAAATGATTCATAAAAATAATCTACACCAAACAGATACAGTCAATGATTTTTAAAAATAATCTACACCATACAGATACAGTAAATGATTTTTAAAAATAATCTACACCATACAGATACAGTCAATGATTTTTAAAAATAATCTACTCCATACAGATACAGTCAGTGATTTTTAAAAATAATCTACACCATACAGATACAGTAAATGATTCATAAAAATAATCTACATCAAACAGATACAGTCAATGATTTTTAAAAATGATATACACTAGACGGATACAATCACGGACCCAAAAATACCAGGCAGGTACGATCATTGATTTAAAAAAATAATTGTGTCCCCCCCAACCCAATAAATATAGGCAGGAACGATAATTGACTAATAAATTAAGCGTGACTGTAATGTTAAAAGATATATGTATATATGTATGTATGTATGTATGCATGTGTGTGTATGTACGTACGTAGGAAGGTTAGTAGGCAGGCAGGCAGGCAGGTGGGTAGGTAGGTAGGTAATAGGTAGGTATACCAAGTCTTTCAATGAACAAGCCATTCATTACTCACACTGGATGAACGAAAGTTGAAAGATTTACACAAGCTGAAAGTGAATAATTTTGACATATGTACACCAGATTTTGAAACACTGTAAAGAATATGTTTGTACTTATCAATGAGACAAAAGCGAAAGATTACGGTATGCGTTTTCACATTTATGCTAGTCATATTGGACGCGCGAATTAATGTCCACTCGGTTTGGAAATTAGCATCGCCTTCTGATCTTAACCGGACGCTAAAATCCATGGCTGACCCCTATTTCATTACGGCTGTCGTGTTTCCCGAGATTGCTTCCTGTTCGAAAATGAACTCTGCTACAAAACAATCAAATAATAATGCAAGCTTAATTAACTTCGAATTCATCTGAGACGAAAGTCAACGAAAGCATATGGTAAATACATTTTGAGTTTTATTAGAGGAAGAAACCGTTCCTTTATTTCACGACACTGACTGCCTCCAAGTGAGAACGTATTGTTAACGTATGTCATCTCTACTCAGGCATGATATGATAATGACCATACTTATGGAAACAGAGAAAGAGATTATTCACCAAAAGTAATAATGGGTTTTAAAAAAAATACTAATGTGTGTATTCGTTAAAATTAACGTTGATCAAAAGATTGAAACAAAATGGCTATCAAAGTGGCAAAATCGTCTCAATTTTGAGATATTGGCATAATTATTTGAATATGATATGGTATTAAAAATGGGTTTGTGCTGCTTTTGAAAAGTGATTTTGGAGTTGGCGACTCCAGAAACGACATAACTTTTTACACGTCCGTCCTGGGTAACTGCATACAGTTCCTTGAAAGCATACAACGTGTAATCCTGCAAAGGCCATAGAGAAACTTGAGCTGGTGACACATATGTCCGACACAATTAGGATACAGTTTAAAGTCATGGAGTGCAAATCTAAATGATGGGTTCGCCTAATATTGACGAGACATATGTATCTCTTTTATTCGGAAGCGGTGTCGTTAACAATGTCATTTAAGTTGAGATCCTGTAATGATGTACTTTTAAAGTCACATCTGTATATAACTGATCCGTACTAATATGCAAGGAGCTCTGTCTGACATGGCGTCTTTGCAAACAATGATTCCATGGTGATTAAACGTTTTGTAAAGTCACGTGTCTCCTACATCATTTGTACCATTGGAACGAAAATTGTGAATAATATTGCCATGCAGAAAGTTTGCATACTGATATTTATTTACATAGTTTTTGTATCTTTTAATATACTTGCGTGTTTTGCACTGCATGTAATGCCAGAAACATATGATTAATCTAAACTCGTAGTCCTTTTGCAATTAATTTTCTGCTGGAAGTAATGCATTACAAGTAAAAATATATAACACTAAAATAATAAAATCCATGTTCCTGAATTAATTACAGAATGGTAATTTTAAAACTTAAAACGAAGACAAATCTGGCTTTAATAAGCACACAAATTCAAGGATAAATAACAATAACGATTATAGTTGTATACTTTAAGAACACTACACGGGAAAGGAGTTACAGTGTTTCTTTGTATTCCGTATCCTTACCTCCAGTAGCGCTGGCATTGTTACATTCATTATCACATCCGTATGCTCTCTAATTATACCAAATGGGTACAATATCTCGATTCGAAACGCGTTCGATCATTCCAAACCAGAACGAGACTAATACAATCGTACTAACGTACCAAAATTAGAAGATAAGAAAAACAAAATGCTTTACCCTTGTTGCAGGTGAACACTGTTCTTCCTGGTTACGGAAACATGCATCGTAAAGCTTGCGCTAAATCAAGGTTGTTTGAAAAATATTCTTTGTCTGCAGACTTTGTTAAGGCAAATCATATGTAAAACGCTCACGAGATTTTAGACTCACCGAATTTTGCTTTCCAAACAATGCAGTAAATGATTCTCGTGCCACTAGAAAAGGAAAGATACGAAAATATCAACCAAATTTTAATTGTATTGTAGATAAAACAATAATGTATGATTAATTACGATTTTACCTCTAGATTATGAATAATTAAGATTTGAAATGGAAGAGTTAAATAGTGTCAGATACTTAAAAACATGTCGATTTACACACACACACACACACACACACACACACACACACACACACACATATATATATATATATATATATATATATATATATATATATATATATATATATATATATATATAACTTTTTATTGTTATGTATATTCGATTTGTATTATATGTTGGCTTGTCTTAACGATTTATGTTATGTATATCTGTATTTGTATTTAACCTTCATCAAAATCAAGTTCATTGTGTTCCTGACCATTGAGATATATTTTGTAAACAATAATACATGGCTATTACTAATCTATGGGTATATGTTAAATATTGAGATCATTATCAATGCAGGTAAATATTCTTATTTGAATCGGAGTCTAGGACACAGTTTTTCAGTTTGAAATCCCTTAACTTGTTGACAACGTTGAATGTTTAGAGAGTAGGCCGAACTACATGCGGCCTTTTCATATAATTGTTTTTATATGTAACAATAACTACTTCTTGCCTTAATTTTGGAAGCAGAATAGATGTTACTGTTGTGTTTATATTTTAATTTGAGTGGATTTATTTATTCAAATTATCATTCACTGGAAATACAAAGTGCTCATCAATATTATTCTGGTACTGGAACATTAATTTGGAATTGTAGCGAATTCAGACAACGACATTTTTGGATTATATTGCATCGGTACACGAAAGGACTGATATAACATCATCACAAACCAGTTCACTGGTACGTTGATAAATTCGAGACTACAGGCACTTCATCGCATTCAGTATCGGAATTTATGTGGAATACCACTGGAATTAACTTTTAACTTCTTACATTTGTACTTCTAATAGAACGTTTATGACTAATTATAAGATGTACATTTTGGCGCCAGACATTTGGAGGCTAGCTATTTTACTCCTCTCCTTTAAAATGTGCTGTTTCTGATAAATGGTGCGGCTATTTAAAAATGGTTCTTGCTACCTTAGTACATCATCACAAGAGACTTATTCTTCTTACTATTAGGTGATCTGTTGATGGGATGATTCAAAATGTGTCCAATTGGAATGAATCTACAAACCGATTTAGAAATGAGTCCCATCATCCAGAAGACGGCTATTTCATCTTTTTCCATTCTGGCTTTTTTGATTATTCACATTGTTCCTACTTTGAACTCATTTCGACAAATATTTTATATACAGATTCTTTAAAGTTTGTCACCAATCAAAGGCACTCATTTAAAAAAAGGAAGAAATCGAACAACTATTTCAGCTACAAGCAATGCTTTAAATGTTGTTGCCTTTGTTAGTTTACATGCTTCACGCTGTTATTTTGGCCGTGTGGAAAATCTCATTCTTGTAATATTATTCTTCTGACTTTCGATTTCCTGATATTTTCATTTTTATGGCATTAAGTAGAATAAATGATTAAATGAATGTTTCATAAATTACTCGTTATCAAAGTCACCATTTCCACACAGCTAAATAAATAAAAACAAAATTCAACAGCTTAAAGAAATTTACCTTAGTTGTGTTGGGGTTTAGTTGTTCCGATTTATGAAGATCTCAAAATTACATTCTGGAATTCTATCAAATTGTCTTGACTTTCTTTCATAATTTGCTTTTTGCGATTTGCAAAATGAAATTTGGCTTCATGCAGCATAACGTTTAGCGTATTTTTTTGCGTAAGACGTTAAAAATATATCCCAACTTAATTCTGCATAGGTCTATAAGTAATATCATTGCAATAAATGTCATTGGAAACACGATGACCTGAATGCAGCTGGAGTCTTCTAGAGCCTTGCAATGGCTCTCATTGAAAGCATGATGATTGGAATACTGCTGACGTCCTCTGGAACTTTGGAATAACATTCATAGATGACTTAAATTCAGTTGGCGTCTTCTAAAGCCATGCAATGGCTTTCATTGAAAGGATGATGACTCGAATACAGCAAGCCTTTTCTAGAACATTGCAATAGCTTGCAATGATGACTCGAATACAGCTAGCGTCTTCTAGAACATTGCAATAGCTTACAATGATGCCTCGAATACAACTAGCTTCTTCTAGAACCTTGCAATGGCTTACAATGATGACTCGAACACAGCTAGCGTCTTCTCGAACCTTACAATAGCTTACAACGATGACTCGAATACAGCTTGCTTCGTCTAGAACCTTGCAATAGCTTATAATGATGACTCGAATACAGCTAGCTGCTTCTAGAACCTTGCAATAACTTACAACGATGAATCGAATACAGCTAGCATCTTCTAGAACCTTGCAATAGCTTGCATTGATGACTTGAATACAGCTTGCTTCGTCTAGAACCTTGCAATAGCTTACAATGATGACTCGAATACAGCCAGCATGTTCCGTGTTCGTGGCAGTCCTGTCTTCTAAGTGAGTACTTACGGAAGCATCTGGTTTCCGCAGAACTAAAACTTTGCAATCCATATTTGAAATCATTCAGTAACTGTTGAAAAAAGATGATTCAAGATGGCCGCTATCGCTTAACCGGCTAGATGAAGCTGTTCCGTTTTTTTTTTGTGCCGTTTTCATGATATTTGTGCTTGTAGCATGTCTTCGTCTACGTTTTTGTGTTCATTATGTATTGGCTGTTCAGTTCGTATGTGTTTCTTCATCTCCTTGTTTTGGAAACGAGAACAATTAGACTTTTTCTCAGCTGCCTTGCTCTACTGCTACAACTTCCATTTGAACAAACCGCTATCACGTGATACTCGCAGTCAACCCGTTTATGCTATGATGGACCCTCATTAATTGCTTTAAATGACCACTCCTTGGCTCTCCACACTACATTGTGCTCTAGACTAAACGAACTGGGACTATATTCATCATTACCTAAATGTAAACAGAAGCGAATAAAGAAACGTTGTTTCAAAGCTGGCCGGCGAAGAACAACAAGAATTCCAGTTATTTCCCTTATGCCCTTTCCGGCTCGACAATTTAAAAATTCGACCGTTAATTTAGACAACCTAATTCAAATCCCTATTAATTCGTCAACCTTCGTGTCAACTATCCAAGAGATACCTTTGCGTATTGCATTATTCAATGCCCAATCAGTAGGACAACCGGAAAAGCGTACAGAAATAGTTAATTTTATCAACGACCAGACTATTGACATCTATTTCCTGACAGAAACATGGCTAAAACATCAGGCGATGAGCCCAAGTGTGCGGATATAACACCCACTGGTTACTCCATCAAGTCGTTCACCGTAACTCTCGCGGAGGTGGAATTGCTGTCATCACAAAGAACTCCATGATCAAACGTCTTAACCACACCACAACATTCAATTTCGACCACACATCGTTTGAAGTAGTCCAAACCACACTCACACTGGAGCAAAGGTCAGTTCATAAGTTTCTGCCTATACCGCCCTCCTCCTAGTAGAAAAAACAAGCTGACTGAATCTCTCTTTTTAGAGCAGTTTCCTAATCTCCTGCAGTACGGAAATTCGATAGGTGGCAACCTGATTATTCTTGGAGATTTCAATTTTCACTTTGACTCTCCCAGAAAACCAAACATATCAAAACTCCTAGATTCCATTAATGTTTTCAACCTCAAACAGTCAGTTAACCAACCCACCCATAAACATGGTCACATTTTAGACTGGATTCTTCATAGACCTGATGATAACATTCTACGGTCCTCCGTGGTATCCCATGAACTTGCATCAGATCACCTCTGCATTATATGCCATCTTAACGTATCAGTCCCTAACCCTCCACCTTTATCTGCTACTAAGAGAAACTTCTGTATGATAAATAGAGCCAAAGTAATCCATGACATGCAAGAAAACCTAACAACTTGCTTACCTCCTACAGCAGAACAACTCGATAACTTGCCTGCGTTCATTGCTCGACAAACAGCCCCTGCTACCAAGTGCAGAGTATCAATTCAAAAGTGTTCTCCATGGTATAGCAGTGTTAGGGACCAGCTTCGCACTGCTAAAAGAGACCGCCGTAAAGCTGAAAGGATTTGACTTTCCACCAGACTCACTATTCATAAGCAAATCTATGAGCCGCTAAGAAGAATGTCACAAATATAGTCCATGTTGCGAAATCAGCCTACTACAGTACTAAGATCATTGAAAGTTACAGCTGCAATGAGCTCTTCGAGATTACTAACAAGCTAATGTCAAGGAACAAATCCACACCACTTCCAACTACCTTCTGTCCAGTCGACCTTCCGGACATGTTTGCAAATTTCTTCCGTGACATAGTACATGAACAAGCCATTAGAGATAAGCTTGACACCACAATTTCAGTTGACTCGTCGTCACCATACAGTTGGAATACATAATTTGAACGGCAACCATCAGCAGCATTTGAACCTGTCTCTATGGATTTCGTACGTTCAATCCTGATAAAGAGTGCACCAAAGTCATGTGAACTTGATCCAATTCCAACATCACTGCTGCTTGAGTGCTTAGATCCCGTATTGCTTTCACTAACTGATTTTATTAATACCTCTCTCTCATCCGGGGAATTCCCATCACTTTTCAAAACTGCCATTGTAAAGCCTCTGCTGAAGAAACCAACACTAGACCATAACGATTTAAACAACTACCGCCCAGTTTCTAAGCCCCCATTCATATAAAAGAATCTTAGAAAATGTTGTTCTATCCCAGCTTGTATCTCATCTGAATTCAAACAGTCTTTTTAGCAATGTGCAATCTGCATATCGCCATTGCCACAGTACTGAAACTACTCTTCTAAAAGTAGTTAATGACATTCTCTCTGCTTTGGATAGCGGAAAGATTACAGTCCTCACCCTGCTTGACTTGTTTTCAGCATTTGACATAATAGACCATGAGATATTACTTCACAGTCTCCAGCATGTATTTGGCATCCATGATACAGCCTTACTGTGGTTCAAGTCCTACTTGGTCAACAGGACACAAATTGTGTCTGTAAATGGAATACACTCCAGCCCAGTTGATCTATGTTGTGGTGTTCGACAGGGGTCTGTTCTTGAACCTGTTCTCTCATTCTATACACTCAGCCGTTCTCAGGTGTCATAGATCATCATCCAGTGTCTCACCAATTGTACGCAGATGACACCCAAATATACAAATCTAGCCACCCAACTGAAGCTGATGCTACCATCCAAGGTGTAGAGAGGCGCATTTGTGATGTGAAATCATGGATGTCATGTAACAAGCTGCAGATGAATGATGATAAAACTGATTACAATACAAAGACTTCCAGTCATATCTTTTACCTCAAACAATAAATATCAGCAACACGAACATTAAATTCACACAATCAGTACGAAACCTAGGTGTTACTCTGGACAGTACTCTCACATTGCACCAACATGTCATGAACATACGCAAGGCTGCATATTATGAGCTGAGACGCATCAGCTCCATTCGCAAATATCTTTCAGTTGATGCCGCTAAAACACTTATGTATTCATTAGTACTTTCAAGACTGGACTATTGTAACTCAATTCTGTCTGGTTCATCTCAATATCTACTCCAAAAAGTTAAAAACACAGCTGCTCGGATCATACTTAGAGTACCACGATCAGAGCACACCTCCCCGCTGCTCTATACCCTACACTGGCTATCCATTCGATCCTGAATCAAACAAAAAAATTGTTCTCTGTTTTACATTTCACTGACGGACTCCAGTGCAACATACCTATCCGACCGCACCAATGTGTACACAAAAGCAAGATACTTACGCTCCTCTTCTGACAATCGTATACTCATTATTCCCACTATGAAAACAAAGTCATATGGACAGCGTTCTTTTGCATACCAGGGCCCAGCAACGTGGTATGAATTGCCCACGGAACTTAGACACAAAGACATTGTGATCACATTCAAGAGTGCTCTCAACACTCACTTATTTCGACTGCAAGAACAAACTTAAAAACCTAATAATATTTCCTACCTTAAATATTCTCAGCATGTTTTGTCTATGTATTCTAATTTCATGGTGTTTGTGTTTGTAATCATATCATTATATATGTTGTTTTTTTATCTTAAAGGTGTTGTCTAATGTTGTAAATACGCTTAGAGCTTCTAAAGATTAGGCGCTATACAAAAGTCCTCATTATTATTATTATTATTATTATTACTTTAATCAAACTTTATCGTCAGTGTCTACCACGATGTCAAAATTTAATGAACACCAGTGTTACCTCAAATTCAAATGGTCTTGACTTCATCTCAATGACAGACAAACCATCAGACATGTGGGCATTTGCAGTGATATACAAATGGTCATGCATTTTGGAATTTGCATGCAGACTTGATATTGGATCGTTGATATAGCAATTCAGCCATCATGTTTCGTTATCAACATACCTATTTTTGCGATATAATACAAGACTTGTTTTATTATACTTTAGGAAATATCATAGTCTACGACACTATTAAAATCGGAGACCCCATCACTAATAATATCAGTCACCATAACTAACAATATCAGAGTCTCCACTATTAAGCTGTAAAGATCACAATATTGTACGCTGACAATATAATATTTTTGTGTGGTAAATCAAAAAGTAGCTTTGAAGTGTGTATGCTATTATGTTAAAGAGATTGAAGAATGCTACCGTAATCTTTTTTAAGCAAATCCTTCTATTTTTGTTTACATGTTTATAGTTAACTAGCTTTTTGTCGCTTTTGAATCGAGCGTACGTCAAACTGTACCCTGGATGTTTTTAAATATTAAACCACACAACTAAAATGTATCGATATCTATCTATCTATCTATCTATCTTATTCAGTGTGGGGGCGGTGTGGGAGAGGAAAGCAACAGTTTTACTTCACATTATTTCCTCGAACATTTTACTTCTTTATTAAGGGAAATTTTTACTTGTTTTCAAGTTGAGTCTACAGGCTTAAAAATGAAACAGCGGGATTTGAGAGTGCCACCTTAAACGTGAAGCAAAGGTTCTTTGAGAGTGCCAACTTAAAGGTTAAAAAATAGTGGTTTGAAAGTGCCAACATAAAAGTGAAGCGTCGGTCTGTGAGAGTACAAGTGAAGCATAGGGCTTTAGAGTGCCAGCTTGAAAATGAAGCATGCAGAGTCTGAGAATGCCAGCTTAAAAAGTGAAGCATTGTCGTTTGAGAATGCCAGCTTAAAAGCGAAGCAAATGGCTTCGTGAATGCCAACTTCAAAGCGAAGCACCGGTCTTGTTAGAATGTCAGCTTAAAAGTGACACAGAGAGGTGTGGGAGTGCCAGATCAAAGTTAAGCATAGGGCCTTGAGAGATCCAGCTTAAAGTTAAGCATAGTGAGAGTGCCACGTTAAAGTGAAGCATATGGCTTGGCGAACGCAACTTAAAAGTTAAGCATCGTGTTTTGAGAGTGCCAGATTAAAAGTGGAGCATCGTGGTTTGAGAGTGCCAGCTTAAAATCAAAGCGTAAGGCTATGAGAGTGCCAGCTTAAAAGTGAAGGTTTCTATTACCTATTGCTAGCTGTTAATACTACTAAATTATATCACTTGGTTTAAAAGCTTTCGTTTAATGTGCTACCAGAAAAGGATTCTTCCTTTGTTCTTTAAGATTTCACCAAACAAATATCATAGGGGTGAGCCTTGTAGTCTTTAAAGTGTTTTGCAGTTTGATAACTTCAAAGCAACTTTACCCTCTTCAACAGCTGGGTACCCCCTGTAACTCTTTGACTTAGGCCTGGCGTTGACGAGCACAATGTCTTCCATTGACTGAAATTCTCGATTGCAGGAATACTTCTTTATAAATGAATTGTATTATTAAATACAGTACGTAGGTGCTTGATCATATAGAAGGAGCTGGATAGTTCTGGACAAATTATTTTCTTTATGTATAGTTTTCAGGGACGATACATTTTAATTGCTCAACAATCTCCTGACGATTTTATCGGTGAAAAGTAAAATGCCATAAATTTATAGTTTGTAATTTTGCATCTCTGAAGGACATGGGTTGAACGTTTATAATTGCTTCGCGTTGGTTTCATACTATACTGTTGCTGCAATATCCCATGACACTTATTGTCTTGCTGCTAATTGCGATTAAGACCACTATCAGTGTTGCACTAGTCAATTTTCATTTAGCTGTTATATTTTCTGGCAGTGCCAAATCGTACAAATGAAATGGCTGTTCCGCGGTCGTTTCTAATACGTTTTATTTAATACTGATTCAATGTAGCGTCTAGACATATCCTTGTTAATTCAGACATTTTCTACCCCTAACTACATTCTAATCAGAAACGGCAGTGCAAATTCAACTAGACGATACTGTATTACAAGTAACGTTCTTTCCCCGATGCGTGCGGTTTGGGTGTCGTGCATCCTCTGGCACACAGTTAGTAACATAAATGGGAATATGTAGAGAGGATGAATAATTTAGAAAATTGTGGTTACGTGTTGCTTTGCTAATACTCTGAATAATGCTTTTGACCTAAGTCGAACTATTCCGTTTAGAATATAACGATTACATTCTGTAGATCGTCTCTGGGATATGATTATATCCAAACCATGACGCTGAGGATTCAACTTTGAATTTATTAGTAATTTCCTTTTTCTCGAAGGCAGTTTCCGCGATCACAAGGAAAAAAATGCAAGAAAGAAACAGAAAATTTGTCCTCACTGGCTGCAAAAGTAACCTTGTTTGGTAGCCATGGAATTGATCAGAATTTATTTCTATGATTGGGCAGACATTTTATATAGAAATGTCAGATAAATCAGACGTTTCGCATTTTATGCCTATATAACAGTTCTGTTCTTCAGCCACTTTCTAATAATTCCATGCATGTAAAGAGATATTTTGCATTACTCTAGACGTACAAGTTCGACAGCAAGCTGTTCATCAACGCTGACGCTAAATGATTGGTTGCTGTGTATCGTGGTACTACTTTTATGGGACAAGAACGGTAGACGCAAAACAATCAAATCAACATGCGAAGTTTATAATAGTCGGATCCACAAGGGAGATTAAATATAATGAAAACGTGAACCCAGTTAGTTTGGTTTCTAAATTATTAAACATTTCAGGTTCAAAGATAAAAACTGAATAAAGATGAGCGGCCACAAAATGAAAATATCGATCACCGTTAAGGACACATTAAGCGTAACGTATTTCTCCAATGACACCTTTTACTTTGAGACGTCACATATACTTATATTCATATTTTGTTAGTTTTCATCGTAGAGTACTAAATTCTTGTTTTACGATCTTTGATCCAATGAATATATTTAGATCTGATATTTCTTGCAAACATTTCAAACATCATTATTACGTTTTTTGCTGAAGTGATTTTGTTTGCTGTTACCATGTGTGTGAGGATTTGATGAACATGAAGATGAAACTTTCATTTTATGCAAAGCAGTGAATTACTTGATTTTCTAATTAAAATAATATTGATTTTTCACTGTAGTGAAAAATAACAATATGTTTTCACTACAGGAACTACTTTTTTGGGTCAGAACATACTTACCTCCCTCTGATTTTCTGGCAGTGGAATAGTTTTTCCTTATGTACATGTTTTCTTATTAATAATCCCTGTCTGTTATCCTTGAATCTTGTAGTTTGTTATTTCTGAAATATCAGTTAATTTTTATTAATCTGATGTGGAACTAATTTTGTGCGCAGGTACACATAGCACTGCAGAACATGTACGGTAAACAGCTGACATTACCGTAAGAAATCTGCTAATTCACTGTGTCACAAACTTTAGGTAGCCAACGTATACGAGCATAAAATCTAGAGGATATTTGCTTGAAACGAGTGAATAACGGATACGTTTCATCTCGTGAGTGAAAAACTCTAGTAGTGGAATGTATCCGTTATTCACTCGTTTCAAGCAAATATCCTCTAGATATTGGTCCTGAGGAATGAGAATACTACTAGACAGAAGGTTGTTCTCGAAGGACTCAAATATTTGTAATACGTTTACATAAAATCGAATGCTATCCAATGATTTAATGCAAATTTCATGGAAACAATTATAAAATGCATCCTAGTAGATTAGATATAGATGGTAGGTACATATTTAGTGTATTTCATGTTCCTGCAGGTCAGATTAAAACTTCAAAATCTTTAACTCTAAAGAGACCATAATTTACCATTTTTAAAGGATTGTTTTGTATGTTCGAATGTTCGAACATGCAAAAGACAAACATTAAAACCAGCTTTCGGCTATGAATCGAAACAAGTTAAAAAGGAGAAAAAAAATCAAAGTTATAATCCAATTTTAATTTGGAAATATTGAAATCTCGATTACCAAACTCGATTAAGTACTGAGTGAACTTAAAGAAATAGATTAAATATCATTTCTTGGGACCCTGTCCTATGTGAAAAGCACAGTTGCCAGATTTTTTACATTTCTCAACGTGTCCATCTACAGTCTTTATGAAATTAGTTAAACATATCCGTATTAAGCGACACTTTCAACATTTCTTTTGTATCTCGAGTACTATCCAATCTTAGTGTCCTGCATCCATTTTAACAATGTTGATCAGCCAGACGAAACGAGAGCGTATCTATAAGTCGCTTCCAAACTGACTAAAAAGAATAGTTGAATGGAGACCAGATTGACCTACGGATTTCATACAGATGTGTAGTATGTCTGAGATGAATACATCTTTAATACTTTTGTGTGTAGTTTGATAGGTTTTAATGTCAAAACGACGTTTCTTAAAATTACCAATGCTGTATTTTCATGAGAATGTCTATTCCCAGACTATTTATTTGGTGTCAGTCACACAGTCAAATAAATTAGCAGCAAACGTATTTTATGGGACGCAAAATGAATTGGTTTACTATTGAAATCTGCAATTTACCAAAATGGGTATCTCAGTTTCAGATTTCTATTGAATATATCCAGGAGTCCAAATGAAGATTTATCCACTATAATAAAATATGTTGAGCCATTTTGTGCTTAGTTTGTTTTTATTCTAGATCTCCTTGGTAAGGAAGAAAGTAATTAATTGTGTAAAAGTAAGCATGCATATAACTAAATTCAATACAAAACCTCACTGGAGATAAAAGCCATAAAGAAAATATATCCAGTATTTGTTCGTTGGCTTTTTATACTTTGACTTCAATCAACAAACCATCCTTTCCCGTGACTGCATCAATGATCTAAAATCGTTGATGTATTCATAAACATCATATGAAACGTGATCGAAACTGATTCAGTCGTTATTCAGGTTGGATTTTATATAACAAAGGACACTTTAATTTTAATTCCACGTCATTCGGAGTTAAAGAACCCAACCTTTACTTGACATCTTCTCATACTTATGAAACATCATGCCCATCACGAGTATCCTATCTCAATCTACCTTTCTTATTTTCTTTTTACTCGTTGTCTCAGTAAACTAATGCATAACCAGCTTAAGAGCGCATGTGTTTCCTAGGTTACAGAAAACGAAATTTCGTGCTTCTAAATCTATTTCTTTGAATAAAGTAATGATGCATGGCTTATATCACTTCATACTACAAATAATATTTGCAACTTATTTTATATAGTCAAAATATTAACAAAACTTTCCTTTTCCGTCAATCTACTATTACATCCTGCTTTCATTCCTTGCGGAGATCAATACAATTAATCTTGATCCATCTATCAATTCATCCGTCCCCCATTTATCCTTCGTTCAATCTATTTATCCATCATTATCTTCTCTCTTTCATACTAATTTTAGATCGAAATTTGTCAGCTTATCAACTGATATGTGATTGAATGTATCATAATAGGTTTCCGCACATCACATCTTTCCAAACAGTTGTGGATGTGTTTTATAATTAGATCAAACTGTTAACCTTGTGAACAGATTTGTCTTTTACTTGCTTTTCAACTAAAATATCACTAATAATATTGCTCTTATTTCTTTTAGAAGTTCCATATCAATGGCTAGAGTTAGAACATAAAGCAAGCCTTGTCTTACATAACACGCTATTCCCTGGCACAATAAGGGACGTCCTGCGGACTGTAAACCTGAGTGCAATGATTGTTGATTGATAATGAAGAGTCCCTTTAGAATTATTGCAAATATATTGTATCCATTACAATATACTTTTAAACTCAAATTCTTACGACTATGCTGAATTCCAGGGTTGCTAGCGAGTTCTAAATGAAAGAGATTTGAAATTCAACAATAATTACTGATATCGTATGGATGGATAGTTGGATGTGTGTGTGCGCGCTTGTGTGCGTGCGTGCTTGTTTGAATGTATGCAATTGAGATAAAAAAAGAGAAAGACTGATAACTATTAGCTATGTTTTGTATATTGAACACGCTTGGCAGAGTCCACTCAGTCATAGTTATTGAAATGAACAAGCCCATCTAATTAAAACTGTCAGATGTATCCCACCGTTGACAGCACATTGATTAGCAATATCTGTGTTTCTTTAGATTACCTTCTGATGACAATAACCCTTGGCAAGAAAAAAAATCAAATAACAACGCGAGCCTAATTACCATCAGATTCTCCTTGGAGAAGGAAATAAAATGTTAACACGGAACCAATAGTTTTGGCTTCGTATTAAATGAAACCATTCTTTGCTTGGGGAAAATATGAGAAAAACGTTCAATCCACATGCACTGCTACTCGAAATTAGAAGATCTGTCATGCTTGAATACACACATGTAATTTTATAATTATCTGAGTAAAAGTTAGAACTCAAGCCCTTTACTTTTGGTACACCCATGGTCATTGTTAGCATTACGTTGTACGCTAGGGGCCCCGAGTGGCCGAGTGGTCTAAAGCGCTCTTCGTCACGGATAACTGCCATCTCACCTCTGTCTGCGTAGGTTCGAGTCTCGGGCTCGGCCAATGTGGATATGTGAGAAAGCTTGCCGGTAGCTTCTCGTGGGTCGGTGGTTCTTTCCGGGGTTTTCCCGGTTTCTTCCTCCACCATTAATACTGGCCGCCATGTATAACCTATCTTGTGCTGAAAAATGGCGTTAAAACCTAAAACAACAACAACAACAACGTTGTACGCTGTTTGTTTAAATTATTGTTTTCCGTCAGAAGATCTTATCGCAATCATTTCTAGCCTTGATCTAACTCTGCAATAGTATTTTTTTTTTATTGAATATCGCTAAAATCAATATTCGGTATCTTCTTTAGAGAGGACTGGATTCGGTTGGTATTCTTATAGTTGATGTTTTTGCTGCTGTTCTCGCTGTCTTTTTGTTTCTTACCGCTTTGTGGATATATGGAGATATGGATTATTGTAAGAATGAACATGTTGGTAGTAATATTGTTGGGTGACAGCCGTACCGTTCGAGCTACACTTATTTGTGAAGAATGCTGAGTTATGCTCGTAAATGATAAAACAATTTCAAACGTCATTCAAACAAAATTCGATGCAGTTGTAATAATATGGTAAGACTAAGGGTAAGGCAAGACAAAAATGAAAATAATAAAGTTATTTTTTTTTCTTATGTTTTATTTTTTTATTATATGAACATTTATAAACTATAAAATTCAAATTCATTGTTTAGTAAAAATAGTAAGTAAATTCAGTTTCTTTTCAATGAGTGATATATGACTGTCTCTTAGCAATCTGTCATCTTTGATAAGCTTGTCTGTCTCTTGACAATCTGTCCACTGTGCTAAGACAAATTGTCTGTCTCTTTGCAATTTGTCCTATGTGACAAGCCAGACTGTCTCTTTGCAATCTGTCATCTGTGACTAGCCAGGCGGTCTGTCTCTTGACAATCTGTCCTCTTCTGTATTTTTGCAATCTGTCCTATGTGATAAGCCAGACTGTTGGTCTCTTTGCAATCATTCATCTGTGACTAGCCAGGATTTCTGTCTCTTGACAATCTGTCCTCTGTGCTAATACAAATTGTCTGTATCTTTGCAATCTGTTCTCTTTGACAAGCCATACTGTCTGTCTCTTTGCAGTATATCCCCTGCAGCAAGCCAAACGGTCTGTCTCTTCGCAATATGTTCTCTGTAACAAGTCAGATTGTCCGTCTCACTGCAATCTGTCAACTGTGACAAGCCAGGTTGTCTATCTCTTTGCAATATGTCGTCTGTGACAAGACAGGCATTCTGTCTCTTTGTAATCTATCCACTGTGACAATCCAGGCTATATGTCTCTTTGCAATATGTCCTCTGTGCCAAGTCAGGTTGTATGTCTCTTCATAATGAGCCCTCTGTAACAAGCCATGCTATGTGTCTGTTTGCAATATGCCTTCCTTGACACGCCAGCATATCAATTTCTAAAACTGAATAATAAATGTCCACTTACATTTTTTACGTATTATCCTAATATTGGAAAACAAGAGCAACACATGCAAAGCTTTGTGTGAATGTTAACACTCTAAATGACCTACTTATTTTTAATATTCGAATGCATTTAACATTCTTTAGGATGGATGCCAGCTGGATAACTAAAACAAATCTTCAATCGATCTCCAATGCATTTGAAATGATGGTCGAATGCAGAGGCTGTGAATAATCTAACACATAATAGCTTCATTCCCCCAATGTCTCGTTGACCATATGAATCTTATAACTAGGAACGAATGTTTATTTAATGATATAGCCGTCGGTCAGGGGTATAGTGGGTCACTTAGGAGGCTGCAACTATACAGATTTAAATCCCTTTAGTATCTTTCGTCCAATTATATTCAATTTCCTCCTCGAATTTGAAAGATTTCTGTCATCACATTTAATTTTGATGGAGAAAAGCTTTTGCAAGATACATATGTACTTAGTAGTCAACTCAGACTGCCCCTTTTTACATAGAGGTCATTTGAAAAGATGTTCATTGGAATAAGACACATGAATACACAAAAGAAACAATTATTACCATTAGATACATTGCGTCACAGTTGACATGGCAAATCGTCCCTTATTTAACTTTTCTGTTAGGACTCTGTCTTTATTACATGATTATGTTTATACTTTTATTGTATTATCATAGCATCTCTTGCCATGAAATATATGTCACGCCTCTATCAATAGGATAATCATATTAAAATAGCAACAATTTTTTTTCATATGACTTGTTTCTAGTGGCACCTGCAGTTTGCGCATACGAACGATTCAGCAAAAATTATTTGCACCATCAAAGAATACTGAATGTTGCTGTTGCGAATAGTTTATCAGTAAATATTGTCCAGCATTTTACTTAGAGATGGAAATGTGTAAGGAAGTCTCATAAAATTAATTAGAACTAAACAAATTCCAGACAACATACTTATAGTTCAAACTATCAAACCCCATGTAATGCCCCATACCCCATGCATCCAGGATTAAACGCCAGTATCATTAACAATATCGAAGAAGAAATTGTGGATTTTTGTATATAATTTAAAACTTAATAACATTATAAAGGTCTCGAAGATTTATCATGAACTACGTCCGGGAGGTTGGGGTTGGTGTTGTACTGCATAGCAACCCAAGCAGGCTACTTACTGAAGTAAAGTGTTTTACCCAAGGACAATTCAGAGTAACCAACTCAGACTGATGACGTAGTGGGATCTCACACCGCAAAGAGTTTCAAGAGAGTGACGCTGTTCACTTAGCCAACATGGCTCCTGCCTCGTTTGGTCGTCTCGTACAACCAACATGGCTCCTGCCTCGTTTGGTCGTCTCGTACAACATGAAGAAGAAAGCAATATGACTATTCCACATCCCAAAGAAAGCGGGAGGGGGTAAAGGTGGCAGGTCAGCGAGAAATTAAAAGGAAGTTTTGTTTGAAAAATCTAATAGAAACCTTTTTCTCTACATAATGACTGGTTTAAATATTTTAAACGAGCACAGAGCTTTTGAAAGTACTCAACTCATTGGTTTGCAATGTTTAGCCTGTTCAATGTTTCTTAATTTCCGAATAATTAAATATTGATTTCACTCAACCTTCTGGAGGAACATATTGGGATGATAATTATGTCATCGATTTTCTTTCTCATAAGAAGACAAGGTTCAGAAGAAGACATATAATTCTGAGTTCTGTAATGAGCATTAACTAATAGAGTGCAGTAGGTTCGGGTTTCAAATGTGCTGGTCATTAGAAAAACTAGGTTACATTTATGCTTAAATCAAATAATCTATTAAGATGCCTCTTTCATTGTCATATAGTGTATACAAGTAAGTATTGGTCTATCGATCGTATTTTTATTTCCATACCTTTTTTCTTAGACCAAGCACTCGTACAAAAAATAACGTAATTAATGCATGCTGGATCAAGCGGCTCGTAGTTTTGTGTTCGTAAAGGACAGAACACACTTTGTCAAACTAAAAGAAAACACTACTCGCTCATTCGTATTTTGGTGTGTCAGCATGAAACTCAAAACCGGAGTGGCCGAGTGGTCTAATGCGCTCTCCGTTACGGATCACTGCCATCTCACCTCTGTCTGCGTGAGTTCGAGTCTCTGATTCGGCCAATGTGGGTATGTGAGAAAGCTTGCCAGTAGCTTCTCGAGGGTCGGTGGTTCTTTCCGGGCATTTCCCGGGTTCTTCCTCCACCATTAATACTGGCCGCCATGTAGCCTATCGTGTGCTAAACCATACAACAACAACAACAACATAAACGGAAATTACCAGGCCATGGATCTCTAACAACAACTAGCAAAACCAATTCTGAAATGTTTTACACATTGTAAATACTAACAGAAGAGCTCCAACTTACTGAATTCAACATTTCTCATAGAAGTGATATAAAATTGCATGTAGTTAACAGGAAAGCAAAAATGTCGGTATGAATATATCATATGCATTATCCAACACATCTAGTGCGATAAAAGGGTTATATTTAATGTGCATTAGCTAATATATTAATGTGCATTAACTTACACTATTGGATGGGGTGTGCATTAGCTTACACGTTAACGTGCATTAGCTTACACGTTCGGATGGAGTGTGCTTTAACTTACACATTAAAGTACATTAGCTTGATTGTTAACGTGCATTAGCTTTTATGTTTTGATGGGGTGTCTTACATCTTACACGTTAACGTGCATTATCTTACACGTTAACGTGCATTGTTTAACACGTTAATGTGCATTAGCTTACACGTTAACGTGCAATAGCTTACACGTTAACGCGCATTATCTTACACGTTAATGTACACTAGCTTACACGTTTGGATGGGATGCACATTAGCTTACACTTTGACGTGCATTTGCTTACACGTTAACGTGCATTAGCTTACACGTTTGGATGGAGTGTGTATTAGCTTACACGTTAACGTACATTAGCTTACACGATTTGATAGTGTGTGCATTAGCTTACAAGTGAACGCGCATTATCTTATACGTTAATGTGCATTAGCTTACACGTTAATGTATCTTAGCTTACACGTTTTGATGGGGTGTGCATTAGTTTACAAATTAACGCACATGAACTTACACGTTAACGTACATTAGCTTACACGTTAATATACATTAGAATATACTTTCTGAAGGAGTGTGATTTATCTTGCACGTTAACTTGCGTTAGCTCACACGTTAACGTACATAAACTTACACGTTTTGATGGGGTGTGCCGTAGCTTACACGTTAACGCGCATTAGCTTAAACGTTAACGTAATTAGCTTACACGGTTTGATGGGGTGTGCATTAGCTTACATGTTAACGTGCATCAGCTTACGCGTTTGGATGGGGTCTGCATTAGATTACATGTCATTGTACATCATCTTACACGTTTGGATGGGGTCTGCATTAGATTACGTCAATGTACATCAGCTTACACGTTTGGATGGGGTCTGCATTAGATTACATGTCAATGTACATCAGCTTACACGTTTGGATGGGGTCTGCATTAGATTACATGTCAATGTACATCAGCTTACACGTTTGGATGGGGTCTGCATTAGATTACATGTCAATGTACATCAGCTTACACGTTTGGATGGGGTCTGCATTAGATTACATGTCAATGTACATCAGCTTACACGTTTGGATGGGGTCTGCATTAGATTACATGTCAATGTACATCAGCTTACACGTTTGGATGGGGTCTGCATTAGATTACATGTCAATGTACATCAGCTTACACGTTATGATGGGGTCTGCATTAGATTACATGTCAATGTACATCAGCTTACACGTTTGGATGGGGTCTGCATTAGATTACGTCAATGTACATCAGCTTACACGTTTGGACGGGGTCTGCATTAGATTACGTCAATGTACATCAGCTTACACGTTTGGGTGGGGTCTGCATTAGATTACATGTCAATGTACATCAGCTTGCGCGTTTGGATGGGGTCTGCATTAGATTACGTCAATGTACATCAGCTTACACGTTTGGGTGTGGTCTGCATTAGATTACATGTCAATGTACATCATCTTACACGTTTGGATGGGGTCTGCATTAGATTACATGTCAATGTACATCAGCTTACACGTTTGGATGGGGTCTGCATTAGATTACGTCAATGTACATCAGCTTACACGTTTGGATGGGGTCTGCATTAGATTACATGTCAATGTACATCAGCTTACACGTTTGGATGGGGTCTGCATTAGATTACATGTCAATGTACATCAGCTTACACGTTTGGATGGGGTCTGCATTAGATTACATGTCAATGTACATCAGCTTACACGTTTGGATGGGGTCTGCATTAGATTACATGTCAATGTACATCTGCTTACACGTTATGATGGGGTCTGCATTAGATTACATGTCAATGTACATCAGCTTACACGTTTGGATGGGGTCTGCATTAGATTACGTCAATGTACATCAGCTTACACGTTTGGGTGGGGTCTGCAGTAGATTACATGTCAATGTACATCAGCTTGCGCGTTTGGATCGGGTCTGCATTAGATTACGTCAATGTACATCAGCTTACACGTTTGGGTGGGGTCTGCATTAGATTACATGTCAATGTACATCAGCTTGCGCGTTTGGATGGGGTCTGCATTAGATTACATGTCATTGTACATCAGCTTACACGTTTGGATGGGGTCTGCATTAGATTACGTCAATGTACATCAGCTTACACGTTTGGATGGGGTCTGCATTAGATTACATGTCAATGTACATCAACTTACATGTTTGGATGGGGTCTGCATTAGATTACATGTCAATGTACATCAGCGTACACGTTTGGATGGGGTCTGCATTAGATTACATGTCAATGTACATCAACTTACACGTTTGGATGGGGTCTGCATTAGATTACATGTCAATGTACATCAGCTTACACGTTTGGATGGGGTCTGCATTAGATTACATGTCAATGTACATCAGCTTACACGTTATGATGGGGTCTGCATTAGATTACATGTCAATGTACATCAGCTTACACGTTTGGATGGGGTCTGCATTAGATTACATGTCAATGTACATCAACTTACATGTTTGGATGGGGTCTGCATTAGATTACATGTCAATGTACATCAGCGTACACGTTTGGATGGGGTCTGCATTAGATTACATGTCAATGTACATCAACTTACACGTTTGGGTGGGGTCTGCATTAGATTACATGTCAATGTACATCAGCTTACACGTTTGGATGGGGTCTGCATTAGATTACATGTCAATGTACATCAGCTTACACGTTTGGATGGGGTCTGCATTAGATTACATGTCATTGTACATCAGCTTACACGTTTGGATGGAGTCTGCATTAGATTACATGTCATTGTACATCAGCTTACACGTTTGCATGGGGTCTGCATTAGATTACATGTCATTGTACATCAGCAGTGCGCGTTTGGATGGGGTCTGCATTAGATTACATGTCAATGTACATCAACTTACAGGTTTGGATGGGGTCTGCATTAGATTACATGTCATTGTACATCAGTTTACACGTTTGGATGGGGTAAAATAATGATCCCAGCAAGTTCATTTTACAAACTAACATTGAAGAGAATGCACATATTCATTTGTTGATTCTAATCATCACAAAGGATGTCAAAAAGTGTTATAGAAAATATAATGATCAACAGATAATATTGATTGACGATGACCTTTAAATCAGAACCATCAGCCATAATATGTTGGTTAAATAAACGATTTTCTTTTATTCATCTAAATTTACAGCACAATCGCTAAATATACATTACATTCGTTTTCTATGGACCATATAACGCTTACAAGATCTTAATGAGGGAGAGACACACATACAGACATACGGTCAGACAGAGAGAGATGAACAATGAATTTCTTGAGAATTGTAGAGACACCGAAGTCAGAGGTTATATGTATTTGCACAAGAAAAAAACAAACAACCAAAACAATGTATTATTTTTAAACTTTAAATAGCAGACGTCAGATTGAATAAAATCTATTGTAGCAGCCTACCTTTGTCCAGTTTGACAATTTAATACAGAGAACTGTATAACTCAGGCTAACCAAATTAACACAGTATGTGTATTTACTTTACAATCCTTTAATTCATTACAGACACATTAGTACATGCCGTTGTGAAATGAAACAACTAAACTGACAAACGTTTGTTCAGGGATTCCTTAAGGCATTGAATGAACAAATATTTACCAATGTAAGTCAAATTGAATTTTATGCAAAAACTGAATGTATAACACATTTACCCGATGATTCAAATCAAAACACAGTGACATAGATGTGAAACAGTTTAAATTGACAAAAGAAAGCAAAACAAAATATAAACAAAACACTACTACTACTACTAATAATAATAATAATAATGCGTAATCGAGTATTGGCCTGAAAAACACAAAATTATATACCACGGCCCTATGAACCTGCATCTGCTGTAATGTAAACTGCTTACAAATATAATTATGCAGCAGGTACGGTTGAATTCCGGAGAACATTGTCAGCTGATGAAGTTAATTTTATACCAAAGAAAGATAAACCTATCGGATGATATCCTTATATTTTTTGTTGAGATAAACTTACTCGCTGGAATAAATTTCTTCTGCAAGATAACAACGGATAAGCAGATGAGGGGATAGCTAGTTTAAATTATATGTTATTTGTATATTAGGTGCTCACACGGTCGATGTAGACAGTATCAGCAACTGTTTAAAACCTAGCTGAGCTAATTAATTGTACGACAACAAAAATGCAATACAGCTGAAACATCATGGTAACAATTTCAACACTGCTTAGCAGATTCAGATGTGAAATTAAATACCCTGTTAGTGGCGACGGTGTATGTTTTGTACCGAGTGATATGGGCAGCATCGTGTTTGAGAATTATAGTGACTCATTTAAAGCCTCCAATACACATGTGTAGAAATAAACTGTTTCAATGACCTGTGAATAATCCATGGCAGTGTGAAGAAATTTTTGGGGGGAAACAAATACAAAGTGCACACAATTGTATAGATAAAAATGGTTATGATGACGAGAGTCTCTTAGATGTTTTGGTTCGATTGTGTCGACACACTTGCAGAATACGAATGGATACTAATACGTTCAAAGAATAAAGGGCGATTCAGAAATGTCAAAAATAATATGTAGCATGCAAAATAAGCATTAATTAATTTGGTATTAATTGGTTAAAGCAAATATTTTAGTTTACTATTCGAGATTGATTACACATCAGTAATTGTGATGTATGTGATCTCTGATTGAATGACCTAACCTTACATGAATAGATTTATTTTATTCCTACTCGTTGATTTGTTTACTTCTTTCATGAAGAATGCAAATAACAAACCCACTAATCCAAACAAATATTACGGCGTGATCAGCTAGAATTAAAATAATTTGGAAAGAACTCTTAGGTAACTATCTTATCAGACAACAAACAAAATTAGGTATTGCAAGTGTTAGCTTCATATATAAGCCGGCATAATTGCTTTATTTTTTCGAAGCCATTTTAATATCCTCTAAAACGTGTTTGCTTTAAATAGGAGGAGACTGAGAGATAGAGTGGTAGGTGAAGTAGGTGGAGTGGGAGATTAAGTAATTGGAGTCGGAGGGGTAGGGGAGCTTTTTTGTAGGAAGTTAATATAGTGAAGGGATGAGAGAAACAATACACTATACCAAATTTGCTTTAGACGGAGTGATTGTTGATATTTTCATGTTGTCTTAGATTTCTTTCCTTTAATTTCGGTTTGACAACATTATATTATTTAAATGACATCTTAATTCTCTTTCATCCAGTGTAGCGAGAAACGTTTTTACTACAGGTGGAATTGACCCGCTTTGAAGATTTCCAATTTATTCGTTAACTAGTCTAAGATTCTTTAATCTATTCAGGAAACAGTGTAAATATTCATTGTCTGCATCTCTATTTCCTTGGGTACTTTTACTGGTAATCGCTGTGGAACAGTGTGATAAATCTATATCGCAAAAAGAACATAAAAGGAGATAACAATTAAAAACAATTCACTGAAAAAAGTTCGAAAGTTTGAAAGGACGGAAGAAAAGGAACTCTTGAAGATATATTATATCATCATTAATGGTGGAGGTACTAAAATGTGCATATTATTTATTCTGTAAGATATTTCATTAGCACATTTCTTCCTCTTGATAGTCAGATATTTTACAAACTAAAATGTAACATGATTATATAACTTCAAAATGGTATCATATACTTCATTGGTTCGTTGTCATTCAGTTAGGATTACATTTATTTAGATTTATTACTAGTCTGATATCATTTCAACATAATAATTTAAAATTCTGTCAGAAAATGTAGTAATAAACGTTGCAGAAGTAATATTAAATAAATGTGTACTGGTTTCTCTGCTGCTAGGATGTACGGGGAAATCAGTGACAATGAGGGTTTTGAGTCTGGTGCGCGTTCTTGGAAGCCCCATTTTACATTTACTGCTTTTCTAGTTCTGCATTTGCGTGTAACCAAAATGTCCAATACAACGCGCTACTATACAGAATAATTACAATGCTCTATGATTGGGCCTCAAAGTTATGAATTTTTGCTAACCATGACATGCGCTAGGGGCCCTAAGGGTAGCGAATGATGCAAAATCACTATTTTCGTCCTACTGTAGCACGTTTTAAAAAATAGCATTTCGGCTACTATCAAGCTAAATAGAAGATAGTGATGACTTAGCGGGTAAGTTACAAAATATTGCATATTAAGGACCGAATCCAGCTGAGAAAAGCTTAGTTAATGTACAAGATACCAATCAACAGTGTCCGGTATATTGACAGTCATTATAAAGTATAGCTTACCTTATACTACTTTCCACGTGCAATCCATGCCTAACAAACAATCTCTCTCTATCTATCTCTCTCTTTCTCTCTATGTATGTATATATATATATATATATATATATATATATATATATATATATATATATATATATATATTCACCCATTATTCTGGTAGAATAATCATCAAGGATGTTTTCATATGATGCAAAAGGAGTAGAAAAAGTGATCCAGAACAATCTTCTAACATAGCAATATAAGAAAGCTCTTTGACTACACAAAGTCTTCTAAATACTGTTAATCACCCATTTCCAACCGAAGTCAAATTTTGCAAAAGCCACAAAGTTCATGAGATAAAGGCACAATTCTTTAGTGTTCGAAGGTAAAATGTTTACATTATCAACCCCAACCCCCAAAACGCTTGTCACCTTACACAAAGTATGCTACATGTTTTGCTTGTTATGTTGATGTCATCCCATGTATTTGCCATCTAAATAATTGATATGTTTCAGCTATTTTCATTGTGTTCAATAAGGAAAATTTGAGCATGACAAAGTTGTAATTATTTCTAATGAAATTTGTATAAAATGTTTCTTTTCATCTTTGCCCACTTCCTTTAATGAATAAGTTTGACCTTAATCCACAAGCTCATTCAGGAAGAGACAAATATTGAAAATCTATGGCCTTATCTTGGCAATCAGCTTTGAAAAACTGGTTACACGGGAGATTTTCCTGGTTGTCTGGTACATTACCGCAATTGCCGCAGATTGCTACAATTACATTATTCAACACCTTTGGTTGACAACAAATGATGTATTGAATACAAATTCCTTTATTCATGGTGGTTTGTAGTCCAATAAATTAACCCACAAACCTATCAAGACAATGATGGATAAGCAGACTTGGTGTCATGTTGTCCGTAAGCTTTCTAGCAGTTGTTCTTCGCTGTCCAGAAACTGTTCTTTCTTTTATGTTGATCAGGATTTATACCACTTCGGTTTACGTTTTGGTTAATCCAGTACTATTATACCTTGCTTTCATCTGTAATGTAAATGTTAACATTCCAAGTGGAATTTTTATTTATGCATTACTATACAAGCCATTATAGTATGAACCAGCAATTGCAGTGGTCTGATTGCTTATGCTTGAAATGTTTCGTTGGCTAAAGGTAGCCATCTGAAAAAAGGATCAGATGCTCTACAGCGACTGCCCATTGTTCAGTGGTAAAGCATTTCACTATATCAAAGGCATTCAGTGCGTAAAGTGAAATATGAAGTTACCACTACCATATGATGCTGTGTTGCATTTGCTGGTCTTGTTTCTTTTATGGTTCATCCCGTGGAGCTAGTAGTATGGATCCACATTATTGAATCAGATAATGAATAGCCGACACATAGGTGAACGTTAATTTAGATGACCTCATTCAAATCCCTATTAAATCGTCATCCTTTGTGTCAACTATTCAAAAGATTCATCTGCGTATTGCAATATTCAATGCCCAATCAGTAGGACCACCGGAAAAAACGCAAATAAATAGGTTTTATTTTATTTTACTCAACAATCATAATATTGACGTCTCTCTCCTGACCGAAACATGGCTAAAAACATCAGGCGATGAGCCCAAGTGCGCTGATCTAACACCCACTGGTTACTCCATCAAGTCGTTCCCCTACCATTTCTTGCGGAGGTGGAATTGCTGTCATCACAAAGAACTCCATGATCAAACATCTTAACCACAATTTCTACCACACATCGTTTTAACTAGTCCAAACCACACTTACGCTGGAACAAAGGTCAGTTCATTTTTTCTGCCTATACCGCCCTCCTCTTAGGAAAAAAAACAAGCTGACTGATTCTCTCTTTTCGGAGCAGTTTCCGAATCTTCTGGAGTATGAAAATTAGATAGGTGGCAACCTGATTATTCTTGGAGATTTCAGCTTTCACTTTGACTGTCCCGAAAACCCAAACACATCAAAACTCCTAGATTCCATTAATGTTTTCAACCTCAGTCAGTTAACTAACCCACCCATAGACATGGTCACATTTTAGACTGGATTCTTCATAGACCTGATGATAATATTCTACATTCCTCCCTGGTATCCCACGAATTTTCATTAGATCATCTCTGTATTTATTATATGCCATCTTGACGTATCAGTCCCTAACCCTCCACCTTTATTTGCTACTAAGAGAAACATCCGTATGATAAATAGAATCAAACTAATGCATGACATTCAAGCAAACCTAACAACTTGCCTACCTCCTACAGCAGAACAACTCGATAACTGCCTGCGTTCATTGCTCGACAAACATATCCCAGCCACCAAGTGCAGAGTATCAATTCAAAAGTGTTCTCCATGGTATAGCAGTGTTAGGGACCAGCTTCGCACTGCTAAAAGAGACTGCCGTAAAGTTGAGAGGCTTTGACTTTCCACCAGACTCACTATTCATAAGCAAAATTATGAAGCCGCTAAGAAGAACGTCACATAGTCCATGCAGCGAAATCCGCCCACTACAGTACTAAGATCATGCAAAGTTCCAGCTGCAAAGAGCTCTTCGAGATTACTAACAAGCTGATGTCAAGGAACAAATGTACACCACTTCCAACTACCTTCTCTCTATTTGACCTACCTGACCTATTTGCAAATTTCTTCCGTGACAAATACAAACCATTAGATATAAGCTTGACAACACAATTTCAATTGACTCGTTGTCATCATACAGTTGGGAGACATAATTTCAGCGGCAACCATTAGCAGCATTTGAACATGTCTCTATGGATTTAGTCCATATAATCGTGATGAAGAGTGCACTGAAGTCATGTGAACTTGATCCAATTCCATCATCACTGCTGCTTGAGTGCTTAGATCCAGTATTGCCTTCACTAACTCATGTTATTAATACCTCTCTCTCATCTGGGGAATTCCCATTATTTTTCAAAACTGCCATTGTAAAGCCTCTGCTGAAGAAACCAACACTCGACCATAAAGATTTGAAGACCTACCGCCTAGTTTCTAACCTCTATTCATATAAAAAATCTTAGAAAAGGTTGTTCTCTCCCAACTTGTATCACATCTGAATTCAAAGTCTTTTTTAGCCATGTACAATCTGCATATCGCCCTTGCCAAAGTACTGCAACTACTTTTCTAAACTTAGTTAATGACATTCTCTCTGCTTTGGATAGCGGAAAGATTACAGTCCTCACCCTCTTTGATTTGTCTGTAGCATTTGACACAATAGACCATGATATATTACTTCACCGTCTCCAGCATGTATTTGGCTTCATGATACAGCCTTAATGTGGTTCAAGTCCTACTTGGTCAACAGGACACAAATTGTGTCTGCAAATGGAATACACTCCAGCCCAATTAATCTCAAGTGTTATAGATCATCATCCAGTGTCTCACCAATTGTACACTGATGACACCCAAATATACAAATCTAGCCACCTAACTGAAGTTGATGCTACCATCCAAGGTGTAGAGAAGTACATTTCTGATGTGAAATCATTGATGACATGTAACAAGCTGCAGATGAATGACGATAAAACTGAGGCCATTCTGATCGCAACACAAAGACTTTCCAGTCATATCCTTTACGTCAAACAATAAATATCAGTAACACGAACATTAAATTCACACAGTCAGTACGAAACCTAGGTGTCACTCTGGACAGTAATCTCACGTTGCACCAACATGTGATGAACATATGCATGGCTGCATATCTTGAGCTGAGACGCATGAGCTCCATTCGCAAATATCGTTCAGCTCACGCCCTTAAAACACTTGTATGTTCATTAGTACTTTCAAGACTGGACTATTGTAACTCAATTATGTCTGGTTCATCTCAATATTGACTTCAGAAACTTCAAAAAGTTCAAAACACAGCTGCTCGGATCATACTTAGGGTACCACGATCAGAGCACACCTCCCCGCTGCTCTGTACCCTACACTGGCTATCCATTCGATCCAGAATCAAACACAAAATTTGTTCTCTGTGCTACGTTTCACTGACGGACTCCAGTCCAACATACCTATCCGACCTCACCCATGTGTATACACCAGCAAGATACTTACGCTCCTCTTCTGACAATCGTATACTCATTATTCCCACTACGAAAACAAAGTCATATGGTCAACGTTCTTTTGCATACCAGGGCCCAGCAACGTGGAATGAATTGCCCACTGCAAGAACAAACTTAAAGACCTAATAATGTTCCCTACTTTAAATATTTTCAGCATTTTTTAATTTTTTTTTTTATTTCATATTTTTTGGACAAACGCAGGTTTTTGTGCACGCCATTATGTTTTATACGAACTGAACCTGAACTAAATGGCTTATCAGTCGATAATCAATGGGGAGATATACGTTTGCTTATCATCGCCAAATTGATAAACATACTTTCGGCAGGTCGTTTGCGGGTCACTCCAATGCAGTGGGGATTTAGGGTTAACTCCTTCATGCGATGACGGTGATCGTGTCGAGCGAGTGAGACTCCATGGACGTTTCTGGCTGGAATAAAGTACAATCTCTGATACCACGTGACAGGCTCTCAAAGAAGATTCTGAGATTTTGTCACATTAAAATTCATAGCAGCTAAACGTAGCCACCACTGATGTGGAAATGAATCGAAGTATTGCTGGCGAACGCATCAATTTAATAATTTCAGATAAAGAATTGTCATACCGAGCCATGACTATATATGTATATGTGCGCACGTGTCGTGATCTCTTTATTTATTGAGGAGAGATTCATGACACCCAAACAGTCACGGAACTCAAATTCATGCGCAGTTATTTTTCTTATACAAATGAACATTGACCTGAGTGTGAAAAATACTCTTCAAGCTTGCGAATAATGAAATATTCAGCAATACAATGGAAAAGTGCATTAATTTACGTTGATCATGTCCGTGACAGTGAATAAGATAAATTTTGTAGACTGATGGCGGACCCAGCATTTTAGTTGCGCAAATATTTGATGGTTAACTCTTTGCCATCTATAGAAAAAAAATAAAAAACTGAAGCTGACAAAGCTCGTCTACTTTGGCGCGTTGTTATTTGATTTGCCCAAACTTGTAATGAATGAATTCTTGCCGTGACCAAGGTCCACCATAATGGTATCCAGAATATGTTTTGTCGCCAGTACATTTACTCCATTGTACACTGAAAAGATTCATCAATGCAGCAGTGATATCATTACCAAATTTGTTTACATCTAGGCTGATAAATCAGCCCTTCACCTATGATGATACTGATTTTCGGGTGAGGGGCTGACTTCACCTATTCATAAAAAGCTGCAATTATCTGCATTCAACTTTGGCGGCACACATCGATGTATATTTTATACACTCACCGGTATTTCTCATGGCTGTACAGCTACCGTCGGCTGAAGAGATCTTTTGGTGACATGTAGATTATATTTCCTGAGCAAATCATATGTTAGGTGACTTGTAAATCCACTTGGAATTGCACAACCATCTGTCCTATGGCCATTTTGAATTTCGCGCTTGATATGGTTGTTACCAATTACTGGTATGTGTCTAAAGTGTACGCGTGTTTGTTCCGGAATGATTTGCATGCAGCAAAATTGCATATTTTAATGAACAGGTGACATCATACCCACAACATCGTCCATCAGTATCAACACAGATTTGTGGAGTTGATTTATCGGACTAGTTTACACCCTACGTGTCTATGGCTTTGTCTGTCAGACATGGAAGTTCTTACAAACCTAAACGTTTCTGCATCACACCGGATGCAAGTTTCAGCAATTCCTTCCCAACGATTAGGAGTTGGATTCATGGTTTCTTATATAACAGTTGGTATTCAACATGGCATAAAGAAAGAATTTTTTTTATAACCATATTGGTTTCTCTGCGTTGTCAAAGCCTCAGCCATCCAAACACAGCAACATGTTTCTGAACTCAGTTCGTGCGTATCATTGTCCTGGCCATACATACACAAACACATATACAAATGTCTTTTGCCAAATAAGACTAGTATCTTTCATTTCTAGAGATATTGTTTGCCCTGAAATGGGCAGTTGGAGTTGTTATTCATAGTTAACATACATCACACAAGTTCACTTTTGTTCTCCGTCAACTTGCCGGTCGATACACCAATATCCTTTCCAGACACCCCTGCCTTTCCACATAATTTCTTATTTTCGTAATGGCCCATGATACCTTCACATAGACTAATTAATCCAGGTTAAAGACTATGTTCGAAACAAGCGTAGAGGATTCTACATTAGTACACATAGTATACATGTTGACTTGGTCTTCAGAATAGGTGAAAGAAAGGGATAATATACTTATGTATATAGCTTGTTATGTATATTTAATTTGTATTGTTTTGTTGTTTATTTTTATTATATTCAATGGGTTACGTACAATTGTAATTTGTAGTTGACACTTTCCAAAATCAAGTTAATTGTCCATCTAACCAGAATCATTGATTTCTTTTTTTCTGTAAACAACAAACACACAACAAATATTTCCTTCATGAGAATGGGTTTAATATTAGGATCATTATCAACAGAATTAGACATATTTATCTTGGTCTGAGTCAAGGACCACATGTTTATCAGGTTCTTTATTATTATTTATGTAACAGACCTTCCAATTAGAACTAAGATTTTCTAGAAATGGACTTTTATCCCTCATCCGGGTTATTCTTTTGTGTCTTAGTTTTTTTATATATAAACTTGCTTAGTTGAAATATTATTTATTCCTGTGATTATAACAGGGCAGTACTCATTTATAATGTTGTATTAGGATTTTAATTTGTGTGAAATTATTTATTATTCTCTGATAATACAAAATGCTCTATGTTGCAATGAGATATTCATTGGGAAATTTATATATTACAGTGAATGAAGACATGGAAAAATTAGATTATATTACTGTGATTTAACAAAAGACTGTTGGAAATTATTTGAAATACCACTAAAGATTATTCAGAACTTTATTCATTCAGACTTGCGTTAGTAATTCTATGATTGTTTTGGGATTTAATTTGCAATACTGTTAGTATGCTTTTTACATTTTCAATTTATATTCTACGGAAATGAATTATTCATTGAATTTTACAAAGCTTGTGGCTTCTCCTTCTTTTCTATTACTTATATTAAGATTATTGAGTCAGTATAAGCTTTGAAATGTTCCACTAATCGGAACTCGCATTGCAAAATAAACTCAGTCATATCATCATCAATAGGTCTCTCTCTTCCTATCAGAAGAGTGCAGACACGTGAAGTCACTACAATATATGGTACAATGATACCAAATGTACAACCCCAGGTGGGTGGAGCTAACGAGTAGGAACATTGTATTCAGAAATAAACAACAACACTAGCTGTGATTGGTGCATTATGTAAGAGTTGTACTTTCTGTCGGGCTTAAAAAAAGTTCAGCCTCTTGGCAACATGTGACATTATGTTAATTCATATAATATTTAGTATATTTTATGTTTCTTTTTTACAATATGGTACACTTGGCTGAAAATGTGTCTGTTGTGACTAGGTTTCTCTTACCCCTCTATAGTTCAAGCAGTTATCTCTCTTAAATGCAGTGGAGTACCTGGTTTTGTCCTTGTCAAATTGACAATCTAACATTGTTCCCTATGATAGTGTGGGACATGCATACTGAAGTAGGATAGAAAGTATACTTATTTCACAAAACACTAGCATTGAGGTCTATGGAAAAACAATTGGTACTGTGATACCTATACAGACGAACAGCCTCACAGTGTATCCATAGAAACACATACATGTGGGCAGCATTTATGAACTGTATTAGTTTGATGTAGGAAAAGAAATGGATGCTGAACATAATGACAATCTTTAAACAATACAATGTATTACACAAGTTGGCCTTGATAACCATAGCATAATGACAGACTAGTATTGCCTGATGGCTTTATGTCTGTGTCAAAAAGTCAGCTCCAAGATTGGCATACTTGCAACAAAATAAGTTATGTGAACATAATAAAATTCATTTGGGTCACATACCTTTTAAAGATGATAAATAATGTATAAAATAGCAATTATCTTGTTCTTGTAAGGCATGCCATAAGCCAGGATAGAGAAGACTCTAAGTACACTTGTAGATGGATCACTTGTATCATGTAGGATGTCCAGTGGTATGAGTAATTTTAGGTAATTTATTAAAGATGTGGTATTCCTTCCCACTTTGATTTGAATTGTCCTGCTCTAATTGTCCATTTTTGTACAATTTCCTGCCTTGAAATTGTTCATGCAGTTGATTTAGTTAAGTTCTCTTGCATTAGTTTTTGTTGAAGTAACAGGGAATACCAACATACAAGAATAGTTGCTTTAAGTCAGCATTTCCCATTGACACTTGTATAAGCCCAATTATAACCTACTATTGACTTTCAACTAATTCTCTTTATTTCTGTCCAGCTGTTCTTGTGGAATTTTATGAGTGATAACCATATTAGTCACATATTGCCCATTGCTTCTATTCAAGTCCACTCTGTTCTTCAAACTTTGCATCCCATTGCAAGAATCCAGATTGGTGTGGGATCATATCTGCATGTTTATGGAAGGCTGCACTCCACATGCCTGCATTGTAGAGAACATGAACTATGTGATATAAAACAGCCACATCAGCTCAGAAAACAAAATTATATCACTCCTAAGATCTCCACAACATATAGAAGCTTGAATTTTAGGTTCTCACTTTATCAATAATGTATTTTTGGATAATTTAATTGCATTAAAGTTAATGCATGTGTTCATGAACTCATCTATATTACATGGATAATATACTGGAGGCCAAAAAAATAAAATACCTTATGTATATCATTCAGTTATCTCCCTTACACCAGACATATCATTTCAATAACTAGAAACTCACATTTTCAGTAATTGGTTATGAAAAAAAGAAAAGAGTTTTTAAGTATTGTATTAGCCCTCAATCTTGATGCAACTGTAAGTAGATGTGATTTCATAATTTCTCACAGTAAAGTTTACAAGGTTTAAAAACTGATAAAGTACTTTTGTTTGGTTTAGGTGTTTTTCTGCCTACCTTAAACCCATTATTGGTAATTTGTAAGTAGAAGAAATAAAGATTATATGCATCTATATTATCCAAATTTTTTACCTTTTTATATTAGATGGGAATGAACACCAGTTCACCTGAAATTTTGGTGCTTGTAAGGGATGTTATAGCATGGGTGCCTTCAGACTGTCCTTGGACCTATGGGGCACTGCCTGTAAGAGATGTTATAGCATGGGTGCCTTCAGACTGTCCTTGGACCTATGGGGCACTGCTTGTAAGGGATGTTATAGCATGGGTGCCTTCAGACTGTCCTTGGACCTATGGGGCACTGCTTGTAAGGGATGTTATAGCATGGGTGCCTTCAGACTGTCCTTGGACCTATGGGGCACTGCCTGTAAGGGATGTTATAGCATGGGTGCCTTCAGACTGTCCTTGGACCTATGGGGCACTGCTTGTAAGGGATGTTATAGCATGGGTGCCTTCAGACTGTCCTTGGACCTATGGGGCACTGCTTGTAAGGGATGTTATAGCATGGGTGCCTTCAGACTGTCCTTGGACCTATGGGGCACTGCTTGTAAGGGATGTTATAGCATGGGTGCCTTCAGACTGTCCTTGGACCTATGGGGCACTGCTTGTAAGGGATGTTATAGCATGGGTGCCTTCAGACTGTCCTTGGACCTATGGGGCACTGCTTGTAAGGGATGTTATAGCATGGGTGCCTTCAGACTGTCCTTGGACCTATGGGGCACTGCTTCCACGTATTTATCTAAGATAAGGTCATCAGACTTTCGTTTTTCATTTTTTTTCATTTTTGCTTTTGTCACCTTTAATTTCTTTATCATAAGCTACATCTCCCTTTTAGACAAACACTTTCCTTCTGTTTTTAACTTCATTTGACTAGCTATACTTATTGTTTATCTTTGGCATTTTTCTGTATTTTATTCCCCAAATTGCACTCCAAATCCAACATAATCACTGTGGTCTTCTACATTTGGTGACAGCTTGGCTTATTACATCAATTTTATTCACTACACAAATGAGGGAAGCTTTCTAGTTGTGTTACAAAGAGGATAGATAGGTTGACCTTTGTGCAAGGATTGGGGGTTAGTGACCTCATGTAACTGCAGACATTGTACAGTATTCAAAGCGTAAACTTTATAATAAGATTCAGTCATATTTACCTGTCTCTGATGTTAAGTTCTGCATCTACCAAACAAATATAAAGTCCCTTATTTTAGGTGAATTGTACTTTTTGAAGTAGGACAGGTACATACTATTTGGTACATTGACCTTTGACCTAGTTATTACATAATATGACATAATGTGATTTATCCCATATCACCTATGTGAAGTTCAATAAGTGCTGATATGAATAAGATACAACTCATAGTTGAAAGAATTCATTTTATTTCAAAAGATGATTTTGATGGTGAAGCATTTTGAAGTAATAGAGGTACATACTATTAGATACATTGACCTCGGACCTAGATGTTATATAACATGATACAATGTGACCTATCTCATATCACCCATGTGAAGTCCAATAAGTCCTGATATGAATAAAACACAACTCATGGTTAAAACAAATCATATTTTCCCCCAAAACATAGTTTGGTAATAAAGCACAAATATGAAAACAGCAGCTAAAATAGTTCAATGACCATTACATACACATTAATATAAGACATAGCTTGGCACCTCATAAAATTCTTTTTGACAAGCAAGACTAAGTACACTTGTCACTTGTACAGTCCCAAACTATATCATAGATTATCGAAAAAATTAAGGTTGGCTCCAGGTATAATGGTACCAATTTTACAACCCCAGGTGGGCATAGCTTAAGGTGTAGGGAACATTATAGTCAGAAAAAAACAACAACACTGGCTGTAATTGGTGCAATATGTAAGAGTTGTACTTTCTGTAAGGCTTAAAAAAACGTTGAGGCTCTTGGCAACATGTGAGATGATGTTAATTTATAACTGGAATGACAGAAGGAAGCAGAAAAAAGTATTCAACAACAGCAAGAAGAGAAAAGAAGAAATAAAGAAGAAGAAGAAGAAGAGGAGGAGGTTGAGGAGGAAAATATTTCCAGATGAAATTTGATTCAAATTTGTTTCTACATTGCAGAATATAAATGACATTTTCTTCATTTGGATTCATACTAATGTTAACATAGTTTGGATTCATGCTAATAAATCTATGTTAACATAGTTTGGATTCATATATAAATAAATCTATTTAAACACAGTTTGGAAACATATAAATATAACTATGTAACAGAGTTTGGATTCATAAAATACATATATGTAACACATTTTAGATTTTTATAAATAAATAAAACAGTTGGGATTCATACAAATAAATCTATACAACTCCGTTTAGATATATATATACCTAAATCTGTGTGACACAGTTTGGATTCATATAAAAAAATAAATGGATATAAAAAAATAAATGGAACACAGTTTGGATTTATATAAATAAATCTATGTAACACAGTTTGGATTTATATAACTAAATCGGTGTAATACAGTTTGGATTTATGTAGATAAATATATGTAACACAAATTGGATTCATTGAAATAAATCTATATAACACAGGTTTGGAATTATATAAATAAATCTATTTAACAAACTTTGGATTCAGAAATAACTCTTTGTGGATTCATATCAATAAATCTATGTAACACAGTTTGGATTCATATAAATAAATCTATGTAACACAGTTTAGATTCATATAAATAAATTTATGTAACACAGTTTCGAGTCCTATAAACAAATCTGTGTAATATAGTTTGGATTTATATAAATAAGTTCAGATAACACAGCTTGGATTAATAAAAATAAATCTGTGTAATATAGTTTGGATTTATATAACTAAATCGGTGTAATACAGTTTGGATTAATAAAAATAAATCTATGTAACACAGTTTGGATTCATATAAATAAATCTATGTAACACAGTTGACTATAGTGCCTTTGATGAGTGACATGTAAATGTATTATCAGTATTAGAGTGTCAGATGATGAATATTGTTATCTCCTGACTTTAAAATTGATACACATGCAGTGGCTCATTGGTTTGCATGCCAGACTTGCTATCAAAAGGGTGTGGGTTCGAATCCTTCCTTGAGACCAGCCAGGGTCAGCTACTGTGGTATGTCCTTTGCTCCAATTGCCATTAGGCACTAAGTAACCTGCCTATGTTAAAGCTGTGCCATAAAGTACCAGACCAAGCCACATTATACAATACAGCTGTATAAACAGATGCATTCAAGAACCCGTGTAAGTCCATAATATTGCCAGTTTTTTACGCCAGGTGCATACCTTTCTGCTACTGTCATATATTTTTATACACATCATATATACCATATCTATGCCAAAGAAAATACAGTATCCTTACAAGAAATTTAATTCATATTTCGTACCATAATATGACCAAAAGGAAAACAAATAAAATTTAAGCTGACGTTTGTTGAAATAATTGTTTAAAATTGAACATGAACGCTAATGTGATAAACATATTTCATTTCGATGATAAACGTTCATTTTCCGGCTTTTAGCCTTTGAGACATTCATCCGGGTTTGACTCTACACATTGGTTAGTGTAATAGCAGTTCCTACGTTTGGAATCCTACGGTTCTGTACCTTGTTGGATCTATGCGTGCTTTGTTTACTGGATGCCAGGGTGATGATAAGGAAAATAGTCAGCTTCCTGTGAGGAAGGCACACAGCATTAACGTAAGTAATTTGTACGTTGCTACTGTAAGAGTTAAAGTTTACCATTATTGATTTCGCTTGAAATGAAATAAAGCACTCGTAATTTTAACAGTGTTGACGTTTCTTCGGTTGTCTTACTGAATTACTCATTGAGTAGACAGGCCGACATAACATTCACTGAGAGAGAGAGAGAGAGAGAGAGAGAGAGAGAGAGAGAGAGAGAGAGAGAGAGAGAGAGAGAGAGAAGAAACGTTTTCGTGAAAAATTTACAGGAAAATATGCAAACACTTTATATCACGAAAAAGTTACATTCTTCATCAGGTCTACACTTATTGTTATGGTCATGATATGAAATGCACTTTCATACTATGAAAAATCTTTACGTGTTGTTGCATATTCTTTAATGCACATTTTTTTGTGACAAAAAGTGCAATATTTATGGTGAATACCATATTCTTTGCAAATAAATTGCCTTACATGTTCATTCAAATCATTCTTGGAAATAGTGGTAAAATGTTACCATTTTGTGAAGTTGTTAATAAGAATATCTGTTACAAGATGAAAGTGAAATCGAAAATTTACTCCAATTTTTTTATGACAAGTTTGTTTTGTACATGATAAAATTACATTTTTTGTGTGAAAAAAGTCAAATTTCATGAGGAATGTTATTTTCTTCACAAAAGTGTTTGAGTGTTGATGCAGACACTAACCAAATATGGACCCTATTTATAATAAAGAACTTTTTTGTGTGAAAACACTGCAGCTTTTGTGAAAATTGTAAACTTATATGAAAAATATACCTGTAAATGATGGTGCAAATGTTTCATGAAAAGTTACGTTTCATTAGAAAAAGAGAATAATTCTTTTATTTAAAAATAGCAATCTTCATACAGATTTGTTCATAGTTTCATTAAAATTTATTCATTTTTGTCGTGTTCGGCCAGGGATACACACTAGTTTATATGAAATATTAATAAATTTCTTCTAAGAATTTTGATTTTTGTTGTTGTTATGAAAGACCACTACCTTATTGACACGAAATGCAATTAATAGTACATGTAATTGTATATAGAGGTTTGGAAAAGTTGCTGATTGATTAGTTTTTTCTTTTAGAAAATCAAACTTTCAGACATCTTGTTTCCTATGCCATTAGATTGATTTTCATTTGTCCTGGTGTATATAAGTTACATTTTGCTGAAGACATATTAAAAAATCAGTGCAGTGTTCTGATGAGCAATTACTAGTTATCTTACACTGTTAAAGAGTCATTGAGTCCTATAAAAATTATAACTTCTGAAGACAGTGGGACTCAAATTCTGTAGCAAGATAACATAATGTGCCTTCAGCTCTTTATATTCCCACCAAAGGGTGGAGCAAATATTGTTACACCATCAATTGATTGATCTATCCATCTGTTACCATCCTGTTTTACAACATCTGCCATTGTACATCTTTGCAGATGCCTGCATTTGGGGGGAAATGAAACAGCATATTGATTTTGGTCAATAATTAAGGTCACAATGACTGATGGAAGAACATGGGTGTCCATATAATAACATCACAGATATTGATAAAACCTTATGGATGGCTTTTGCTTGATGTGAGGAAGACAGTGTTCCAGATAGAAAGAAAAAGAGGGGTGCCTCACCCTATCATTCTGACCACACTGATTGCCCCAACCACTCTGCCTTCTTGAAGTGTAAAGTTATTGTTTTTATAAATACTATGTCATTTCTATGTTTTTATAAATACTATGTCATTTCTATGCTTTTATAAATTCTATGTCATTTCTATGTTTTTATAAATGCTATGTCATTTCTGTGTACCTCATTTGCTAAATTGGTTGTTTAATTGTTTATTTTCCAAACTTGAATCACTTACTAAATTGATTGTAACTGACATTCCTCATGGATTAAATACCAAATAGCTGATGTATGTAAGTCAGCACCAGAGCTTAACTTTAAGATCAAAGGGTTTACTGCAAGTCACGCCTGGCTTTGAATTTTATATCACATTTAAGTTCACTAACACCAAAGATGAGTTCACTTGTTTTTTTGTAAGCTATGGTATAATGTATGTTACGGTTTAAGGTATGATATGGTATAAGGTATGATATGGTATTATAATGTAAGCTATGGTATAATGTATGTTATTGTATAATGTATGATGTGGTATGATGTATGATATGGTATAATGTAATTTTTGAAAGATAGTATACTTGATATTTTTTAGTAAAAATACTTCCTGTGCAAATGCCTCTTGTGGTGTTGTGCAACTTCTGTCATTTGTCATTGACAAAGTTTAGTTCAAAATCTCATAAATTAACCAAAGGTCAAGGTCATTGAGACATGCTGGTCAATAATCTCCAGTCAACCATGCCCTACTAGTGCCAACATAGAACTCTATGAGGTGGGCATATAAAATTTAATTCATAGTTAGTTTTATTCCAGCGTTTATTTCATTTGCATTTTCCACCTTATAGCTCTGCCTAGTAGATAAGGTTTGATTTTCCACCCTGTTGATACCTAGAAGACATGATTTGCATTTTCCCCCCATCCCGTCCTAACAGACAAGATTTGCATTTTCCACCCAATCCCTTCCTAACAGACAAGATTTGTATTTTCCGCCCAATCCCTTAGTAGAAGACAGGATTTGCATTTTCCACCCAATCCCTTCCTAACATACAAGATTTGCATTTTCTGCCCAATCCCTTCATAGAAGACAAGATTTGCATTTTCCACCCAATCCATTCCTAACAGACAAGATTTACATTTTTCACCCAATCCCTTTGTAGAAGACAAGATTTGCATTTTCCACCCAGTCCCTTCCTAACAGACGAGATTTGCATTTTCTGCCTGATCCCTTCGTAGAAGACAAGATTTGCATTTTCCACCCAATCCCTTCGTAGAATACAAGATTTGCATTAATTCCACTTTGTCCATGCCTAGAAGTCAAGATTTTCAGCATTGTATGCAATGTAGCGAAAGGATTTTAGAAAAAATGAAGAAAATATATGCCTTTTATATCTTGTTAATTTTTTTCTCAACAATTAGCCGTCTTCCCTTAATTGACCGCTCCAATGGCCTATTCACTGCGGTTAGAGCGTTTGCCTCGGGTGTGGGAGGTCGAGAGTTCAAACCCCAGCTGAGTCACATCAAAGACTTAGAAAAATGGTACTTGCAGCTGGCTCGCTTGTTGCTCAACATTAAAGAGTTAGTGTTAGGACTTGTCTGCCTGGTGTCAGGATAATGTGACTCAGGGTGGGACATCATGCTACATTTCTGCGACATGATGCCACAGTAATACATATCGCTATAAACTTTCAAACTGCAGGTATCATAGCAATCACTAAAAAAATGTTAAAGCTATGTCAAAAATCCAAAACACACACAAAGTTCCTTTAATTTTTGTCTTTGGGGGGAACCAAGTCATCAGATTAGGAGTTAGCAGGATACTTTCTTGTTTTAATTATTTTTAAACTTAATAAAAAGACTTTACAAAATTTCTTTTTGTGTATTTCAGCTGTGGTGTAATTCAGTTGATATCTACAGGAAATGTCTGGTTTCAACCTATCCACGAAGAAGGAGGATGTTTCCACAAGGCTTAAATCACAGTAAACAGCTTATTTTTGGCAATTTGTTTTGCAGATATATAAAGATTACAAACAAAATACAGAATTTGAACTATATATTTCTTATTGTTATGCTACAGTCAGAATTGTGGGGTTGAATGCTAATTAGTCTATGAAATATAATTCTAATATTATGGTATTATGGTATGCATTAAGTTAGGCCACATACTGCCTTAATGTTGCATAGCTGGCCTCAACCTTTGCTAGAGTGGTATGCATTAAATTAGGCCACATACTGCCTTATTGTTGTATAGCTGGCCTCAACCTTTACTAGAGTGGTATGCATTAAGCTAGGCCACATACCTCCTTAATGTTGCCTAGCTGGCCTCAACCTTTACTGGAGTGGTAAGCATTAAGTTAGGCCACAGTCTTCCTTAATGTTGCCTAGCTGGCCTCAACCTTTACTAGAGTGGTATGCATTAAGTTAGGCCACAGCAGAGGTCTCACTAGGATTTTAAAATTAGGAGTCCAGGACTTCCATTTTCGTAAAAATAGGAGTCCCATCATCAAAAGTTGCAGTCCCTTCTTTCCTACAGAATCAACACAGACGTAATTGCATCTATTATTAGATGGAGAGGTTTACAACAGTCCATTGACAGGATTGCATATTTATGGTTTATTTATTTTTCTACATCCTTGTAGTAATTTTAGGCAATGTTTAAATAGTTTCTGATTTGCTGTTTTTTCCCCGTATTTTTGCAAATACGTGTCAAGTCGTAAAACAGCTTAGACCTTAAAGGGCATCTTGCAAATTCCACAACATAGCATTGTCCCATACGTTTCTGGCATACATAATTTGCATTTTAAAGTTAAATCTTTAATAAAATAATACCTGGCTATGCTTTCAGTTATTTGTGTATTTTTTTGAAAATATTTGCCCAATGATTTATGAAAACAGACAATCTAATAAACTGGTACATCCCAGACTTAGTGAAGTCTGCCATTATTTTCCGTTAGGCCTACTGGTTCACTTACAGTTTCAAACTAATTTTATGACAAAATAGTGTACAAGATGCAGTTAATATATATCCAGATCACCAATTCTGATCTTAAAACACATGTTTGTATGTTTTATCATCAAAGGATATCATGCAGGAAATTGACAGTTGCTACCTTACCCAGAAAAGGGTTAATGGTCAATCAGCTATCTAAACATATGCTTGTGAATGGGCAAGAGTTTGTTTGTCAATGTAACTGATATCAAAACTAGGCCTAGCTACTGATGTCTTGATGAATACATTTTGCTACAACACTAGAACTAACCGGGCTAAGGCGAGGGGCATTTAAAAAAAAGTATGGTCAGTCAATGTACCTCTTAAATAGCTCTTGTTCATCCATTAGAGTGATACTGAATTTTATCAATCCAAGTAAGGACGTATTCCAAACACTAAACTAGGTATCACACACTTTTTTACACTTAGCTACTGTCCTTCCGAACTATCAATTCTAGCAGCTTTAGCACTCTTCTGAATCTTGTTACAATCGTCAGAGTTTGATGTTTAACCTCAAAATACTTATCCAAATTTACGAATGGCATTTTGTCTAAGTCTCAACATGTCTTGATTCTGAGGTCATGTGCACTACTTATTCCGATACATTCGGAAATGAACACAATAACAAAAGCTAAAGTTGTTTATTTGATGTACTTTTATAAATGACCGCATGTACATCTTTCTGACTCTGAATTCAATCACTGTAAATGTAAGTACATTTTCCCACCCGGCCGCCAGTCAAAGCCTTTGAACTTGCTGCCCAGCTATTGCATCACGTTCTTTTTGATGTACTCTTTTAATGGCAACATGTATGTACATCAAGGGCTCTTTCAATCACTGAATTTATGTCATTGTAAATATCAGCACAGCTAATTGATCAACACATTTTCCAACAAAGCAGGTGGCTGAAGCAGGACTGGCAAGTCTTTGAAATTTGCCTCACACCTATTACATGCATACGGACTCCCACCTCAGTGATTTTCTGTGTCCCAGATAAAAAATTGGCATCCAAATACACGTAATTAAGCGTTTCTGAGATTTCTGCACATTCTTCTGTAATGTGGCTTAGCTGGCCTCAACCTTTACTAGAGTGGTAAGCATTAAACTAGGCCACATAGTGCCTTATTGTTGTTGTTGTTGTTGTTGTAGTGTTTAACGCCATTTTTCAGCACACGATAGGCTATACATGGCGGCCAGTATTAATGGTGGAGGAAGAACCCTGAAAAACCCAGGGAAGAACCACCGACCCACGAGAAGCTACTGGCAGGCTTTCCCACGTACCCACGCAAGCTCAGCCTTGGACTCCCTTATTGTTGTATAGCTGGCCTCAGCCTTTATTAGTGGTAAGCATTAAACTAGGCCACATAGTGCCTTATTGTTGTATAGCTAGCCTCAACCTTTACTAGAGTGGTATGCATTAAGCTAGGCCACATACTGCCCTGTTGCTGCCTAGCTGGCCCAACCATTGCTTGAATGGCATGTACTAAGTTAGGCCACATATTGTGTTATTGCTGCCTAGCTGGCCTCAACCTTTACTAGAGTGGTGTACATTAAGCTAGACCATATACGGACAAGTTGCTGCCTAAATAGCCACAAACTTTGCTTGAATGGCATGCATTAGGATATGCTGCCCTATTGCTGCCTAACTAGCCTCAATCTTTAATATAATAGTAAGCATTAAGGTAGACTACATCCTGTCCAGTTGATTCCTAGCTTGCATCAGCCTTTACTAGAGTGGTATGCATTAAGTTAGGCCACATACTGTCCAGTTTATTCCTAGCTTGCATCAGCCTTTACTAGGGTGGTATGCGTCAGAGTAGGCATCATATTGCCCCATTTGTTGCCTAGCTGGCCTCAATCTTTATTGAATGGTATGATTAAGTTTGACCAGATACTGCCCAATGAATACCAATGTTTCTCTGACTTCATTCCTGATTTCAACTCTGATCAGGCAACATGATCAAAGCAAGAGCACATTTTTTGAAGCTATTTGGCAAAGAAAGTTTTTAAAAAACTCTGTCTGCCTGGTCAGTCACACTTCAAGAAACAGTTAAAAAAATGTATGTGCATCAACTCTATTAATCAAGTCAGTAACAAGATTAAGACTGAGCCATTGGATATCAGAACTGGAGGGCTACATTGGTTATCAGAACTGGAGGGCTACATTGGTTATCAGTACTGGAGGGCTACATTGGTTATCAGAACTGGAGGGCTACATTGGATATCAGAACTGGAGGGCTTCATTGGATATCAGAACTGGAGGGCTACATTGGTTATCAGAACTGGAGGGCTACATTGGTTATCAGTACTGGAGGGCTACATTGGATATCAGAAATGCAGGGCTACATTGGTTATCAGAACTGGAGGGCTTCATTGGATATCAGAAGTGGAGGGCTACATTGGTTATCAGAACTGGAGGGCTACATTGGATATCAGAACTGCTGGGCTACATTGGTTATCAGAACTGGAGGGCTACATTGGTTTTCAGAACTGGAGGAGTACATTGGTTTAAGTGAAATGGAATTAAAATTGGAGTGATCAATATGAGTTGCTTGAAAAACTAAAGTATAAATTATGTTGGTACTGGTTTTATCAATACAAGAATTTAAATTTATTTTAAAGACTGAGTTTTCTCAACTAAGTAAACATGAAAGTGCATTCAGCATGTTTGATTGATTAGCACATGATTAAGATCAAATTAAAATTTATTTGATCTCAAGGTCATGAAATATCATGGGCACAAATTTAGCAGCTTAACAATTTTGTACAATACATGGAGTCATAAGACATCAGTGACATTTTACAGTGCCTTAAATCATTTAGTATTTGGCTGTTTTTAAATATTACATCTCTACAAATCATTCAATACTGGGCTGTTTTTTAATATTACAGCTCTATAAATCATTCAGTATTGGGCTGTTTGGAATATTATATCCCTACAAAGCATTTGGTTTTAGGCAGTTTTGAATATTACAGTTATACAAGCATTCAGTATTAAGCTATTTTGCATATTACAGCTCTACAAAGCATTCAATAGTAGGCTGTTTTTGAATATTACACTTATACAAAGCATTCAATAGTAGGCTGTTTTTGAATATTACACTTATACAAAGCATTAAATATTAGGCTGTTTTGAATATTACAGCTCAATAAAACATTCAATACTAGGCTGTTGTTGAATATTACAGTTCTACAAAGCATTCAGTATTAGGCTGTTGTGAATACTGCAGCTCTACAAAGCATTAAATATTAGACTATTTTGAATGTTACAGCTCTACAAAACATTCAATTCTAGGCTGTTTTGAAATATTACAGAACTTTAAAACATTCAATACAAGACTGTTTTTCATTATGATAGAGCTCTTTCATTCTAACCTGGTAGTTATGGTCTATAACTGCTGACCATGTTACAAAAGTAGTTTACTAAGAACTGCTGTGTGCACTGAACAGTGGTAGAGTGAGAACTGTACTACATACTGTATGGTTGTAGAGTGAGAACTGTACTATATACTATATGGTGGTAGAGTGAGAACTGTACTATATACTGTATGGTGGTAGATTGAGAACTGTACTATATACTGTATGGTGGTAGAGTGAGAACTGTACTATATACTATATGGTTGTAGAATGAGAACTGTACTATATACTGTATGGTGGTAGAGTGAGAACTGTACTATATACTGTATGGTGGTAGAGTGAGAACTGTACTGTATACTGTATGGTTGTAGAAAGAGAACTGTACTATATACTGTATGGTGGTAGAGTGAGAACTGTATTATATACTGTATGGTTGCAGTGGGAAATGATAACAAATGTGATGTCTACATGTATGTATCAGTTTTCTCTGTAAAATTATTAAACTGCTGTATTTTTTCAGTCTGAGTTCATATTACGTTTTTGCTAAGCAGTTTTGAAAATTACCTGAAAACAAAAGTAAAAATTTGTATCAATACTTAAATGAGACTCCATTGTTTATCTATTGTTCTGGACAGAGATTTCACACAGTAAGTACCTGTGTAGCATGTGTCTATTGTTCTGAAGAAATTTCACACAGTAAGTGCATGTAGCATGTGTCTATTGTTCTGAAGCGATTTCACACAGTAAGTACCTGTAGCGTGTGTCTGTTGTTCTGAAGAAATTTCACACAGTAAGTACATGTAGCATGTGTCTACTGTTCTGAAGAGATCTCACATGGTAAGTACATGTAGCATGTGTCTATTGTTCTGAAGAGATCTCACATGGTAAGTACATGTAGCATGTGTCTATTGTTCTGAAGAGATCTCATACAGCAATGATACATGTAGCATGTGTCTATTGTTTAGTTGTTGTTGTTTTGGGCTTTTAAATGCCTATTTTTAGCAAGTGATAGGCTATATATGGCGGCCAGTATAACTGGTGCAGGATTCAAACCCTAGATAGAACCACTGACCCAAGGGAAGCTACTGGTAAGCTTTATCCCATACCCTTTAGGTTGAGCCCAGAGGTGAGATGACAGTGATCGGTAAAGGCTAGTGCTTGAGACCCCTCAGCCACCTCAGGGGGGCCCTTATTGTTTTGAAGAGAGGTTTCTTACAGCATATAAATGTAGCATGTGTGTGCTAGAGGATACTGCTTCTGTCATGTAGGTCAGTCTCTGTCACCAGCAGGTTCAAAGGTCATGCTAAAAGTCCATCAATCACTTTATCACACAGTGAATTTACACAGTCAGCTTTCTATTTAGCCGATGTGAGTCAGAAAATTAGACAATGTGCCATGTTTTACAGCAATGTGTTCCTCACATACAGGTTCTGTCCTCGTTGTGCTTTAAAAATCTGTTCATATCACCATTGTCAACATTTTATGATCATGTTGTATGAGGAATTTTTTATTCATCTTGGGAGTCATTATTTGTTTTTTTATTCATCTTGTAATGTTTTTTCTTAATTCATCTTGGGAGTCATTATTTGTTTTTTTATTCATCTTGTAATGTTTTTTTTATATTCATCTTGGGATGTTATTTGTTTTTATTCATCTTGGGTTTGTCATTTGTTTTTTATTCATCATGGAATGTTATTTGTTTTTTATTTATCTTGAGATGTCATTTGATTTTTATTCATCTTGGCATGTTATTTGTTTTTTTATTCATCATGGGATGTTATTGGTTTTGTATTTTTCATTGGATGCTATTTGTGTTTTATTCATCTTGGGATGTTATTTGTTTTATTCGTCTTGTAATGTGTTTTATTCATCTTGTAATTATTTTTTATTCATTTTGGGATGTTATTTGAGTTTTATTCATCTTGTAATGTGTTTTATTAATCTTGTAATGTGTTTTATTCATCTTGTTATGTGTTTTATTCATCTTGTTATGTGTTTTATTCATCTTGTAATATTTTTTTATTCATCTTGTAATGTTTTTTTATTCATCTTGGGATGATATTTATTTTTTATTCATCATGGGATGCTATTTGTTGTTGGAATGTCATTTGCTTCTCTGTGTCCTGCCTGCAATAGGTAAGATGGCAACAATACAACTCCTATCATGTTTGCCAACACGAATTCCATGTTATCTGTAATTGCTGTTGATAATAATATTAGGCATATCTAACCTTTCCATGAAGCTATTTTTGAAAAGCGCCATATTCTTTTGTTAATGATTCATGTTAATGTCAACTTGTTATTCTTCTAATCTAAAGAGGTTTTACTTTCTGTGAAATATACTTCACAGCTTCAAGCGGCAAAATCATTTGGAATCATATAGCTATTAACATAAAAGTAATATGCATGGAGGTAAGGGTAAATACTTTGCATTAAATGTTGTCAAGTTAAATGTAATATGCATGGAAGGAAGGGTAAATATTTTGCATTAAATGTTGTCAAGTTAAAGTAATATGCATGGAAGGAAGTGGAAATACTTTGCATTAAATGTTGTCAAGTTAAAGTAATATGCATGGAAGGAAGGGTAAATACTTTGCATTAAATGTTGTCAAGTTAAAGTACCAGTAATATGCATGGAAGGAAGGGTAAATACTTTGCATTAAATGTTGTTAAATTAAAGTAATATGCATGGAAGGAAGTGTAAATATTTTGCATTAAATGTTGACAAGTTAACATAATATGCATGGAAGGAAGTGTAAATACTTTGCATTAAATGTTGTCAAGTTAACATAATATGCATGGAAGGAAGTGTAAATACTTTGCATTAAATGTTGTCAAGTTAAAATAATATGCATGGAAGTAAGGGTAAATACTTTGCATTAAATGTTGTCGAATTAAAGTACCAGTAATGTGCATGGAAGGAAGGGTAAATACTTTGCATTAAATGTTGTCAAGTTAAAGTACCAGTAATATGCATGGAAGGAAGGGTAAATACTTTGCATTAAATGTTGTCAAGTTAAAGTAATATGCATGGAAGGAAGTGAAAATAATTTGAATTAAATGTTGTTAGATTAAAGTATTATACATGGAAGGAAGTGTAAATTTCATTTTTATCACTGAAGAAGGTTTTTTCTTATTTGACTTGTAGGAAGAAGGTCCTAGTATCTGTGCAAAATATCAGTGTTTGACTTAAAGATCAAAGACCTTGAGTGTGTGTGCAAAATACCAACATTTGACTTGTAGAACAAAGACCTAGAGTGTGTACAATATATCAATATTTGACTTGTAGAACAAAGACCTTGAGTATGTGTAAAATATCAATATTTGACTTGTAGAATGATGACCTAGAGTGTGTACAAAATATCAATATTTGACTTATAGAAGAAAGCCCTTGAGTGTGTGCAAAAAATCAATATTTGACTTGTAGAACAAAGACCATGAGTGTGTTCAAAATATTTAATCAGTATTGTGTGGTTCGTTTTTGTTTTTGATTTAAAAAGGGTTATCGTGTTGATTTTCTGCTCTTTCTGGATGCAATGCATATTACATATCATAATGATCTTGCATTAGTGTATACACATGACGTAACACACACACACACACACACACGATATGATAGATAGATAGATAGATTACTAAGAGACTTCTGAGATATTGAAGGGTCCAAGTTCCAGAACATAAGAAGGGCTTTTGGAGTTGGTGGTGGAAAGTGAAGTAGATTTTGCAACATAAAACAAGAAATTCAGTCTTGTTATCTGTCTAATTTAGCTTTAAGTTCTTTTGTGTTTTGTCCAGGAACATCAAGCGAGCCAAGCAGGAGACAAAAAAGCTGGAAATAGAGAGCAAAAAGATGGAAGAGAGGCTGTTGGAATTAAGACTGGCCATGGAGAGAGAAAAAGAGGAGAGAGAGTAAGCTTATATATCTGTGATTTTTGTATTTATAAAAAGTTTTGTAAAAATTGAAAATTTTGATTTTTCAGCCACCTGACAACTGGAACATGAGAGACGAAAGTGGGGCCCACCAACAACACAAATCATGTGTTGTCTGTCAGCATTATGTTATATTCAACATCTTCTTGAAATTCACAAGACCATATGTAAACAGACTTGGCATAATACAACCAGACTCATAAAGTACAAGACCAATTACAACTAGACTTGGCATAATACAACCAGACTCATAAAGTACAAGACCAGTTACAACAGATTTGGCATAACACAACTAGACTCATAAAGTACAAGACCAGTTACAACCAGATTTGGCAAAACAACCAGACTCATAAAGTACAAGACCAATTACAACTAGACTTGACATAACACAACCAGACTCATAAAGTACAAGACCAATTACAACTAGACTTGGCATAACACCACCAGACTCATAAAGTACAAGACCAATTACAACTAGACTTGGCATAATACAACCAGACTCTTAAAGTACAAGACCAGTTACAACCAGATTTGGCATAACACAATCAGACTCATAAAGTACAAGACTAGTTACAACAGATTTCAGATTTGGCATAACACAACCAGACTCATACAGTACAAGACCAGTTACAACAGATTTGGCATAACACAACCAGACTCATAAAGTGCAAGACTAAACCAGAATTGGAATAAAACAAGGCTAGCATAATTTAAGCAAACCTGTATCAAACATGACCATTGATAAGAAAAAAGAATTCAAATGTTCTCAAAAACCTAACAAATTAGATCAAATTTGACAGAAAACATCCCATGATAATGGTCTGTTAATTTTGTTTGAATAAATTCAATCAGCTTTAGATAGGACAAGAAATGTTTGTACACAAGCAAATTAAATGACTTTTTCTAAATCTGTCAGAAGAGTTTAAATGAAATGTTTAATGGAAGCAGCTTTGCATCTCAAGATGGTTGCCCACAATGCTTCTTTTTTAAGTATGAAAAGGATCGATAACTCTTTCATAATGTTTTTACTGATATTGACAAGACATGATTGGAAGCATAAAAAAAGAACCAAGAATTACTTTTAGTTGCTTTATATTTCTTGTTTTGTTCTTTTGGCATCATCTGGTGCGAAGGTAGGTAAAGCTATGCAAGGGTGATGACACTGGATTACAGGAAAACTGCAGCTTCCAAATTTTACAGATGAACAGTTGCAAATCTCATGATGTGAATAACAGAAATTATCATTGCATTCCAGTTGAGTTTTATGAAAGTGGATCTTGTAAAAACTGTTAAATCTTCATAATTGTATTTTTAATGAAATAGTTACTTTTCTGTGATTCAGAAAGGTATTGATATTTAGTATTAATGATACAGAAAGGTATTCATATTTATATTTAATATTAGAAATACAGAAAGGTATTCATATTTATATTTAGAAAACTTATAAGAATACTAGAAAGAATAGTTTTAGTCAATTATATATATATATATATATATATATATATATATATATATATATATATATATATATATATATATATATATATATACAAAATCTGTAATAATGGTCCCTTTACAACAATTCTGTAAAATAAGGAGAACTTAAAAGTTATGGAAAAATCAGAAATTGTAGTCACTGCCCATCATCTATGAATTAGGCCTAGTAAGCATGATGTACCTACTAGTTAAATATCTTTATAACCTAAACTCCATCTATGATGAATAATTGAGGATGACCAAACTTGACATTATGTCCATCATTTACCTTTCTAACCTAAACTCCTACACCTATTCAGTGAGGATAACCAAGCATGACATAATGGCAGTCAGTTATCTTTATAACCTGAACTCTCTCTGCACTGATTAAGTGAGGATGACCAAACTTGACATAATGTCAATCAGTTATCTTTCTAACCTAAACTCCTACACCTATTCAGTGAGGATGACCAAACGTGACATAATGGCAGTCATTTATCTCTATAACGTAAGCTCTCTCTGCACTGATTAAGTGAGGATGACCAAACTTGACATAATGCCAGATGACTAGGCGATAATTAATGTTTCAGATTCTGAATGCATTCTCTGCATGAGGATGGTTTTGAAAAGGTCAGATGTCACATTTTCGTAGGTACCTTACTACAGATGCTTTCTTCTAACTTAACCTCCAATAACACAGATTGAAGGAAGGACTGGTCATATTTAATATGATGTTTCCACTGAATGTAGGAAGATGGTCATATATGATGTTTCCGATGGAGTAAAGGAGGGTGATCCTATATAATAAATTTCTCACTGATTGAAGGAGGGCAGTCCTATTTAATATGATGCCTCCTACTGAGAGAAGGATGGTATTCAAATTTATTAGGATGTTTCCCATTGAATAAAGGAAGGTGGTCATATTTAAAATGAGGTTTTTCACTGATTAAAGGATGGTGATCATATTTAATATTATGTTTCCTACTGATTTAAGGATGGTATTCCTATTTAATATGATGCTTTTTTTACCACTGATTGATGAAGGGTGGTCATTTTTAATATCATGCTTGTCATCACTATAAACTGCTACACTGCATACATCATAGTGATATGACTAAAATTGTTAAAGCTTCATTAAAAATCTAAATCTCATACACACTAATATGCAGTTTCCCACTGATTGAAGGAAAGTGGTCATGTTTAATATGATGTTTCCCACTGATTGAAAGAAGGTGGTCATGTTTAATATGATGTTTCCCACTGATTGAAGGAAGGTGGTCATGTTTAATATGACGTTTCCCACTGATCGAAGGAAGGTGGTCATGTTTAATATGATGTTTCCCACTGATTGAAAGAAGGTGGTCATGTTTAATATGATGTTTCCCACTGATTGAAGGAAGGTGGTCATGTTTAATATGATGTTTCCCACTGATTGAAAGAAGGTGGTCATGTTTAATATGATGTTTCCCACTGATTGAAGGAAGGTGGTCATGTTTAATATGACATTTCCCACTGATCGAAGGAAGGTGGTCATGTTTAATATGACGTTTCCCACTGATTGAAAGAAGGTGGTCATGTTTAATATGACGTTTCCCACTGATTGAAGGAAGGTGGTCATGTTTAATATGATGTTTCCCACTGATTGTAGGAAGTTCCCACTGTTTTCTGGAAGGTGTTCATATTTAATAGGTTTCCCACAGAATGAAAGAGGGTAGTCATTGTTACAAGTCTTATGTTCTTAAAATAAGTAACAGAAATGAGTGAAAAGCAACAAGTTTTGTAAAATTCAATAAATAATTTATTTCCCTAGAATACAAAGTGAAAATGAAAACAAATGAACTTATGGTATTGGAAATTAAATCCCAGAATAATTCTAGAATTACAGACACAAGTCTAATAATAAAAGCTTTGAATAGACATTAATGGAAATCCAAATTAAGTCTGATGCTGAAAGTGTTGATGTGCTGTTGTGGCTCATACCGTGTTGATGTGTGTGCCAACAGTCTTTTTTTTAGATCACATTAATACAATCCAAGAAGAAATCCTCATTTGAAATTTCAGTATAAATTGAAGTCTCAGTTTCCAAGAATGTTATTAGAGCACTTTTGTATTCCAGAGAAGAAATAATTTAAATAAATCCAAATCAAATACTGTTGTAATTATAATATATAAAATGGACTATGTCAGGTATGCCAGCAGAATCCCAATAACCTAGACACAGACCCAAATAAACATGTTGACTTCTATTAATAATGATAATAATATTAAACCCATACATGTAGAGAATATTTTAGTTTTGCATTTGTTGTTTACAGAATAAAACAAATCAATAATTTAGGTGAAGTAGAAAATAAACTTGATTTTTGACATTGTTAAGTTGAACATACAATATAACATTACAATAGCATATAATGAAATATAAAAACAACTAACAAATAATGCAAATTAAATATATATGACACCATATTTAACATTATGTTTCTCACTGATTGAAGGATGGTGGTCATATTTAGTATGTTTAACATTCAATGAAGAAGGGTGGTCATTTTTGATATGACATTTTTCACAGAATGAATGAGGATGGTCATATTTAAAATGATGTTTTCCACTGAATAAAATAGGTTGGTCATATTTAATATAATCTTTCCCTCAGATTGAAGTAGGGTGATCTTATATAGAATTTAAATGAATGAGTGGACAATAGCTTTTAATTCTGAATGCAATCCTGGGATATGGAGGGTTTCAAAAATATAAATGCAGACATTTGGTTATTATGGCTCACATGTCTTGATAATTGTTATTATTGTCATTATTATTATTATCATTATTATTATTATCATCATCATCATCATCATCATCATCATCATCACTGTTATTGATATTATAATTTTTGAAAATATTTAAAAAACTTTTTTAGGAGGCAGGGTGGTGGATTCTGGAAAGCAGGTCAGACTGGTTCACTAACAACATATGCCACTGATGTTCTCCAGAAGTCAACAAAATCTCCAGTGGTATGTAAGACAATCCAATATAATTGCTGCTCATATCTTTTGTTTATGTCTTTCTACTTGAAATTTAATTCTTAATTTAATGTTCTAAACTGTAAAATAAAAATATTAGTGATTCTTTTTGGTTAATTTATATACAAAATATAAATAGGATTTTTTTTAAGGAATCATTCAATTTCTGCGTTGTCCTATTGTTCTATTTCAACCATTTATTGGCCTTTCTATTTTATCATTTTATTTATTAATAAAGTGGGGTCACAAAATATTAATATTCATAAAGAGAGATAAATTTGACAGTAAAATCCATATATTCCACATTGTTAATATTTGATTGGTTTGTATGCTTAAACTATTTTTTTCATTTTGAATGTATTTTTTTCAGGGATCAAAGGGAAAGATGAAAATACTTGTTCTGAAGGATAAACCTTTGGGTATAATTTATTTTTCTCACACTCTTACTTGATGATACAGGAACAGTTCAATCAGTTACTGTGATTGCACTATTTTTCATGGGGCACCAGTCTTTGTGAATCACCTATTTTCATAGGGTGCATATTTTTGTAGGGTAACAAATTTGTTTTCTGTTTTTATGGGGTACTAGTTTTCATAGGGTACTAGTTTCATTGATTTGTGGTACAAACAATGAACTTAGACTCCCAATGAATTTAGGTTCCCAATGAATTTAGTCCCACTGAAGAACATTCTTTTGTGAAAATAGTAGAATTCATTCCCAGAATCCATCAATGAAAGCATCAACAAAACTGTACTTCTCTGCAAAATCCTGAAATTTTAATCCTGTAAAGATAATTAAATTGAAATTAAATTTTATACTCACAAAAGTAATTAAATTTAAATGATAAGTGAAATGTAGGTCATTACCTTTTTGCACTTATTCATGACATGACCTTGACTCAGTTTGGCTAACATTGTCAACATTCTAGGATTTATATTTCTGTCAGATTTCAATGAAAAAGTGTTATATTATTAAGAAGTTTGATCAAAAAGTGTTATATTATTAAGAAGTTTGATCGAAAGGTGTTATATTATTAAGAAGTTTGATCATGACCATGATCTATGCATATTATTAGGTAATTTGTATCTGACTGGATATGCAAATTATTAGGGTAATGTTGTATCTGACTGGATATGCATATTATTAAAGTAATGTTGTATCTTACTGGATATGCATATTATTAGGGTAATGTTGTATCTGACTGGATATGCATATTATTAGGGTAATGTATCTGACTGGATATGCATATTATTAGGGTAATGTTGTATCTGACTGGATATGCATATTATTAGGGTAATGTTGTATCTGACTGGATATGCATATCATTAGGGTAATTTTGTATCCACTGGATATACATATTATTAAAGTAATGTATCTGACTGGATATGCATATTATTAGGGTAATGTATCTGACTGGATATGCATATTATTAGGGTAATGTTGTATCTGACTAGATATGCATATTAATATGGTGATGTTGTATCTGACTGGATATACAGATTAGGGTAATGTATCTGACTGGATAAACATATTATTAGGGTAATGTTGTATCTGACTGGATATGCAGCTTATTAGGATAATGTTTTATCTGACTGGTCATGGATATTATTAGGGTAATCTTGCATCTGATTTGTTTTTATTTTTCTTATGGGGTTTAACATCATTTTTCAGCAGAAAATAGGCTATACATGGTGGCCAGTATAACTGGTGGAAGAAAACCAGGGCAAACCCAGACAAAACCACAAACTCACAGGAAGCTACTGGCAAGCTTTCTCATGTATTCACCTTGGTCGAGCCTGAGAATCGAACCCATGCAGATAGAGATGAGATGGCAGCGATCCATACCAGTGACCACTTGGCCACATGGTGCCACTGTATCTGATTGGCCATTGCTTGTTAGCTCTCTTGAAACCAAATAAAAAAGAAAAGCATATATTATCACTGTTATAGACAGCTTCTCTATAAGCAACATTTACAGATTTGAAAAAGATGTTACATCTGATTGAGTAAGCTTGTTACCATTTTAGAGCAAGAGTCTATATATTTCATCTATTTTTCTATCAGACTTGTTAATTGGGTTTATATAATTAAGATCATGGTTGACTTCAGTTCTGAGTTTTGTAGAATTTTGTAAGGTTTTACTGAAAAAGGTAAAACCAAGATGATATGAAGTTTGGAAGATAGTATACATAGGCTGTGTTCTTAGAATACTACAAAACCTTTTAAAAAAATGGTCAATTGCTAAGTTGTGTAAGCCAGGTGATGTTATTCCTTGTTATTAAGCTGCTTGATGTATTCTAATGGGCATGATTAACATCTTGATGACAGAGTCTTAGTCAGGTATCATAAGCTTGTGTTTTGGATTGTTCACAGATTACACCATTATTTTTCTTTACAAATGCCATTAGTTTCAAACCAAAAAATAAAATACCAAATTTATGAAATCCTTAACAAAAGCTGTTTTTTGTTTTTGGCTACCATACTGTACTAGATTTAGTGCTTGTGTGAAGTTCATTGACTTATAATGAAGTAATCCTATTACAGCTTGTACTTCTCTAATGTCTGCTGATGTCATCAAGCCAACTCACATTCAAAGTCACACACACACACAAAGGTAGAGTTTGCCTGTTGTCTGATGAAGGCATAAAGCTAACTCACATTCAAGGTCACACACATAGTAGATTCTGCTTGTCTGATGATGGCATAAAGCTGTTACACAGACACACGCACACACAGAGTAGAGTTTGCCTGTTGTCTGATGAAGGCATAAAGCTAAATCACAATCAAGGTCACACACAGAAAGTAGAGCCTGCCTGGCAATGTGGTGGTTTACCTTATCTATTTTTAACATCCTTACAGATCACAGCAGTATCTGCTAAATGTTTCTAATTTTATTTACAACCCAACTCCTGTCAGCGATGTGTAAATTACCCATGGTGCCAACAACACTTGTAATTGGGTGTAAATTGGTCACCAACAATATGCATTTCATTATTCTCAAAAGAGGAATATTGTCCATGAATAGACTCCTGTATGTACCATATTATACATTAAAGATATTCCTGAGAGAAGCAGTCAGCCAGGGACCATGGCCTTCATTGCCCAGAAGGGCCTCCATACCCCCAGAGACAAACCAAAGGGGGCCAAGTGTGGACAGTGTGAAGAACGTCCAGCAGCTGTGGTAAGTATGAGACACATTCAGTATTTAGGTAACAAATAACAGATCTTCCAATAGCTCAAGTTCTCACTTGCAAATTGATTAAATTTGGGATGAGAAAGAAGCTTGTAGACCTTGGCATCAAGAAGTCAAGGATTAAGTTCACTGTGACTGAAGAAAGAAAAATTGCATCTGCACAATGAAATTAGTTAAGCAACATAAATCTTGACTGAACTTTATGGATGACTTTTGTTTGAAATAAGGAAGAAGCCCATTAATTGGGTAGGTGTGTGTATCAAATCAAAGGTCAAGGTCATTGTAACTGAAAGAAGAAGAATGGTTTCTACACAGTTATGTTAGCTTTACATCACATAAATGGTCTGTACTTTAGTCTGGTTTCTACTTGGGGTAAGGAAGAAAACTGTCAGTTTGGAGGTTAAGAGGTCAAAGTTCAAAGCCACTGTGACTGAATGATGGAAAAAATGGTTTCTGCAAAATAACTTCAGCATTTCATCACATATATGGGTGAAATATTGTGGATGCCATGTACTGGAGTAACTTAAAAGCTGATTGATTTGGGGATTGTACAGGTCAAAGGTCCAGGTAAATGACAGACTTGCTAGGATTAAGTGATTGACATTTTTGAGTTCATCCACTATGAATCTGTAAAATGTTTAGAAGTAGAGTTGTTCTGGTGTGAAATTCTTACAAACTTTTTCTTCGATGTGATACTGGCAATGGATGGAAAAAGTCCACCTGATGTTAAGTGTACAGCCCAGAATGGTGCCCCCCACCAAAAACAAGACACCAGATTAGTCCTTATAATCTTGTCAAGTGCTATCCATATAACATTAAATGTGTAGTTCATTTCACTATGGTTTAATTTAATCATAAATATGCTAAAAACAATTACAGTTTTAGTTTTCCTTAAGTAACTTTCTAAAGCAATTTCAGCTTTTGCAACTTTCCGTCTCCTGATCCAATATTTAATACCAATGTTTGTTGCAAAATTCATACATTTTGTGTTGACTTTACATTTTCACATGCCTATATGTTAAAAGAGTTTTCATCATTCATGATGTCTGATTCACTGGCAAAGTGAAACATGACATGTACTTGGTCTAAACTAGCTACCCCTGTTAGGTATATTTTATTTAATTATTTGTTTGCTATTTTTCTTTTTTTTTTTTATTCCATTGCATGCTATTGTAAGGTAACTTTGTTTACTGGATTTGACCCTTTCCAGAAATTCAGTTTAGTTATGTTTAGCCTGATGATTATAATAATAGAGACACTGTATCTAGTTTCTGACCATGATTTAGAAGCAGTGGCAGTTCTGGTAAAGAACTTTTTTAAAATTTTTTTATTTCATTCTTTCCCAGAGTAAGAACCATTAATTTCAGTTAAGGCTATACTGGGAGTATGTGATGTTAGGCATGTAAAAAGTTTATTTTGTGTTCTGTGAACATGACTATGTGACCCTCATCCGGGAATCTGTTTTGTATCTTAAGTTAGCCTTAAACCTAATGTTTTGTATAGAAGTAGTCAGTGGGCTTTAAACTTTTGACAGGTTAAGTTGTGTTGTTTTGACCAGTTTGGGTTGAGATTTTATTTTCTTCAAATTATTGGATTTCAAGTAATTTTAATTTTCCCTTCCATTCTGGATTTGATTGGGATTCAGACTCATTGGTGCTTAGCCAAAAAAGTTGATCAAGATTACGAAAATCTCAGACAACTTGTATTTCTTAAAGAGTTTAGGAACTTTGTCCATAGTAACAATAAGAATTATCTTGATGAGCATAAGGTCAAAACCTTGTAAATTGTTAGTCATCCCGCTGACGAGTGTTCTTTAACTCAAAATGTTCTTTTTGTAGGCAAATTTAACACTCAGTAGTCTTTTAGTAGAAGAGTATATCAGCCTAATACAAGCCCTTCTAAATTTCAATCAAGCTTGAACTTTTAAAAATCAAGCTTCTGATAAGCTTGATCAAACATCCTTGTCTCTTCCTATGTGTATCTATTGCAAGAAGAATGGACATGTTATTTCTGATTGCTACAAATTGAAAAATAAGCAGCAGAATCAAAACAGACCTATTCCAGATACTCTTGTTTCTAAGAGGTCATGGTCATGTATTGAAAGCATTACATTTGCTGGGTTTTATAAACCCCAGTCTGCTTTTATAATGGAGAATTATGAACCATTCATGTCGAAGGGTTCTATATCACTCTAGGGTGTTCCAGCCAATCCCATCCCTATTGAAATTTTAAGGGACACTGGAGCTTCTCAGGGTCTTTTATTGTCAAGTACTTTGCCTTTTTCTTAGAAGTCTTCTTCTAATGAGACTGTTCTTATTCAGGTAGTAGAGTGTGGCTTTGTTAATGTTCCTCTCCATTGTGTAATTTTGTCATCAGGCTTAGTCTTAGGACCTATGACAGTTGGAATAGTGCCTTCTTTACCTGTTGAGGGCATTCCTTTATTACTAGGCAATGATCTAGCTGGAGATAAGGTTGTGGTTAATCCACTTGTAACTGACAAGCCTTGTTTGGATCAGAAAGTTGATCCTGTTGAAAATGATTAAGCTGATTATACTCAGCTTGTGCAGTTACTAGAGCTATGGTTAAGAAAGCTCTTGAGAATGATGTTGATCAGGAAAGTGTTCCTTTAGCTGACACGTGTAATGCTCAGGATTTTGATGAAGTCACTTTCAGTCCTTGTTTGGATCAATCAAAAGGTATTTTTCACAGTGATTCTCTTTTAACTACTCATTCTCTTTATTCTAATCAGGGTGACAAACGATAATCACTTGTCGTCGAACAGGAAAACGATCCTGAGATCTCATGTTTGTTTCAAAGGGCCATTAGTGAAACTGAAGCCACTGAGGTACCTGTTTGTTATTTAATTAAAAATGGGATTCTTATGAGAAAATGGAGACATCCTGAGGTAGCTGCTGGTGACAAGTGGTCAGTGAACTATCAAACTGTAGTTCCAAAATTGTACAGAGAGGAAATACTTAGTCTGGCCCATGAAACTCCTTTGGCTGGTCATTTAGGGATTAATAAAACTTATTACAAGATCTTGAATCACTTTGACTGGCCAAAAATGAAAAGTGACATTTGTAAATACTGCAGATCTTGTTATACTTGTCAAATGGTAGGAAAACCAATCAGAAGATACCTTAGGCCCATCTGCAACCTATTCCTGCATTTGATAAACCATTTAGCAGAATAATGGTAGCTTGTGTTGGTCCCTTACCTAAGACCAAGTCAGGTAACCAATACTTGCTGACTTTAATGTGTGCATCAACAAGATTCCCAGAGGCAATTCCTTTGAGGAATGTTAAATCTAAAATAATATTAAAAGCTTTGATAAAGTCTTTACTCAGTTTGGCCTTCCCAAATCTGTCCAATATGATCAATAGTCAGATTTCATGTCTAGAAATTTCCAGCTAGTTATGCTTGAGTTTGGCATTCAGCAGTTCAAGTTAAAAGTGAAATTATGGTTTGACAGAACTGCAGTGGAGAAAATGTTTGAGTCTGGTATTAGAGTTCTGTCTCTCTTGCTCATTTTTCAAAAATTTCTGCTGATTAGGTATTATGGCCCTTTTAAAGTTAGGGAGAAAGTGAATGAGTTAAATTATAATGTCTTATGATAGTATTCCTGGGATGTAAATAAATTAAAGGAGTACCAGTATACAGAGAGAGATAGCCAGGTTAATCATGCAATTAATTTAGTTGTACCTGTCCTACTCAGTGATGATTTAAGTGAAGGTATAACATTGGACTCTACTGATTTTGGAGTGTCAAATCTTCAGAATTCAGAAATTATGAATAATTTTGACTAGAAACTTTCACATTTGCAACAAAGGAATTAAATAATTATTACTTGAATATGTGCACCTATTTCCAGATGTTCCTACGTGAACAAACAAAATTTACCGTGATGATGAAATTCTAAATTTCAAACCTGGGGAAACAACACCCATACAGGATGAACCCTCTCAAACAGGAATACATGAAAAAAGAAATTCAGTATTTGCTGTAGAATGATGTCATAGAGCCAGGTAAAAGTGATTGGAGTTCACCACGTATACTTGTTCCGAAACCAGATAAAACTTTCTGTATCATCATCACTGTGTGCATTGATTATATGATGGTGAACAGTGTGACTACAACAGATTCATTTCCATTACCAAGAACTGATGAGTGCATTGGTAAAGATCGGAAATGCTAAGTATGTTACCAAATTTGACCTTCTGAAAGGATTTTGGCAAATTCCACTAACGGAAAGAGCAAAGGTAATTTTGGCATTCGTGACTCCAGATGGACTTTATCAATATAAAATAATGCCATTTGGGATGAAAGGTTCGCTAAGTACTTTTCAATGTCTAATGAACATGATTACCTCTGGTCTTGATAATTTTGTTGCTTACAACCATGATGTCATCATCTACAATGACACCAGGAAAGAACATTTAGCAACAATTCAGAAATTCTTTAACAGACTCATTGATGCAAGTTTAACAATTAATTTATCCAAAAGTGAGTTCTGCCATGCTTGTGTAACATTTCTAATACATATTGTGGGACATAGACATGTTAAGCCTATATATGCTAAGGTCAAGGGTATCTCTGAATTCCCTGTGCCTGTTATTTAAAAGCTACTGATGCAATTTTTAGGTATGGCTGGATACTATCAGAAATTGTGTTCCAAGATATCCATATTTGCTGAACCCCTGACAAATTCATTGAGCAAGAAAACCAAGTTTCACTGGACTAAAAAATGTCAGGAGGCTTTTGAATAGTTAAAAACCATACTTAAGAGCACACCAATTTTTACAGCTTCAAATTTCAGTCAATCATTGAAAATGTCTGTTGGTGCAAGTGATGTTGGGGTTATAGCAGTATTGATTCACGAAGATAAAAACGGTATTAATCATCCAGTGTACTATTTTTGTAAGAAATTAAATAAACACAAATCAAATTATTCAACAATCAAGAAAGAATGTTTTGGCACAACAACATTTTGAAGTTTACATTAGTTCTGCTCCTTCTTCGATCATTGTGTCCAGTGATCACAACCCCCTTACTTTCATTAGCAAGATGAAGAACAAAACTCAAAGACTAAAGTGGAGTTTGTTGTTACAGGAATATAATATTGACATCAGGCACGTCAAGGGAAAAGATAATTTAATATCAGATTTGGTTTTCCATGTATAGAAATATATTATTTCATGTATACTTTGTATTATTCATAAGATTTCTTCTTGAATGTGTTATTTAAAAAAAGTATAACCACATGCATAAATGACCTATGATGAAAAGAAAGCTTTATTATATAAATCCTTCATTTTCTTTTATGGGGAGAAGTGTTATGTATATTTAATTTAATTAGTTGTTTGTTAGTTTTAATTTTTTTAATTATTCCATTACATACTATTGTAAGGTAACTTTGTTTACTGGATTGGACATTTTCCAGAAATTCATTTCAGTTATGTTTGACCTGATGGTTATGATAAAAGAAACATGGTATCTAGTTTCTGATCTTGATTTAGAAACAGTGGCAGTTCTGGTAAACAACCTTTTTATTTTTTTTATTTTATTCTTTCCCAGAGTAAGAACCATTGATTTCAGTTAAAGCCATGCTGGGAGTATGTGGTGTTAGGCATGTATAAAGCTTTTATTTTGTTCTGTAAAGATGACCATGTGACCTTCATCCATGAATCTGTTTTATGTCTTAAGTTAGCCTTATACCTAATGTTTTGTATAGAAGTAGTAGTGGGCTTTACAATTTTGACACATTAAGTTGTGTTGTTGTGACCAGTATGGGTTGAGATTTTATTTTCTTCAAACTTATTGGATTTCTAGTAATTTTCCTTTCCATTTTGGATTTCATTGGGATTCAAACTCAGTTTTATTCAGGACTTTTTATTACTAACACTTCTATTTTTTAATTCTTGGATTATTTTTTGCTTTTATTCATAAAACTGTAAGTTCTTTTTCTCATTTTTCACTTGATATTCTAGGGAAATAAATTATTCGCTAAATTTTATAAAAGCTTGTGGTCTTCACCTTTCTCCAGTTACATTTTGTTAGAGTCTAGTCTCGTAATACTCCCCTCTGAGTGCTTGGTGCAGGCAGATAAAAACACTTAAATGTTGATAGGTGCCTTTAATAAATAGGTAAAAAAAGTGAGTAATTAGATATATTAAGTGAGGCAAAATCAGTGACTTTTAAGATCAGAGTTATCTTAGGACATAATTGTGAAGGGTAGATGTATATTTGCTTTATTGTTCTCTCTCAGTCTTTAAGATTTAGATGGAGGGTAGAGTTTGTAATGAACTGAGTGGCTGCTTATGGTTGTTAAACATAACATACTAGCTGGGAGCTGGGGGGACTTGCCAGGGAAACACCTGAGCTAACTGGAAACATTATTCTTTACCGAGGTGTTTTTTTTCAGTGCGGGTAGATTTCAAAAGGACATATTCATGACCAGCAGTGATCCAGTTTATTTAATAACACATCAGTACAGTAGAGGTGATAGATGTCCATAAAGTGACTGTACCTAACTTTTTATTTCAGTCATGTCTGCAGTGCACTGAGGATTATTGTGCTGGGTGTTTTGCCTCCTTTCACCTGAAAGGAGCACTAAAGAAACACAGATCTGTCCCAATCTCTGTAAGTTAACCTTCTGAGAATATTGCTGTAAGGAAAATTGACTTTGCAAAGATATCTTTTATTTAAAAAGATAATATTATGATATTTAGTTATTAATTAGCAAATATTTTATGTTGCAATTATGCTGCCCATTTTTGCAATAATTGTATGATGCAGCATAAATTAGTGGTAATTATTTTTGTCAAGTTCTAGATTTTTATGTATGCATTTTCAATTAATTTGTTGTAGCTTTAAGTTCCTCTCTGTAGATGCTAATATCACACAATATCATGCTTCCTGTTTAAATTGACTAGTGTCTGTGTTGTTTCAGGCAACAGGACCAAGGCAGTGTTTTGCTTCACCCCGACCAACACCACCGCACTCTGAAAGGTTAGCTGTGTTTTACATAGATATATTTAGATCATAGTGTCATAAGTACTCTAATCTCAGGACATTCTTTGTTGTTGTTGGTGGTGTTGTTATTTCAATGATTTTTGTACTGCATTGGCTTGGTATTTTGCTGAATTACATCACTTTACACTACCTCTACAAATTGTGTCTACAGTGGTTTGTTGAATTACAACACTTTATACCACTTCTACAAACTGTCTTTATGGTGTTTTGTTAAATTACAACACTTTACACCACTTGTACAAACTGTCTCTGCAGTGTTTTGTTGAATTACAACACTTTACACCACTTGTATAAACTGTCTCTACAGTGTTTTTTTGTTGTATTACAACACTTTACACCACTTGTATAAACTGTCTCTACAGTGTTTTGTTGTATTACAACACTTTACACCACTTGTATAAACTGTCTCTACAGTGTTTTGTTGTATTACAACACTTTACACCACTTGTACAAACTGTCTCTACAGTGTTTTGTTGAATTACAACACTTTACACTACTTCTACAAACTGTCTCTACAGTGTCTTGTTGAATTACAACACTTTACACTACTTCTACAAACTGTCTCTACAGTGTTTTGTTGAATTACAACACTTTACACCATTTGTATAAACTGTCTCTACAGTGTTTTGTTGAATTACAACACTTTACACTACTTCTACAAACTGTCTCTACAGTGTTTTGTTGAATTAAAACACTTTACACCACTTGTATAAACTGTCTCTACAGTGTTTTGTTGAATTACAACACTTTACACTACTTCTACGAACTGTCTCTACAGTGTTTTGTTGAATTACAACACTTTACACTACTTCTACAAACTGTCTCTGCAGTGTTTTGTTGAATTAAAACACTTTACACCACTTGTATAAACTGTCTCTACAGTGTTTTGTTGAATTACAGCACTTTACACTACTTCTACAAACTGTCTCTGTAGTGTTTTGTTGAATTACAACACTTTACACATCTTCTACAAACTGTCTCTGCAGTGTTTTGTTGAATTAAAACACTTTACACCACTTGTATAAACTGTCTCTACAGTGTTTTGTTGAATTACAGCACTTTACACTACTTCTACAAACTGTCTCTGCAGTGTTTTGTTGAATTACAACACTTTACACCACTTGTATAAACTGTTTCTATGGTGTTCTACAAACTGTCATACCAGTATTGTTCAATGAGGACATTATACATATATATATATATATATATATATATATATCATGGCATTTTGTTGAATTACAACACTTTACACCACTTCTACAAACTATAGCTACAATGTTTTGTTGAATTACAACACTTTATTATTATATTATTATAATAATAATAATAATAAGTGAGGAGTAGTTTAATTAGGGATGGGCTTGTGTGCGTTTGAATTAAGCGATGACTGGACTGATAGAGATTAAAAAATTATTAAACTCAGTCAGCCACTACTGATTGACAAATGGCAATGTTTTATCATTAATAACTGGTAAACAGATTTCTATTATTGTAAGTGCAAACTAACTGAATTGGATATTCCTTAAGTTTGTAAAAATGGAAACCAAATTTGTAATTAATATTATGATATTTATTATTATTATTATTATTATTATTCATATTTCTGATTAAATTAAATTATCAAGGAAGCTTATGTATCAACTTACCTTTTCCAATCTATCAAATTGAATGTACACCTATATCAAGGTACCTGTATGTGTGAAAGAAAATGAATAAATAGTTGCTGTAGGTTACCTCCCATATACGTGATGTAGGTTACCTCCCATATATGAAGAATTTATGATATTTGATGACATTGTCAGATGTATGAGGTGTGTGTAACAAATTCAGTCAATGAAATCACGTTGAATATGTCAATGAAAGCAATTACTTAAATATGGTAATATAATCCTGATAGAATTATCAGAGGATGTTCTGTGTGCATGTACTTCCAGTTAATTATGCTATCTTTACATGACCCTCAACACATACTTTGGAACCCCAAATACCTACCTTCCACTAGCCAACAACTTGTATGGACTTGAAAGAATTCACTGCATCATGGAGTAAAGTATTTAAATACTACTGCTGCACAGAAACATTTTAGAAAATCCGGTAGAAAAAGTGAAGTTTCTGGAAAGATATTTTACTTGCTATTCAAAAATAGTTTTTTTTAATAAGTAGAGAGGATATTTTTGTTCTTTTTTAATTTACTTGCCATGCACATATGTCAGATACCTTTCTTTTTATTATTTCTTTTTAATTTACTTGCCATGCATTTATGTTGAATACCTTTCTTTGTATTATTTCATTCTCTTTATTTGTTATTGTTTTTTTTTTACTTTTCTAAAAAAATGTTTCAATCTTATCTTGCACATTTGTCTATAATCATTTCTTAGATCCATTTTGGATAGACTGATGGAGGTTAAATTCTTACAAAGCTCATTAGTGATTACAGTCATCGTGAAATAAAGCAAACAAGAACAAAATTCTTTCTTTTTCTGGGTGCCACTTTATTCCACTTTATTGCTTGTTAACACTCCCATCTGAAAGTGAAGTCCACTGTTCAATTTGATTGATACATTGCATCCAATGTTTACTTTATGTATATGCTGTTCAAGCAAGGTTATGGTGGATTTATGGAGTCACAGCTTGACAGTCTGCAAAGACACTGTGCCTGATAAAAAAAGGAATCCATGTGATCAGCATTTTAAGAACAATTTTTGTTTATTGTTGCAAATTGTGTCTATACATCCCTATGTCCATCACACATTTCTCTGGTTGATGTCTTTCAAATTATCTGAGATATCAATATGAAATTTAGTATGCTTTTATATTATGACATGTGTTTGTGTCCAGTATATAATTCAACTTGGTCAGATTAATACTTGTAGAATCATCTTCCTACTCTTGACACATCATATCCTCTTAACCTTATGAGGTATAGTCATGTCTCATGAATATTCAGTGTGTATTATATATAGTCATGTCTCATGAATATTCAGTGTGTATTATATATAGTCATGTCTCATGAATAGACAGTGTGTATTATATATGGTCATATCTCATGAATAGACAGTGTGTATTATACATTGTCATGTCTCTTGAATAGATAGTGTGTACTATATATGGTCTTGTCTCATGAATATACAGTGTATACTATATATGGTTGTGTCTCATGAATAGACAGTGTGTACTTTATATGGTCATGCTATCATGAATCAACTGTGTACTTTATATGGTCACATCTCATGAATAGGCAGTCTGTAGTATAATGCCCATACCTCATGAATAGACAGTCTGTACTGTATATGGTCATGTCTCATGTATAGACAGTGTGTACTGTATATGGTCATGTCTCATGTATAGACAGTGTGTACTATATATGGTCATGTCTCATGTATAGATAGTGTGTAATTATATGGTCATGTCTCATGCATAGACAGTGTGTACTGTATATGGTCATGTCTCATGTATAGACAGTGTGTACTATATATGGTCATGTCTCATGTATAGACAGTGTGTACTGTATGTGGTCATGTCTTTTGAATAGATAGTATGTACTATATATGGTCATGTCTCATGTATAGACAGTGTGTACTATCAAATAGCAGGCTCTGTCTGATCTGCATGTTAAGAGATATCTGCATTTTGGAAATAGTTGCATCCATTGAGTTCTCCATTATGTTCTTGACAGTTAATATCTTCCAAACGATTTGAGATATTTTTTTGTATTATATATGTTACATGTTTTCTGGGTATTCCATATGTTACATGTAGAGTGGGGCTATTCCATGTTACATGTTTTGTGGGTATTCCATATGTTACATATAGAGTGGGGCTATTCCATATGTTACATGTATAGTGGGCATTCCATATGTTACAAGTATAGTGAGGTATTCTATAAGTTTCATGTATAGTGGAATATTCTGTATATTCATGCTTACTTACTGATCCAGATAGTTGTGTTTTATATTTCAGGAGATCTGAACAAGTGTCAGCAGATGGAGCTACAAGCCCATACACACCCAACATCACAGATAACAGGGTGACTATTTTGATTCACTTTTAATTTCTTTGTAGCAATTTTCATGGAGTTCAGGGTCATTATAAACAATCAAATTATGTACAATCATAATGTAACATCATAATGTACCATTATACATATGCCATCATTAAGTAGAATCATAAATACACCATAAATGTACCATCATAATTATCTTTTCAGTAAGAGGCACAATCAGGAATTAAAATATTGAAGTACTGCCGGATATAATACTGTTTTACAAAAAGTGACAATATATTTTCTCAAATAAAAATGAATTCACAGAATGCAAACTTACAGCAGCAATACATGTTTAATGGAGCCATGAATTTGACCAATACATGTATGCCAGAAAATTCACGGTGCTAATGCAAAGCAGTGGAACATGTCTAAGCCAGCCATAGAAGGAGTCAAGACATGACCAAAATGCTGAGGTCATAAAAGGTAATATCCTAATGCAAAGCAGTAGCACGTGCTTAATGCAGCCATGGATGGGGCCAAGAGACTTAGGTCAGGCAAGACATTATGTTGATGCAAAGCAGTGTCACATGTCTTATGCAGCCATGGATGGGCCAGGTCAAAGAGACTTAGGTCAACTAAGGCAGTATACAAGTAGTGTCACATGTCTTATGCAGCCATGGATGGGCCAGGTCAAAGAGACTTAGGTCAACTAAGGCAGTATACAAGAATTGCCATATTTCTAATGCAGCTGTGCATGGAGCCATGAACAATAGACTTAGGTCAGCTATGGCAGAGTACAAATAGTGGTACATGTGGTATGTTGTCTAATGCGGCCTAGACACTTAGGCCAGACAAGATGTGTCTAATTTAGTCATGGACGTGGCAAGAACCAAGAGACTTAGGCAAGACAAGCTGGTCTAATGTCATGGGCGGGGCAAGGATCAAGAGACTTAGGCCAGACAAGATGTGTCTAATGTAGTCATGGACAGGGCAAGGACCAAGAGACTTAGACCAGACAGGATACAAAGAGACTTAGGCCAGACAAGATGTGTCTAATGTAGTCATGGATGGGGCAAGGACCAAGAGACTTAGGCCAGACAAGATGTGTCTAATGTAGTCATGGACAGGGCAAGGACCAAGAGACTTAGGCCACACAGGATACAAAGAGACTTAGGCCAGACAAGATGTGTCTAATGTAGTCATGGATGGGGCAAGGACCAAGAGACTTAGGCCAGACAAGATGTGTCTAATGTAGTCATGGACAGGGCAAGGACCAAGAGACTTAGGCCAGACAGGATACAAAGAGACTTAGGCCAGACAAGATGTGTCTAATGTAGTCATGGATAGGCAAGGACCAAGAGACTTAGGCTAAGAAAGGCAGTAGGCTAAGTAGTGGTACTTGTTTAATGCAATCATGGTTAGGGTAAATACACTTTGGTCAGAGAAGGCATTATGCTTATGCAAAGCAGTGGTACTTGGCTAATGTAGCCATGGAGTGGATGGAAACACTTTGGTCAGTGAAGGCAGTATGCTGATGCAAAGCAGTGGTACTTGGCTAATGTAGCCATGGAGTGGATGGAAACACTTTGGTCAGTGAAGGCAGTATGCTGATGCAGAGCAGTGGTACTTGGCTAATGTAGCCATGGAGTGGATGGAAACACTTTGGTCAGTGAAGGCAGTATGCTGATGCAGAGCAGTGGTACTTGGCTAATGTAGCCATGGAGTGGATGGAAACACTTTGGTCAGTGAAGGCAGTATGCTGATGCAGAGCAGTGGTACTTGGCTAATGTAGCCATGGAGTGGATGGAAACACTGGCAGTATGCTGATGCAAAGCAGTGAGACTTGTCCAGAGCAACAATGAATATGTCAAAAGTACTTGGGTCATGCAAGACAGTAAGCGAATATATTAGAGGTGTCAGATTTTGTGAATGAAATTAATATAGATGTAAATTTTGCAAGACTGTGTAATGTTTTAGCACCAGATAATTAGGCACCATATTTATCTATGTATAATACCCTCATCTGAGACCAGTGTTGACCCAGATTTGTTTTCCCATAATGCATGAGAACATTATGCCTGAAGATCATAATCCTTGTCTTCTTTCGAGACAACTGTTTTTTGACTGTTCTTGCCATGTTCTTGATATCTTAAAAAGACAAGAACACAATTTGTTCAAGTATCTTTATCAGAAGCTAAAGCAAATATGGTAGTTGTTGTAGTTGTTATAGGGTTTAACGCCGTTTTTCAGCACAAGATAGCTATACACGGCGGCCAGTATAATTGGTGGAGGAAGAATCCTGGAAAACCCAGGGAAGAACCACCAACCCACGAGAAGCTACTGGCAGGCTTTCTCACATACCAATGTTAGCTGAGCCTGAGACTCAAACTCACGCAGCAGAGGTGAGATGGCAGTGATCTGTAATGGTGAGCACCTTAGACCACTCAGCCACTCGTGGCTCCCAAATATGGTAGATTATATAGTGGATTGTGAAATAGTCTTTATTTTCATAGTTATAAATGGCTTGAATGAACTTAAATTTTACAATTTTCCAGTTTGAAAATTCAAAAAATTACTATATCTTAAAGTGTTGGGACCAAGGTTTCATCAATGGTTTCAAAAGTTAGTGAATTAAATTTTATCCAGACACACAATGCTGGATGGTGCTGTGAAGCTGTATGCCTTGCTGTTGATACTCAAAGTGATATACACAGCAAATTCTGTAATATAAATACTATATTGTCTCAAAAGGTGATTAAGATAAAACTTAAAATACATGTCATATTAATACGCGATTGTTTTCATTTTAAAAAAATCCAATAAATCAGATATTTCTTTGCAGGTAACTCACACAGTTTTTCATGTCACCATTTTTTTGAAAGTTCACACCTACATAAAGCAAGTGTGGGCCCTTCGTACAAAAAAATATGTTCAGGGTATCATGTTCTTGACATTCTCGAGTCAAGAATAATACTAAACTGCATGTCAGTTTCAAGAACAGTACTGAAATTCAGTTTTAATATTTGAGTTTACAATTTATTAAAATATTTGCATTTACACAGCATTTTTTTTAAACAGATCATATTTTGAGTTGATCCTTTACCTCATAGTGTTTGTTACTATGTAGATTGATAAGATATTTGTGCAAAAGCCAGATAGTGCAGTGTGCATAAATATGAAACCTTTTACCTAAATGACACTAATTGAATTGGCATGTCTGGAACATTTACAGCAGTGTAGTGTATGGTAAGTTCAACCTAAATTTGAATTATTTTACCTTTTTTCATACATACATTTATTTGTTTTCTATTGATAGGTTTAAGAGCAAAATCTTATCTTTATAGTTGTGTTATTTTTTAGCAAAGTACTGTTGTATATGATTTGACTCATTCACCATCAAATCAGTGAATCTGTGTGACCAACTGTAGCTGACCTTGATCATCCTCTAAATCTACCAGTATATTGTCTGTATCCATATCACTAAATCATCGGAATTTGATAAATTATCAAAAATCAGTGTTGCCTTCATCCATACAAGAACCTAATTGGACTTATTGAAACCTTCATAGTGTTGTATGAAATTCAGGGCCTTCATTTTGTAGATTGGAGAATCTGACCCAGGTATTTAAATAGCAGATTATGACTGTATCTTAAATAGCAACCATGTGATGTCACCTAATGGTCATTTACCTCAGTGTCTATAATTTATAATAGGGTGTTTTCCTCAAAGGTGGCACTATAAAAAGCAGCTCAGAATGACTGATGTTTACTGTAGGCATGGAAAGACACTTGAGTGTGGATGGTGCACATACATCCAAACATACTTGTATGTGATTTAGATTGAGGTATCTGATAGTACTCCTGGAAAATGTGGTAGAAATGTTTCAGAAGCACTTAATTTCTGTGAGGTAATGGGTCAAGGTCTGAATATTATATAATTTAAAGTCTGAGTCTTGTATGATCCAAGGTCTGAGTCTTGTATGATTCAAGGTCTGAGTCTTATATGATTCAAAGTCTGAGTCTCGTATGATCCAAGGTCTGAGTCTTGTATGATTCAAGGTCTGAGTCTTGTATGATCCAAGGTCTGAGTCTTGTATGATTCAAAGTCTGAGTCTTGTATGATCCAAGGTCTGAGTCTTATATGATTCAAAGTCTGAGTCTTGTATGATCCAAGGTCTGAGTCTTATATGATTCAAAGTCTGAGTCTTGTATGATCCAAGGTCTGAGTCTTGTATGATTCAAGGTCTGAGTTTTGTATGATTCAAAGTCCGAGTCTTGTATGATTCAAAGTCTGAGTCTTGTTTGATCCAAGGTCTGAGTCTTGTATGATTTAAAGTCTGAGTCTTGTATGATTTAAAGTTTTCATCTTATGTGATTCAAAGCCAGGCTGTATACTGTGGTTTTATATGATTCAAATTCTGAGTCTTGTATGATTCAAGGTCTGAGTCTTGTAGTCTTGTATGATTCAAAGTCTGAGTCTTGTATGATTCAAGGTCTGAGTCTTGTATGATTAAAGGTCTGAGTCTTGTATGATTCAAAGTCTGAGACTTGTATGATTCAAGGTCTGAGTCTTGTAGTCTTGTATGATTCAAGATATGAGGGTTGTATGATTCAAAATCTGAGTCTTGTATGATCCAAGGATGAGTCTTGTATGATTCAAGGTCTGAGTCTTGTAGTCTTGTATGATTCAAGATATGAGGCTTGTATGATTCAAAATCTGAGTCTTGTATGATCCAAGGTCTGAGTCTTGTATGATTCAAGGTCTGAGTCTTGTATGATTCAAAGGCTGAGTCTTGTATGATTTAAGGTCTGAGTCTTGTTATGATTCAAGGTCTGAGTCTTGTATGATCCAAGGTCTGAGTCTTGTATAATATCAGCCAGGCTAACCACTTTTATATAGAATACTTAGCCAGGCCTATCACTAGTATATATAATACTGAGCCAGGTCTGTCACTGATATATAATTCCGAATTTTATAAATTGACTGTGTTTTCTATATTTTGATTGGATGTAAATGGTCATGTGATACTGATCTGGAATTTTTTACACATCGATAAATTCTGCAGGCTACTTTTGGTTCCCTGTTTCCATATCATTTTTAATGTGAATTTTTATCTATATCAACTTCTTACACCCTAATACTAGTAACAACAAGCCCCCACCCACCTACTCCTGTGATTTCCAATCAAAAATGACAAGCCACAGATTAAAATGGACCATTAGAAGTTAAAACAGTGTAATTGCATAGACCTTCCGACACTCCAACACTCACTCCTTTTGCTGAAGAAGGCATATGGCAGGCTTTAGAAGCCAGTCTTCGGAAATTATTGCATTTTACCTCGACAACATGTTACAGCAGCAGTTATTAAAGGTCAGGGTCATATGTCAACCAAAGGGATGTCACTAAAAATGGACACGATTTAGCTTTTGAAAGATTGAAATGTGTAGAAAGTAACAATGACATTGCTATAACAACACGTGCCATATGCAAGCATAATTTTTGAAAAATAAAGCAATATTCCTAGCTTAATTGCAACAACCATTTTTTATGTATTAAAATAATGATCATTACAATATATCACTGGCATGACCCTCTATGACATTCTACCCAGTATCACTGTATAAAGAATCAATGAATCTTGACTAGCGAAGATAGGATTATGTATTCTATCGCAGTTAAGAGGCTAATGAAAGAAAACTTTGATGTACATAAAAGTGAATGTTTTGTTGATTAAATCTTTTGATATGATGTTAGGAAGGAAGTAAATTAGAATTATAAAGATTAAATGATCATGGTTGCGTATTTATCAATGTGTAAATTTTACCTAATCACTCACAATGTTTAGATAAAGTATATAGAATACCGAGCCAGGCCAATCATTGGTATATAGAATACTGAGCCATGCCTATCATTAGTATTTAAAATGCTGAGCAAGGCCTATCACTGGTATGTAGAATACTGAGCCAGGCCCATAATTGGCATATATAATACTGAACTAGGCCTATCACTGGTATATAGAATACTGAGCCAGGCCTATCAGTGGTATAAAGGATACCGAGCTAGGCCCATAATTGGTATTTAGAATGCTAAGCCAGGCCTATCATTGGTATATAATAGAATATTGATCCAGGCCTATCACTGGTATATAGAATACTGAGCCAGGCCTATCATTGATATATAGAATACTGAGCCAGACTTATCATTAGTATATAGAATACTGAGCCAGGCCTATCACTGGTATATAGAATACTTAACCAGACTTGTCATTTGTATAAAGAATACTGAGCCAGGCCTAACTTGTGCATATAGAATACTGAGCCAGGCCTGTCACTGTTATATAGAATACTGAGCCAGGTCAATCATTAGTATATAGAATACTGAGCCAGGCCTGTCATTTGTATATGAATACTGACCCAGTCCTGTCATTGGTATATATAATACTGAGCCAGGCCTAACATTAGTATATAGAATCCTGAACCAGGCATATCATTGGTATATAGAATACTGAGCCAGGCCCATAATTGGTATATAAAATACTTAACTAGGCCTATCACTGGCATATATAATACTGAGCCAGGCCTATCATTGGTATAAATGATATTGAGCCAGGCCTGTCATTGGTATTTAGAATGCTGAGCCAGGCTATCTTTGGTATATAGAATAGTGAGCCAGGCCTATCATTGGTATTTAGAATTCTGAGCAAGGCCATCATTAGTATTTAAAATGCTGAGCCAGGCCTATCATTAGTATATAGAATAGTGAGCCAGGCCTTTCATTAGTATAAAGAATACTGAGCCAGACCTATCATTAGTATCTTATTCAAGCCTATCACTGGTATATAGAGTACTGAGCCAGACCTATCACTTGAATACAGAATATTGAGCTAGGCCCATCTTTAGTATATAGAATACTGAGCCAGACCTATTATTTGTATATAGAATAATGAGTCAGGCCTATCATTAGTATATAGAATACTGAGCCAGACCTATTATTTGTATATAGAATAATGAGTCAGGCCTATCATTAGTATATAGAATTCTGAGCCAGACCTATCATTAGTATATACAGAATACTGAGCCAGGCCTATCACTGGTATATAGAATAGTGAGCCAGGCCTATCATTGGTATTTAGAATTCTGAGCAAGGCCATCATTAGTATTTAAAATGCTGAGCCAGGCCTATCATTAGTATATAGAATAGTGAGCTAGGCCTTTCATTAGTATAAAGAATACTGAGCCAGACCTATCATTAGTATCTTATTCAAGCCTATCACTGGTATATAGAGTACTGAGCCAGACCTATCACTTGAATACAGAATATTGAGCTAGGCCCATCTTTAGTATATAGAATACTGAGCCAGACCTATTATTTGTATATAGAATAATGAGTCAGGCCTATCATTAGTATATAGAATACTGAGCCAGACCTATTATTTGTATATAGAATAATGAGTCAGGCCTATCATTAGTATATAGAATTCTGAGCCAGACCTATCATTAGTATATACAGAATACTGAGCCAGGCCTATCACTGGTATATAGAATACTGAGCCAGGCCTATCATTGGTACATAGAATACTAAGCCAGGCCCATAATTGGTATATAGAATACTGAACTAGGCCCATCACTGGTATATATAATACTGAACCAGACCTATCATTAGTATATAGAACACTGAGCTAGGCCTATCACTGGTATATAGAATACTGAGCAAGGCCTATCATTAGTATACATGTATAATGTTTAACAAAAAGGGCAAGTTTTTGTTTCTAGGATGACTTAGAATGGGGTCTGGGCCCATCATTAGGGGCAAATTTCAACAATTTGGGAAAAATATTCCTTGATAAAGGGTTAAAATTAATATGAAAATTCTGCATGTATTTTCATCAGAACAGATGGATGGATGGATGGATGGAGATGGATGGATGGATGGATGATTGATGGATGGATGGATGTATGGATGGATGGAATGATGGATGGATGGTCATTGACATTGTATGCTTTGCTTTTTGTTATTTATAAGATTATTTTATATCTTTGTAGATTGGTAGAAATGGCCCAGAGGGTGCCAGTGGATCATTTGATGGGAATGACCCATTACATGAGGTGTACAATGAGGAGGAGAGTGCAGCTTCATTTCAAGAAGCTCTTCAAGCGTGGAGAGGTGAAAAGCCCAACATGGCTGCAAGGAATCTTCCTCGTCAAAGTCCAAGGGTGGTTTACTCCCCAGTTCGGACACCAGGTAAAATGAAAACTATATTATTATGACAGAAGCAAACATTAACAGTCTTTGCAAGTCTATGAAAGACTGTAGTGACTATATTCTTCAGCATGTTCCATTGCATGAAGCCATTAAGAATGGAATTTCCTGAAAATGGCATACTAGTCCATTGCAAGTTATCAACCCCATTGTCATTGTTGGTTCCTATTTATATCTATAACATGCATTGAGATTAGCTAATGCTCTAAATTGTTCTATGATAATGATTGCATGTATGGTACTGTTTAAGTAACAAATCAATATAAAAAAACTGTTACCATTTCCAGTTCATGAAATAAAAACATGTAGAAACCTTGAGTATTACCGAAAGAGCATTTGATAGTCTCTATAAAAGTTTAGGTCTGTCTGATAGCTTGACAGTATACAGAACTCATGTTTAGGTCTGTCTGATAGCTTGAAAGTGTACAAAACTCATGTTTAGGTCTGTCTGATAGCTTAAAAGTATACACAACTCATGTTTAGGTCTGTCTGATAGCTTGAAAGTGTACAAAACCCATGTTTAGGTCTGTCTGATAGCTTGAAAGTGTACAAAACTCATGTTTAGGTCTGTCTGATAGCTTGAAAGTGTACAAAACCCATGTTTAGATCTGTCTGATAGCTTGAAAGTGTTCAAAACTCATGTTTAGGTCTGTGATAGCTTGAAAGTGTACAAAACCCATGTTTAGGTCTGTCTGATAGCTTGAAAGTGTTCAAAACTCATGTTTAGGTCTGTCTGATAGCTTGAAAGTGTACAAAACTCATGTTTAGGTCTGTCTGATAGCTTGAAAGTGTACAAAACCCATGTTTAGGTCTGTCTGATAGCTTGAAAGTGTACAAAACCCATGTTTAGGTCTGTCTGATAGCTTGAAAGTGTTCAAAACTCATGTTTAGGTCTGTCTGATAGCTTGAAAGTGTTCAAAACTCATGTTTAGGTCTGTGATAGCTTGAAAGTGTACAAAACCCATGTTTAGGTCTGTCTGATAGCTTGAAAGTGTTCAAAACTCATGTTTAGGTCTGTCTGATAGCTTGAAAGTGTACAAAACTCATGTTTAGGTCTGTGATAGCTTGAAAGTGTACAAAACCCATGTTTAGGTCTGTCTGATAGCTTAAAAGTGTACAAAACTCATGTTTAGGTCTGTCTGATAGCTTGAAAGTGTACAAAACTCATGTTTAGGTCTGTGATAGCTTGAAAGTGTACAAAACTTATGTTTAGGTCTGTCTGATAGCTTGAAAGTGTACAAAACTCATGTTTAGGTCTGTGATAGCTTGAAAGTGTACAAAACTCATGTTTAGGTCTGTGTGATAGCTTGAAAGTGTACAAAACTCATGTTTAGGTCTGTCTGATAGCTTGAAAGTGTACAAAACTCATGTTTAGGTCTGTCTGATAGCTTGAAAGTGTACAAAACTTATGTTTAGGTCTGTCTGATAGCTTGAAAGTGTACAAAACTCATGTTTAGGTCTGTGATAGCTTGAAAGTGTACAAAACTCATGTTTAGGTCTGTCTGATAGCTTGAAAGTATACAAAACTCATGTTTAGGTCTGTCTGATAGCTTGAAAGTGTACAAAACTTATGTTTAGGTCTGTCCGATAGCTTGAAAGTGTTCAAAACTTATGTTTAGGTCTGTCTGATAGCTTGAAAGTGTTCAAAACTCATGTTTAGGTCTGTCTGATAGCTTGAAAGTGTTCAAAACTCATGTTTAGGTCTGTCTGATAGCTTGAAAGTATACACAACTCATGTTTAGGTCTGTCTGATAGCTTGAAAGTGTACAAAACTCATGTTTAGGTCTGTCTGATAGCTTGAATGTGTACAAAACTCATGTTTAGGTCTGTGATAGCTTGAAAGTGTACAAAACCCATGTTTAGGTCTGATAACTTGAAAGTGTACAAAACTCATGTTTAGGTCTGTCTGATAGCTTGAAAGTGTTCAAAACTCATGTTTAGGTCTGTCTGATAGCTTGAAAGTATACACAACTCATGTTTAGGTCTGTGATAGCTTGAAAGTGTACAAAACCCATGTTTAGGTCTGATAACTTGAAAGTGTACAAAACTCATGTTTAGGTCTGTCTGATAGCTTGAATGTGTACAAAACTCATGTTTAGGTCTGTGATAGCTTGAAAGTGTACAAAACCCATGTTTAGGTCTGATAACTTGAAAGTGTACAAAACTCATGTTTAGGTCTGTCTGATAGCTTGAATGTGTACAAAACTCATGTTTAGGTCTGTGATAGCTTGAAAGTGTACAAAACCCATGTTTAGGTCTGATAACTTGAAAGTATACAAAACTCATGTTTAGGTCTGTGATAGCTTGAAAGTATACAAAATTCATGTTTGGGTCTGTCTGGTAGCTTGAATGTGTACAAAACTCATGTTTAGGTCTGTCTGATAGCTTGAAAGTGTACAAAACTCATGTTTAGGTCTGATAGCTTGAAAGTGTACAAACTTATGTTTAGGTCTGTCTGATAGTTTGAAAGTGTACAAAACTCATGTTTAGGTCTGTCTGATAGCTTGAAAGTATACAAAACGCATGTTTAGATCTGTCTGATAGCTTGAAAGTGTACGAAACTCATGTTTAGGTCTGTGATAGCTTGAAAGTATACAAAACTCATGTTTAGGTCTGTCTGATAGCTTGAAATTATACACAACTCATGTTTAGGTCTGCCTGATAGCTTGAAAGTGTATAAAACTCATGTTTAGGTCTGTCTGATATCTTGAAAGTATACCAAACTCATGTTTAGGTCTGTGATAGCTTGAAAGTGTACAAAACTCATGTTTGGATCTGTCTTCTGGCTTGGAAGTGTAAGAAACTCATATTTGGATCTGTCCAATACTTGTACCTTAGAAAAACAAATAAATTTTGTTAGAAAACATCAGAATGTCTCCTGCCACTTTAACCATCCAACTGTTAACATCATTTTTATAAACCTGCCATTTACTGCAGTCCATACAATGGATTTGCCACCTTGAGCCATTTACTGGCAGTCCATATAGTAGTTTTGCCACCTGGTTCCATTTACTGCAGTCTGTACAATGGATTTGCCACCTAGTGCCTAATACCATTTACTGGCAGTCCATACAGTAGATTTGCCACCAAATGCCATTACTGTCAGTTAATACAGTAGATTTGCCACCTAATGCCATTTACTGCAGTCTGTACAATGGATTTGCCACCTAGTGCCTAATACCATTTACTGGCAGTCCATACAGTAGATTTGCCACCAAATGCCATTACTGTCAGTTAATACAGTAGATTTGCCACCTAATGCCATTTACTGCAGTCTGTACAATGGATTTGCCACCTAGTGCCTAATACCATTTACTGGCAGTCCATACAGTAGATTTGCCACCAAATGCCATTACTGTCAGTTAATACAGTAGATTTGCCACCTAATGCCATTTACTGCAGTCTGTACAATGGATTTGCCACCTAGTGCCTAATACCATTTACTGGCAGTCCATACAGTAGATTTGCCACCAAATGCCATTACTGTCAGTTAATACAGTAGATTTGCCACCTAATGCCATTTACTGCAGTCTGTACAATGGATTTGCCACCTAGTGCCTAATACCATTTACTGGCAGTCCATACAGTAGATTTGCCACCAAATGCCATTACTGTCAGTTAATACAGTAGATTTGCCACCTAATGCCATTTACTGCAGTCTGTACAATGGATTTGCCACCTAGTGCCTAATACCATTTACTGGCAGTCCATACAGTAGATTTGCCACCAAATGCCATTACTGTCAGTTAATACAGTAGATTTGCCACCTAATGCCATTTACTGCAGTCTGTACAATGGATTTGCCACCTAGTGCCTAATACCATTTACTGGCAGTCCATACAGTAGATTTGCCACCAAATGCCATTACTGTCAGTTAATACAGTAGATTTGCCACCTAATGCCATTTACTGGCAGTCCATACAGTAGATTTACCACCTAATGCCATTTACTGGCAGTTAATACAGTAGATTTGCCACCTGATGTCGTTTACTGGCAGTTAATACAGTAGATTTGCCACCTAATGCCATTTACTGGCAGTCCATACAGTAGATTTGCCACCTAATGCCATTTACTAGCAGTTAATACAGTAGATTTGCCACCTAATGCCATTTACTGGCAGTCTATATAATAGTTTTGCCACCTAATGTCATTTACTGTCTGTCTTTAGATTTGCCACCTAGTGCCATTTACTGGCAGTTAATACAGTAGATTTGCCACCTAATGCCATTTACTGGCAGTCCATACAGTAGATTTACCACCTAATGCCATTTACTGGCAGTTAATACAGTAGATTTGCCACCTGATGTCGTTTACTGGCAGTTAATACAGTAGATTTGCCACCTAATGCCATTTACTGGCAGTTAATACAGTAGATTTGCCACCTAATGCCATTTACTGGCAGTCCATACAGTAGATTTGCCACCTAATGCCATTTACTAGCAGTTAATACAGTAGATTTGCCACCTAATGCCATTTACTGGCAGTCTATATAATAGTTTTGCCACCTAATGTCATTTACTGTCTGTCTTTAGATTTGCCACCTAGTGCCATTTACTGGCAGTTAATACAGTAGATTTGCCACCTAATGCCATTTACTGGCAGTCCATACAGTAGATTTACCACCTAATGCCATTTACTGGCAGTTAATACAGTAGATTTGCCACCTGATGTCGTTTACTGGCAGTTAATACAGTAGATTTGCCACCTAATGCCATTTACTGGCAGTTAATACAGTAGATTTGCCACCTAATGCCATTTACTGGCAGTTAATACAGTAGATTTGCCACCTAATGCCATTTACTGGCAGTCCATATAATAGTTTTGCCACCTAATGTCATTTACTGTCTGTCTTTAGATTTGCCACCTAGTGCCATTTACTGTCAATTATCACAAGAGTGAGAAGCAAAAAAGCTTTGTAAAATTCAACAAATAATTTATTTCCCTAAAATGCAATGTGAAAAATGCAAAAAGAACTTAAGTTATTGTGAAATAAATTTCAGTTAATCCTAAAGTTTCGAACACATGTCTTTATGATTAAAGTGCTGAACAAACTTTAGTGATATTCTGAAATAAATCCAAGTCTCCTAATGTTTGCCAGATACAGTCTTAGTTATAATTAGAAAGTATATTACTAAAATTATAATAAAGGACATGGCAAACACAATGTCATTGACTCAGGCAAAGATAATAATCTTAATAGTCAACCCATACTCATAAAGAAAACATTAGCTATGTATTAGTTGTTTACAGAATTTAAAAAGAAATCAATGATTAAGGTCAGGTAGAAAATGAACTTTATTTTTGACCAGGTCAACTCCAAAATACAATTTTCCATGACATATAATGATAAAACAAAACTAAAACAAACCCCATGCAGATTAAATATACATAACATAGTCTGTACAACAGATTTGCCACCTAATGCCATTTACTGGCAGTCAGTACAGTAGATTTGCCACCTAATGCCATTTACTGGCAGTCCATACAGTAGATTTGCCACCTAATGCCATTTACTGGCAGTCAGTACAGTAGATTTGCCACCTAATGCCATTTACTGGCAGTCCATACAGTATATTTGCTACCTAATGCCATTTACTGGCAGACAATACAGTAGATTTGCCACCTAATGCCATTAACAGGCAGACAATACAGTAGATTTGCCACCTAATGCCGTTTACTGGGAGTCTATACAGTAAATTTTCTAACTAATGCCATTTACTGGCAGTCCATATAGTAGATTTGCCATCTAATGCCATTTACTGCCAGTCGATACAGTAGATTTGCTAACTAATGCCATTTACTGGCAATCCATACAGTAGATTGGCCATCTAATGCCATTTACTGGCAGTCCATACAGCATTTGCCACCTAATGCCATTAACTGGCAGTCTGTACAGTAGATTTGCTAACTAATGCCATTTACCAGCAGTCCATACAGTAGATTTGCCACCTAATGCCATTTACTGCCAGTCGATACAGTAGATTTGCCACCTAATGCCATTTACTGGCAGTCCATGCATTAGATTTGACACATAATGCCATTTGCTGGCTGTCCATGCATTAGATTTGCCAAATAATGTCATTTACTGGCAGTCCATACAGTAGATTTGCCACCCAATGCCATTTACTGGCAATCCATACAGAAGATTTGCTGCCTATTGCCATTTACTGCCAGTCGATACAGTAGATTTGCCACCTAATGCCATTTATTGGCAGTCCATGCAGTAGATTTGCCACCTAATACCATTTACTGGCAGTCCATACAGTAGATTTGCCACCTAATGCCATTTACTAGCAGTCAATACAGTAAATTTGCCACCTAATGCCATTTTTTGGCAGTCCGTACAGCAGATTTGCCACCTAATGCCATCTAATGGCAATCCTTGTAGTAGATTTACCACTTAGTGCCATTTAATGACAATCCATACAGTAGATTTGCCACCTAATGCCATTTACTGGCAGTAGATACAGTAGATTTACCACCTAATGCCATTTACTGGCAGTCAATACAGTAAATTTGCCACTTAATGCCACTTTTTAGCAGTCCGTACAGTAGATTTGCCACCTAGTGCCATTTACTGGCAATCCATACAGTAGATTTGCCACCTAATGCCATTACTGGCAGTTGATACAGTAAATTTGCCACCTAATGCCACTTTTTGGCAGTCCGTACAGTAGATTTGCCACCTAGTGTTTTTTAATGGCAATCCACACAGTAGATTTGCCACCTAATGCCATTAAATGGCAATCCATACAGTAGATTTGCCACCTAGTATTTCATGGCTTGATTCTTAGCTTAGGGCTAGCATTATGCCACCTGGTACTAGGCATTTTGAATTCTATCCTGGTACTTTGAACAAATATTCTAAACGGCTTGCATTTGAGATATGATTAACACGTATTTAACTGGGGTTTGAAAGGTCAAAGTTAGATTTGCACTGAGTCTGAGAATCAATATTGACTCTTTATATTGTTTTGAGATCTTGATTGCCTACTTAATATACAAAACATTGTGCATGGCTTGCATTTGAGACAAGACTGGCACCTTTCAATTTAGGGGTCAATAAGTCAGAGGTCACATCACTAAGTCAAAGGATACATTTCCTGTGACAGAAAAATCATTTCTGTGAAATGTCATTAATTCTGTGTATTTTATCATCACCTAATTTTGTGGGTGACTTGCATTGGAGATAGTGAAGACACCAGTTAAATAGGCAGTGATTGTAAGATAGTATTCGAGTTAAATGGGTCCTGTGTCTTTTAATACCTGAATATCCAACCAATGAAAATGTCTTTTGCATAAAAGAAGTACAGTAATAACATTTACTATATAGTGGGATATAAGGTGTCATTTGCTACGCTCTTGTTGAACAGAAAATGTAACATAATCAGAGATTTCGCATTGCTGTGGAAAAGTTATATTTAAAAAGTAGCTTAACTGAAATGCATACAGGATTTAACCTCTTAAGTAAAAAGACTTAAATGAAGTGTCAAACATGTTCTAGTTTTTCATAAAAGGCAAACTGTTAGGAGGAATATAACAGAGCTACGTTCTTTGTTTAGTTGTGAATGTAGACTCTGCCACAACCACAACAGAAGTTGATGCACCTGAGATAGAGGTTAAATTCAACACCCACTCACTCAGTTATGCAGAAAAACTGATGCTGAAGAAACACAGACGAATGGATGTGGAGTCATTATCAACACCAAGAGTTTCAGACATGGAAATCATGGATATTGAGGATGGAGATGAGCAGTTTGGTTGGTTACCTTTCTTTCTTTTTCTTTTTCCTATTTCAAGGAAAGCTCTTTAACAGATTTCTATAACGTTCTCTGTCTCTATTAGATCAGAGAAGGCAGTCTATCAAAACTCTTAGCTTTTTAAGTCATGGTTGCCATGGTTACTGAGGTTGGAGGTGAACAATTTGGTAGGTACAGTCATCTTCTTTTCTAGAAATATATGTAACATTTTGAAACTACATTTTAGGCTGTGATTGTAATAATTCTTTTGGGGATAATTGACAACACTTATATATATATATATATATATATATATATATATATATATATATATATATATATATATATATATATATATATATATATATATATATATATATATAAGTTAACAGTTCAGTTTAGTTTACAGAATGAAAAAAATACCAGTTGCTATCAGTGAAATGAGAAATTTCTAAAATCTTGCACTTCACATAAATGTAGACTGAGGAGATAAAATCTTGGTACTGCCTTTAAAAGAATGATGTTGTTGTTGTTGTTGTTGTTGTTGTGGGGTTTAACGCCATTTTTCAGCACGATAGGGCTATACATGGCGGCCAGTATTAATGGTGGAGGAAGAACCCGGAAAACCCCGGAAAGAACCACCGACCCACGAGAAGCTACTGGCAAGCTTTCTCACATGCCCACATTGGCTGAATCTTAGACTCGAACCGCCGCAGACATAGGTGAGATGGCAGTGATCCGTAACGAAGAGCGCTTTAGACCACTCGGCCACTCGGGGCCCCAAAAGAATGATGCAAATACCTCATAGATAAATACTGATGATAAATGTTTACACAAATAAACATATTTATTATATACTTAAATGTGAAATATAGAAACTTATTGCAGAAATAATATTCCTATTTTTTTGCATGTATATTTTCACATGTGAAAAATGTATCATTATATTTTCATTTGAAAATATAAGATTTCCCATGATGCCATGCGATGCTTGACTGTGTGCTTACAGAAGCAACAAAAATGAGCACTTTGTGATAGAACAAATAAATAGAGACAACAGACATGGAGATTAGTGTTTGCTGAGTAAATTTGACTTAACGATGTTCATGTCTTGGTTAGGTTATTTCCTGTTACTTCTTTGACACCATGGTAAACCTGCTGTCATGCATTACTGTAACAGACTTGCTCAGTTTTGAGATATGAACAGAAAGTTTACAAAATGTGAAAAACTGATTAGGTCAAACCAATCCTGCTGCTCTCTGTTAAGTCACTGAGATTTGTATGATCAGTATATGAAGTGAGGTACATTTATAAATGGGGGGTGGGGTGTTGTACTGAAGAGTAGGTTTGATCTTCTGAGCTCTGATTTTGGAGCACGTTTGGTATATAATAGAAAGACAGTTTTCTTTTCAAGCATGAAAACAGGATATATTTCATCATGTGGTACCAAAGATGATATGTTTAAACTTATCACTTTGCCACTCAAAAAATTATCACATTTGTACCACACAGTGAAATATATCCTATATTAACTTAGGAAAAGAAAATATCCTGTTTCATTTTTTTTAATTCTGAGAATTTTTTAGCAGTAGAAATTTTTACAAAATTATATCATGTCTTTAGCTATTAGTTTGCTAGAAGTGATATGCATTTGAGTATAAAGGTGTATTCTATAACAAGATATCCACAGGAATTCTGGGAGTTAATATGTTTGCAGCCATGCTGAATCATTAACATTCTTCATTGCTAATAAGGCCAGGTAGACAAATGTACCAGGTGGTTTTGGTTATGCAGTTGTTTTAGTTTCATCTACTGGTTCCTGCAGAAATTGAAAATAGACACATCATAGCCTTTAATGTGCCTTGATGAAACAATAGATGAGTTTGACAGCCATTGATAATCAAGATAACATAGATTATGGCATTATATCACTGGTCACTGATAATCAAGACAACACAGGTTTCACATTATATATATGGTCAATGAAAATCAAGACAACACAGGCTATCACATTAAATCACTGATCACTGATTATCAAAACAACATAGGCTATCACATTAAATCACTGATTATCAAGACAACACAGGTTTTCACATTATATCAATGGTCACTAATAGTCAAGACAACACAGGTTATCACATTAAATCACTGATCACTGATTATCAAGACAACACAGGCTCTCACATTAAATCACTGATCACTGATTATCAAGACAACACAGGTTATCACATTAAATCACTGATCACTGATTATCAAAACAACATAGGCTATCACATTAAATCACTGATTATCAAGACAACACAGGTTTTCACTTTTTCTCAATGGTCACTAATAGTCAAGACAACACAGGTTATCAAATTAAATCACTGATCACTGATTATCAAGATAGCACAGGCTCTCACATTAAATCACTGATCACTGATTATCAAGACAACATAGGCTATCACATTAAATCACTGATCACTGATTATCAAGACAACACAGGCTGTCACATTAAATCACTGATCACTGATTATCAAGAGAGCACATGCTATCACATGAAATCACTGATCACTGATTATCAAGACAACACAGGCTATCACATTAAATCACTGATCACTTTTAGCAATACATCACAGGCAATCACGTTAAATCACCTATCACTGATTATCAAGACAACACAGTCTATCACATTAAATCACTGATCACTGATCATCAAGATAACACATGCTATCACATTAAATCACTGATCACTAAGACAACTCATGCTATCACATTAAATCACTGATCACTGATTATCAAGACAACACAGCCTATCACATTAAATCACTGATTGTCAAGACAACACAGGCTATCACATTAAATCACCGATTGCCAAGACAACACAGGCTATCACATTAAATCACTGATTATCAAGACAACACAGGCTATCACATTAAATCACTGATTATCAAGACAACACAGCCTATCACATTAAATCACTGGTTATCAAGACAACACAGGCTATCACATTAAATCACTGATTATCAAGACAACACAGGTTATCACATTAAATCATTGATTATAAAGACAACCCAGGTTATCACATGAAATCACTGATTATCAAGACAACACAGGCTATCACATTAAATCACTGGTTATCAAAAGACAACACAGGCTATTACATTAAATCACTGATTATCAAGAAAACACAGGCTATCACATTAAATCACTGATCACTGATTATCAAGACAACACAGCTTATCACATTAAATCACTGATTATCAAGACAACACAGGCTATGACATTAAATCATTGATTATAAAGACAGCACAGGCTATCACATGAAATCACTGATTATTAAGACAACACAGTCTATCACATTAAATCACTGATTACCAGGACAACACAGGTTATCACATTAAATCACTGATTATCAAGACAACACAGGCTATCACATTTAATCACTGATCACTGATTATCAAGACAACACAGCCTATCACATTAAATCACTGGTTATCAAGACAACACAGGCTATCACATTAAATCACTGAGCACTGATTATCAAGACAACACAGGCTATCCCATTAAATCACTGATCACTGATTATCAAGACAACACAGCCTATCACATTAAATCATTGATTGTCAAGACAACACAGGCTATCACATTAAATCACTGATTATCAAGACAACACAGGCTATCACATTAAATCACTGATTATCAAGACAACACAGGCTATCACATTAAATCACTGATTATCAAGACAACACAGGCTATCACAGAGTTTTAGAGTATATGCCTCATTTACAGTACATTTGCTAAGTTCAACTGTCTTACATAACTCATCTGAGTGGCCGAATGGTCTAAAGCACTCTCCATTATGGATCACTGCCATCTCACCTCTGTCTGCGTGGGTTCGAGTCTTGGATTCGGCTAGTGTGGGTATGTGAGAAAGCTTGCCAGTAGCTTCTCGTGGGTCGGTGGTTCTTTCCGGGGTTTTCCCGGGTTCTTCCTCCACCATTAATACTGGCCGCCATGTATAGCCTATCATGTGCTGAAAAATGGCATTAAACCCTACAACAACAACATAATTCATTTATTTTACATGAATTTTCCTATATTAAGAGAAAACCTTTGAAATTGAATGAGATGTAAAACAATTAAATAGGATCATATGATTAATACATTATAATAGATAGATATTATGCTTTTGAATGCAGAGGTAATATATTCAAGGTAGTGTGACACAAATCATTGAAACAACCACACAAGACAGTTGGTTGTTGTTGTTGTTGTTGTGGGGTTTGATGCCATTTTTCAGCACATGATAGGCTATGCATGGCAGCCAGCATTAATGGTGGAGGAAGAACCCAGGAAAACCCCGGGAAGAACCACCGACCCATGAGAAGCTACTGGCAAGCTTTCTCACATACCAACATTGGCCGAATCCTGGACTTGAACCCACGCAGACAGAGGTGAGATGGCAGTGATCCGTAACGGAGAGCACTTTAGACCACTCAGCCACTCGGGGGGCCCCACAAGACAGTTGGAGTTTATAACATTAAACTATTTTACATAAAGGTCAGTAATTACATAAGTTAATCACTGAAAATAAAAACTTGACTCAATGAACTTCAAGTACATGAGAGCAACATATAATGCATCAGTGTGTTCATTGTCATGCAGTATATTATACCACTTTTAGCTTTCTCAGTATGCTCCTTGCAAGGGAGACAACTCTGGCAAAAGCTTAATAAATGCATCTATTCCTGGATGCACACTTCATTTTTGTACTTTGCAACAGGTTTAAGTTTTAAAGAATAGAATTTCCCAAGTTTTCCTCACTGGTTATCATGTTTGTTTTTTTAAACAGACATTGTATATCTTATTTTTTGATAAAATAACTTTTTATTTGCTTTTTTGGTATATGATAGATAGATGGGTGTCATTTGGGTTATAGAGATTATAGCTTTGCTTTAACTCTGATGTGCATCTCTCAAAAGATTGCTAGCTCTTAATGGTCGTTTTTACCTCCTGGACTCGAAAGGTAAATGAAAAAAGAGCCAATAATATATTTTTATTTTTATTTAATATAGTTTATTATTCATTCATTTTCACTTTCAGAAGCTGGTATTGTCTAATTTGATGAGATTTGTCTCCCCTATTTTAGTAATTCTGTAAGTTGGTGTCCATAGGACTATTTTAGGCTCATGTTTTGAAAAATATGGGAGAAGCCATTTTATGAGATATCAGCTTCAGATAGCACAAAGTTTCCATAATGACCACATGTAAAGAAATTTCAGTTGCAGTACATGAAAGTTGCTCAGATGTATGCCAACATTTTCTCTATTGTACATGTTGCAAATACAAACAGCTTCACCTAATGCCAGTTGTTCTCTTAGAAGTACAAGCTAACTGCAGATCACTTTCTTTATTGATAATTGTTTCATTGTGTATTGGATGATATAGTTAGAAGTAAAGAATCGCCTAGCACAGGATATTTGCAGAATCTACTGGTTGAATGTGTATCCTAATGGCATAGCAATGGAAGGGGCATCAAGTTTTACATGTATTCAGGTTCATTTGCCATGTCCATGTCACTTCATGACCATTGTGACTTACATTTTCACTCACAAATTTTGAAGGACTTCATGTATTGAAACCAAATTTCATATCAGGCTTTATATTAAAAAGATCTTAGAGCAAGACTGATTAACAGTGTTTTCTGATACAAATTTACAGAGTGATGGCCCAGTTTTAATTAGAACTTTGCATGTCAAATGAATCCCATTGGTTGGGGCATTGTCATAGTTTGGGGTCTGTGGATATATTTCTAGTTTACTAGGAAATTGGTTTCTTTTATTTTCATGTCAGATTAATTTCATTTCCTAAAAAGCTGTGAATATTACCAAAATATCAACAGGACCCCAAAAATAATATTGTTATATCAAAGTGTATAACTATATAACATTCATTATGATATCAGACACCAAAATGAACCATGTCATAATATTAAAGACCAAAAGGGACCTTCTCATGATATTAGGGACCAAAAGGAATGATGTCATGATATCAGGGACAAAAGGAACCATGTCTTGATATCAGGGACAAAAAGGGACCTTCTCATGATGTCAGGGACAAAAGGGACCTTCTCATGATATCAAGGACCAAAAGGAACCATGTGATGATATCAGGGACAAAAATTAAACATGTCATGCCATTAGGGATCAAAAGGAACCTTCTCATGATATCAGTTACCAAAAGACATTATGTCATGTGCTTGTCTAATCACCAATGTAACACTGTATGGAATATTATCAAGAACAGTATGGTTTGTAAAAAGCCTATGTAAATGAGGTTGCATTAACACAAAAGTTGTTTCCATCCTGGGTACAATGTAATCCCAACAGATGGAAAAATACACTGCCTTGCATCCATGTGATGCGCAGAGTTGGGAGTGGAGTACAAAAACATGGCCTTTTGCATTTCAGTTTGCATTGGTTTCATTCTCTGTAATTTTCTTTAATTCATCAGGAAGTGAGAAATGGATGCAAATAGTGAATCCACTCAAATATTGTATTACCTATTTAATATATACCGTATATACTCATAAGTCAGGTCTGAGTGCAAACAACATAAACCTTAATATACTGTTGCATAATGCACCGGTAGGTCATGGTCTGTGTAGTTTGTTCTACTGTTTACTCCAAAGAAACTGTATAGACCCAAAAATCTGGCACTGAATTATGCAATGGCAGATCTGGTTACATGCAGTTTTCAGTTGGATCCATATATATGTGAATATATTTCATAATTAAACCAAATTAAAAAAATATGAAAAAATGTTACTTTGTATACACTTTTATTGAAAAAACAAAGAAATTTAATTCTGTAAATTGCAGATTCTAGTTTTCATCTTTAGACAAATGAATTTAAAAGATTTTGCCCAGCTAAATTAATTAATTCCACAAATTTTGATGAATAGCAAGTTATATCTTACTAAATTACCTTCTGTGTTTTTTACCAATAGTCCATAGCCTTGCAAACAAGGGATGCAAAATGCATATTACCTTCTGTGACATTTACTATTAGTCCATAACTATGCAAACAAAAAATGCAAAATGCATATTACTTCCTGTGTTTTTACAGATAGTTAGTCATAGCTATGCAAACAAGGGATGCATAAAACAAATTACCTTCTGTCATTTCAGTTGTCATTCCATAGCTATGCAAACAAAGGATGCAAAATGCATATTACCATCTATGTTTTTTTTTACTGATAGTTAGTCCATAACTGTGCAAACAAGGGATGTAAAATGCAAATTACCTTCTGTGTCATTTACTAATAGTCAGTCCATAGTTATGCAAAAAAGAGATACAAGATGCAAATTGTAAATATATGTATTCTAGAATGTATAAACTAAATACCTGGTGCAGTGACTCAATACAACATTGCATGGGATGTTGTAATTACATGTATAATGGTTTATTGACTGAATATAACATTGTATAAGATGTTGTAAATATAATGTTGCAGTAACTGAATATAATATCATAAAAAAACAAAATCAATTTCAATCTTTGCAGATGAGGAAGACAGAGTCAGCTTTCAAGCCCTTTATGATGCAGTGGTTTCAACCAACCAGCCCAGTCTTATGAAAAATAGAGATAACAATAACTTTTCTGTTGAAGAAATCTCAGGGTCATCAGTAAGGATCAACTTGACTCAGATTTTTCCATACTATTTCACAGAGTTGAATACTATTAAATGTCATTTTTTAATCTGCAGAAAGGACTGTTTCAATGAATTTAAAAAAATCTCCTGAATGACAGTTTTTACATGCAATTATAGTTATGCAAACATCAAAACCTAAAAAATCACTGGACTAGTTGCTGTTGTCAAAAATAATTGGACTAGTTTATGTCAGAATTCATTGGTCTAGTTGTCAAAAATCATTAAACTACCATATTTACCATATATGTTGGGACACCGTATTTATTGGGACACCATAAATTAATTATAAAAGTAATTGTTTTGTTCACTTTATGTTCTGGGACACATCGTTATTTTCGAGTCATAAGTTTAGGGACACCTTTTAAATCATTCGAAAATTACATGTTGGAAATTGCACACCAGCTGAAATTTTATTTTAAAAAATATAAAACTGTGTACTTGAGATAAAACTCTTTAATTCACTGCAGCAGCATCTCATCAACACAACCCTTCTCCTGCACACGTACGATCTATTCTTTTGGTTCATGAATATTTTTTTTTTAGTTTTCTCATACTGTGAAAAATTGTTAAAGGCAACACACCACCTGAAGCGGAAACTGCAAGGACAAAAGTCAGATTTTTTGAAATCTGCACTAGTCTTGCTAAGTCTCACACTTCTGATGCCCATCTTATTGTCAGTCCATCCAGGAATGCGATCATAGTACACTAGAGTTTCATCCATGTTAATGATCATATTGTCAGCGAAATGATATGTTTCTCTTCTGGCCTTCACATGATCTTATTTTCTCCAAATCTTCTGGATGATGCTGGGTCATCGATGTTTGTGCATGAAGCACTATATTGTGTAACTTTAAAAACTGTTCCATTGTTTCGCTTTTTTTTCAAAATTTTCATGAATAGTGGTGAAAAGGAACCAAAGTTAGCTTCCATATCTCGGCCGTCTTTGTATATTCAAAGCTAAAAAAATAACAAATCGGCACACTTAAAAGAATCCATAGTCGACTTCAGAGGTCAGCTTGCTTTGCAATAAAATAACCTTTGTATTGATATTCTTAAAAAAAAAGAAATTCGGCTTTCGAGTCCAAAGTCGGCTTCCAACGTCGGCTTGCTTTGTAATAAAAATAACCTTTGTCTTTGATGTCCTGTTGGTAAGTTCAAAGAAGAAGTTTACTGCTTGCTGCCTGTTGTGTTCTTTTTTTACCACTAGGGCTTCTATGTGCTTGGCATCTGTAGTAATAATTAATACAAAGGTGCACTGATGTCTGCGGGTAAATAGTAATGATACTTTTGTAACCCGTGCCAGCGAAAAGATCGTCACTTGCACTCAGGTGAATGTGTTTTCAAATAATGATTTTTATTTGATAGATACGGTCATACAGTAGACCTGGATATAAATTAATCTTGGCTATTTTGCACCTAACATCATACCATACGTGAATGGCAGTTGTCTTCAATATATCGGTTGATTATTTCCTTCTTGTTTGCAAAATCGTTTGCTTCTCTTCTGGCCTTCACGAATTCATCACATGATTTTATTTTCTCAAAATATTGCTGGGTCATTGACATCTGTGCACAAAGCACTATAATGCGTCACTTGAAAATTTGTTCCATTGTTTCATTTTATTTTCGAAATTCCCGTTAATACAGATGAAAATGAACCCAATTTTACTTCCATATTTCGGCCAGCTTTGTATATTAAAGAGAAAAAGAATTGGCTTACTTCACAGAAGCTATAGTCAGCTTACAATGTCGACTTGCTTTGCAATAAAATAACCTTTGTATTGATATCCTTTACCTAAAAAAAAGTAACCAAAGTCAGCTTCTGAGATCGGCTTGCTTTGTAATAAAAATAACCTTTTGTCTTTGATGTCCTGTCGGTAGGTTCAAAGAAGGAGTTAACTGCTGGCTGCCAGTCGTGTTTATTCATCACCAGGGCTTCTATGTGCTTGGCATATGTGGTTACAATTAATACAAAGGAGCATTGATATCTGCAGGTAAATAGTAAGGATAATTTTGTAACCCAAGCTGGTGAAAAGATTGTCACTTGCACTCAAGTGAATGTGTTTTCAAATGACGATTTTTATTTGCGACATACTGTCATACTGTAGACCTGGATATAATTCAATCTTGATTATTTTCCACCCAACACTGTGTCATGCGTGTATGGCGTCTTCAAGATATCGGTTGACTATTTCCCTCTTGTTTCCGATTTTGTTGGCTCCAGTTTTCAGTCGGATAACATGTTCAAACCTTTGAGCACAACCACACACAATTGTTTCTCAATGTTCATGTCAATGAACAACGTAGTGTGTGGTATTGGACATAATTGATACACATGACAGTATGGAAGCCTATGCCACTTATACAGATTTCGTAGAAATATTTTTTTCTTTAATGCTCATGTTGAAGAAAAGGAATAAATGATAACACAAGGTTAGTTTCTTTCTTTTAATTATCAATTAAGCATTTTATTTATATATCTTATTGCAATGTGCAATGGGGGGGGCAAGCACAAATGCAATACAGATTTATTTCGTTTCTTAAGTCTTGGGACATATGACCAAAGTGAAAAAAATGTTTCACCATAAGTTCTGGGACAGGAAAAAAAATAATTATTTTATCGTGTCCCAACATATGCGGTAAATATGGTAGTCAGAATTATTTGGACTAATTGTTTTCAAAATTGATTGGACTATTTCTTATTGAATCATTGGACTAGTTGTTGTCAGAATTCAGCATGAAGTCTTGGTTTTAAGGTTTCTAAAGAGCTGGTGGACATGGAGATATACTTATCTGTTAGAAGAATTGGTTAGGTATATTTGTTTTCAGATTGCATCTGGAATGGTTACTGGTGCTTCATGTTAAAACATATTTCAGAAAATAGATAATGCTTTTCTAATGTAAATTTTTGGCACCTAGAAAGTGGCCAGTTGGTTTAGCCTTAGCAGGGGTGACCTCTCTTGATTAATCATGGTTTGTCATTATTTGCAGCCATCCTGTCTATTAACAAATAATAGGAGAAATGAAAACTTTTTATAAACCTGAACAAAATATTCAAGACAAATTAGTACCCACATAGGGAAAAATCATTTAAGAACATATGCACTTTTAACATTATGAGGGTCCTCATCCTTTGAGGTTGAATTCAATGCATATTGTCAGAGATAATGAAGGGATAATGCTCAGTATGAAATTATTGAAGCCTATGTGAAATCAGTATGAAATGATTTAGGCCTGTTTACAATTAGTATGAAATTATTGAAGCCTTTATGAAGTCAGTATGAAATTATTGAAGCCTGTGTAAAATCAGTATCAAGTGATTGAAGTTTTGTAAAAGCAGTATGAAATTTTTGAAGCCTTTTTGAAGTTAGTATGAAATTATTAAAGCCTGTTTATAATTAGAATGAACTTATTGAAGCCTTTATTAAATCAGTATGAAAATCATAATGCCTGTTTAAAATCAGTATGAAATTTTTGTAGCTTGCTTGAAATCAGTATGAAATTTTTGAAGCCTGTTTAAGATCAGTATAAAATTATTGAAGCCTGTTTAAAATCAGTATGAACATTTTGAAGCATTTATTAAGTCAGTATGAAATTACTGAAGCCTGTTTAAAATCAGTATGAAATTATTGAAGCCAGTTTAAAATCAGTATGAAATTATTGAAGCCTTTGTGAAGTCAGTATGAAATTTTTAAAGCCTTTATTAAATTAGTATGACATTATTGAAGCCTGTTTAAAACCAGCATGAAATTTTTGAAGCCTTTATGAAGTCAGTATGAAATTATTTAAGCCAGTGTTTAAAATCAGTATGAAATTTTTGTAGCTTGCTTAAAATCAGTATGAAATTTTTGAAGCCTGTTTAAAATCAGTATGACATTATTGAAGCCTGTTTAAAATCAGTATGAAATTATTGAAGCCTTTATGAAGTCAGTATGAAATTATTGAAGCCTGTTTAAAATCAGTATGAAATTATTAAAGCCAGTTTAAAATCAGTATGAAATTATTGAAGCCTGTTTAAAATCAGTATGAAATTATTGAAGCTTTTATAAAGTCAGTATGAAATTAATGAAGCCTGTTTAAAATCAGTATGAAATTATTGAAGCCTTTATGAAGTCAGCATGAAATTATTGAAGCCTGTTTAAAATCAGTATGAAATTTTTAAAGCCTTTATGAAGTCACAATGAAATTATTGAAGCCTGTTTAAAATCAGTATGAAATTATTGAAGCCTGTGTAAAAGGAATTTTCTTTGTCAGTTTTTCAGGCCATGAACATTGAGTTTTCAGTTGTAGCACCAGGTACCATTGGTAATCTGTTAACCAAACTCAGTAGATACCAATTAGTTCTATTATGGTAATTGTCCTGCTTGACACACAGAAATTCTCTGGTAGTCATATTTTGCACTGTATCAGATATCTTTTGAAATGTCAAGCCATTTGCCATATAATATAGACAGTTTAATTTTGTACAGAATCTTCACATGTACATTTTTATGTTGATAAAGTGTTAATATTAATAAATCATTGTAAAATTTTAGGACCAAAATGTGACCATTTCTGTGCTATTATTCTTGTCATTTTAAGGAGGGCATTGATAACTTGACTCTTTGAAATGAGTGATATTTATGCATCAACAATCTGAATATAGTACTTGTTTTTGTCATTAGCTTATAATTATATGATTTTGAGTCCAGTGAGATTGTAAAATGCAAGAAAAGTGGAAGATGCATGTTGTAGAATTTTGTTGTTTTATCATTATAGTCCCAACATAATGTCGAGCAAACTTCAGCCTACACTGTTGAAGAGGTTTCAGACATTCGTTCCTGGAAAATTGATGCCATGATAGAGTAAGTAATGTTTCAGGAATGTAATGTATGTACAAGCTTTTGATAGTTCAAAATTGACTCCTGAATCCTTTGTTCCATCATTTCTATCAAAGAAGTAATATCAAAATTGACTCCTGAATCCTTTGTTCCATCATTTCTATCAAAGAAAGTAATATGAAAATTGGTTCCTGAATCCTTTGTTCCATCATTTCTATCAAAAAAAGTAATTTCAAAAGTGACTCCTGAATCCTTTGTTCCATTACTTCTATCAAAGAAAGTAATATCAAAAGTGATTCCTGAATCCTTTGTTCAATCATTCCTATCGAGAATGTAGCATAGGATTCAAAACTGGAACGATTGCCATCAACTGTACCAACTAAAAGTTATTATTGTGAACATTGTAGACAGGTATACTGTGGTATACTGTGTAAACTGTGGTATACTGTGTATACTGTGGTATACTGTGTATACTGTGGTATAATATGGTATACTGTGTATACTGTGGTATACTGTATTTACTCACCTATAAGTCAGGTCCAACTGCAAACAACATTGACCCTGATCTGTTGTTGCATAATGCACATACAGATAAGGGTCTATGTAGTTTGTTCTTCTTGCTAATCCTATTGTTATTATTATTACTATTATTATTATTGGGGGCCCCGAGTGGCCAAGTAGTCTAAAGCGCTCTCCGTTTCAGATCACACTGCCATCTTACCTCTGTCTACGTGGGTTCGAGTCTCTGATTCGGCTAATGTGGGTGTGTGAGAAAGCTTGCCAGTAGCTTCTTGTGGGTTAGTGGTTCTTTCCGATGTTTTTCCGGATTCTTCCTCCACCATTAATATTGGCCACCATGCATAGCCTATCGTGTGCTGAAAAATGGCATTAAACCCTACAACAACAATTATTATTATTATGCACTGGCTGATCAGGTTCTATGTTGTTTACAATTGGCTCTAACATTTGAGTGTATATGGTAAATGTGAATAGATAAACTGCAATCAACATAATAGCCATACATACCTTAATTCATTGAGCCCCAATCCCACCTGTAGGCGTGATCAGGCTGTATCCTACTTCCGAGCTCTGCAGCATCAAGGTCATTTAAGATACACCAACATGGGTGGTATTACAAAAAAGCAGACAGATATAGCTCTACAATGATACCAAATAATCTGGATGCTCTAGTTGTACTACAAAATACAGAGGGAAAAACCTGATTTTTTGGACCCATTTTTTTTCCACCCAAAATTTGCTATGGTCAGAATCAGATTTTGTGTCTGGTTTTTAGACCTTTTGGCCTCAGATCTAAGGCAGACCAGTCTGAACTGCACACAGACAGGTGAACCTTTGCAAAAACTAGGATAAGGTGGACATTTTGAATAAAGCGTGGTCTCCATATGAAAATAATGGGTCCATTAAGCAAAAAAAATAATAAAGAATTCCAACTCTTACCCTTCTGCTCATGTGCAAGCAAAATAACCAATGGAAAATGATGTTTCTAATACAACTAGGCATTAGGCTAATGGAAAATCTATTGAATGTTGATGTGTTAGGATGTATTCAGAAATAGCCCTCAAAATGACTTTCCTACTCGCACTGCAGGCGGAAATGACAAAAACCTCCAGGGCCGAATGAGTTAATAAACGCACACACTCTCTTTCCTTTACAACTCAAAACAATTCTACCATTAATGAGTGCATATTTCTTGCGCACAGTGTAGCTAACAGAACATTTATTTGCTGGCTTTACTGGCACTTTTAAATGTTATTTGACATGACAAGAAATGGCAATTAAATGCCTTTTCCATCGACACACTCAGGCAGCCTATCTGGGCTGGCTTGGGTGGGTATTGAACCACAACCCTTGGATTAGGAATCTTATACTCTACCAGCAGTGACTCCCGCATGCTGGATGGAATCTGCTGCTGAAAGTCACCAGGCAAATCATGATTTATTGTAAATTGCCACATTGCATGCCATATGTGTAGTTACTGCTTAAATCAGTGACAGAAATGAATCTGATGTAAATTCTATTCAGCACAACCATACTGGGATAATCAGCGCACCTCCAAAGTGGAAATCTCTTATTTTAGACCAAGGGAGCTAATTCTTCTAGTATGCACCTCATGTAGTCTATTTATGATAGCATTGGTGTACATTCTTTATGATGAATTTAAGCCTCATGGAATCTATCCAGATAATATTCTCTTAAGATCACAGTGTAGATATGGTACATAATAGTGGAACCTTGATTTTGATACATACATTGTGTTATGTATACTCACTTACAAGTCAGGTCCTACTGAAATAAACCATAGACCCATATCTGCCATCAAATACTACACCAATAGATCTAGGTTTATGTTGCTTGTTCTGCTGATTATTCCCGACAAACTGCATGGACTCAAATCTGCCAGCACATTATGTGAGGCAGATCTGGGTCTCTACAGTTTGTCATTGCATCTGAATTAGTATATATATTATATGGTTAGTATACACAGTATTTGGTTAGTATATACAGTATTTGGTTAGTACATACAAGTTGACTGCCTAGAAAATTGCCTGTAATAGTGAAATTTATTTACATGCCACTTTATTTACTGTTTATACTTGCTTATAAGATGAGTTCAACTGCAAACTGCACAGACCTAGATCTGCTGTCACATATTACACTGGCAGATCTAGGTCTGTGCAGTTTGTTTGAAGTAATTTGTTTAAAACACAACATAGAGCCACAGGTGCATTATGCTATGTTGGAGCAGAATCTTTGTTGTTTGTGGTTTTGTTTGACTTATAAGTGATTATAGACACTTTAAATAAGCTATTTCCTGAGACTTGTCCCAAAGATAGGTACACATAGGCACACATATTTTTAAGCCAATGCTCACAAAGAAAAACTGTTGACAGGAATGGCTGGTACATGAGTGTCTTTGATTCTGTACCATGTTTTCACAAAATATTGTGTATGACAAAACTTAGAAGCAAAAACGTATCTTCAGTTGGATGTATTTTTGAAGATTGTTAAATCTAATGGTTCCTGAGAAGATGTGGCATGTCCAAGATTCTGAAGTAGTACCTATTTATTTCAATTGGTTTTCTTGTCTGAGTGGCTCTGTTTTGTGCATCCATTTTTACCAATTTTTGTGATTTATTGAGACATAAAGTATGAATTATTCTACATCTTTATGAATGCCAAGAAAGAAGCTCAAATGTCCAGTCCAGCTAGGCTGGTTTGTTAGTGGTCTTTTATACTTTGGCTGCCATACTTTTTCTCCTTACCTTGACATGTGCCCTAAACCCAAGTACAAGCCTATCACACATCAGAAATGGTGGAAACACTCTCACATATGATAGACGAGCCACAAAATGTAATAGAAAGAATAGAGCAACATCGGCTTCACTCAACAAAGCATGGCACACATACTGCCAGATTCAAATGATCCGCTATACTGGTATGATTCTAATGAAGCTGGACATACATCAATCACACTGAAATTACTGAAATTATTTTAGCTAATGTCACAAAATTGAATACTGTAATAACAATTACATACATTCAAATCTTTTCCAGAATGTCTCTTTCTAAATCAGAACCTAAGAATAATTCCACAGTTCCAGCTAACAGTCCCACACCGCCATCAGCAAATCCTCCAAGTGCAGGAAGAAACAGAAGGAAAAAGTCAGCAAAACAGTTTTCAGCATCAGTTAAAACTGATACAGAGATAGAAAAATCTGACACTTCATTTACTGACAGAATTAAGTATAATGTTGATATGGAGAAAAGCAATTACAGCGCATCTAATGTTAATCCAGAAGCAAGAAAACAACCCCAGTCTTCAAGTACCAAATCAAAACCGCAATCTGCAAAATTCACACCAGAATATTATAAAGATGAACCAGTCACAGAAGAACGACCTGATTCTTCAAAGACATCAAAATCTAAATCTGCAAAATCCAGACCAGAATCGGCTAAATCCAGACCACAGACTGGAAAGAGAGCAAATAGTCGACAGAGTGGACATTCCAGACCAACCTCCAGTGCATCAAGTAGAGCTGGTTCCAGGTTGAATAAAGAAAGGTAATGTATATCTTTACAAAGTTTAAAACTAAGATGATTTAGAAAGGCAGCTGTAATGCTTTGCTGTTTAAAGTAAATTATCAGCCTGCAATGTTTAATGTATATATCATTTGCAAAAATATTAAAATGCATTAAGAAAAACCTATTTCTTTATACAAGAAACACATACTCAGAATTTTAGGTTTACAAATTGTAAAACTTTTAGCTACACAGAAACTATTTTCCTATTATTTAGTAATATTGAAAAAGATACATCTGCCTCAAAAGTTGTCTGTTCAGTCCCACCCTACCCCCAAATAAATAAAAATAATGAATGATCAGCAACAAAAGACATTGCTTATTTTTAAGTTTTTAGTGTATCTGACTTGTCTGTTGTAACACGTTGCAAGGTATACATATCATGTCTGTTGTAACACATTGCAAGTTATACATATCACTTTCTGGAGTCTGGTCATGCATCAGAAATAATAACATTTAACATTGTCAGATTGTTTTGTGAAGGTCTTGTATTACAGTATTGTACAGAACTTTTGAAAGTCATGTTACTTTCAATTCACTATTCTTTGTGGAGTACCAATTTTCATGAGGTACCAGTTGTCATGGATTTCATTGTTTGAAAACAAATCCACAAAATTTAAATAGGCATTGAATAATGATCCTTTTGTGGAAACAATAGGATCCCTGACCAAACACAGTACATAGCACACATGATCATGGTATGTCTGCATCAAAAAGACTCTGTCAGCTTGTTCTAGATATTGTGTCCACTGTGGAGTCTGTCAAATCATTCTAAATATTGTTTCAAATATGGAGTCTGTTAGGTCAGTCCATATAATATGTCCACTTTGGAGTCTGTCAGGTCATCCTATATATTATCTCCACCATGGAGTCTGACAAATCATATGAGACACTGTGTCCACTGTGGAGTCTGTCAAATCATATTAGATAATGTGTCCACTGTGAAGTCTGTCAAATCATATTAAATAATGTGTACACTGTGGAGTCTGTCAAATCATACTAGATATTGTGTCAAATATGGAGTCTGTTAGGTCAATCCATATATTATCTCCACTATGGAGTCTGACAAATCATATGAGACACTGTGTCCACTGTGGAGTCTGTCAAATCATACTAAATACTGTCCACTGTGGAGTCTGTCAAATCATGTTAGATATTGTGTCCACTGTGGAGTCTGTCAAGTGATACTAGATATTGTGTCAAATATGGAGTTTGTTAGGTCAATCCATATGTTATGTCCACTATGGAGTCTGACAAATCATATGAGACACTGTGTCCACTGTGGAGTCTGTCAAATCATATTAGATAATGTGCCCATTGTGGAGTCTGTCAAGTCATACTAGATATTGTGTCAAATATGGTGTTTGTTAGGTCAATCCATATGTTATGTCCACTTTGGAGTCTGAAAAATCATATGAGACACTGTGTCCACTGTGGAGTCTGTCAAATCATACTAGATATTGTGTCCGCTGTGGAGTCTGTCAAATTAAAAATCCAAAACACACACAATACGGACCCTCATTTGGACTATTTTTTGAACTCATTCACCATGCTGTAAGTTATTTTTAATTCTTTGACTTTGTGTGTGTGTGTATATTTTTGGATTTTTAAAGTAGCTTTAAAACTTTTTCAGTCATATCGCTACAATGTCTGCAGTTTGACAGTTTATAGTGATGTCTAGAACTGGAGCATCATGCTGCAGACATGTGGCATCATGTACCACTCAGTCATATTATCGTGACACCAGGCCAACCAGTCCTAACAGTAACCTCTAGTACCATTTTTATAAGTCTTTGGTATGACTCGGCTGGGGATGGAACCCGTGACCTCCTGCAGCTGAGGCAGATGCTCTAACCACAAGGACACTGGAGCTGTCCTTTAACTTTGTTTTTAGGGAGAAAAGTTATATTTTTCAATCATACAAAAGCTTGTGGTTTGGGTTTCATGTCACTTGTTTTAAGACCATCAAGTTATAACAACAGTATTGTGTCCACTAATGAGTCTGTCAGGTCATACTAGATATTCTGTTGATTTTGGAGTCTGTCAGGTCATATACTGCCCCAGTGGCCTAGTGGTCAGAGCATCCACCGTGGATGAGGGAGCTTGCAGGCTGAAACTCCAGCTGAGTCATACCAAAGACTTATATAAATGGTACTTGCAGCTGCCTGTCAGATCATCCTATACACTGTGTCCTCTATAAGATGGAGTTTGTCAGATCATCCTATACACTGTGTCCTCTAAAAGATGGAGTTTGTCAGATCATTCTGTACACTCTGTCCTCTAAAAGATGGAGTTTGTCAGATCATTCTATACACTGTGTCCTCTAAAAGATGGAGTTTGTCAGATCGTTTCTATACACTCTGTCCTCTAAAAGATGGAGTTTGTCAGATTATCCTATACACTGTGTCCTCTAAAAGATGGAGTTTGTCAGATCATTCTATGCACTGTGTCCTCTAAAAGATGGAGTTTGTCAGATCATCCTATACACCATGTCAGATGAGCATATTTATCCCCATTTGTGTTAAACCCACTTTATTGGGCTGTGAGGCATGGCAGTCACATTCTCGATGGTGTTTGCCAATCATTTTTGCTTGATATGAATCATTATGAAGGTAATGCAGTTCATTCTGTCAGATGTTAACTCATGCTTTTTAGCTTCAGGTCAAGGCCATATGCATAAAAAATTTGTGTTAAGAATTTGGTCAAAGTTTGCTTCATTTGCTTATATTTCCTAAACCCATTGAAGGATTTTCTTCATACTTTGGATGAATCAATATGAAGGAAAGACATATGGTGACATGCACCCTTACACCTATGACCTTAGGATCAAGGTCATAGTCATAGATAATTTGTGTTAAGGTTTTGGTAAACAAAATTCATCTGCTTGTGTTTGCAAAACCCCATGATATTGGGATGAATTGACATAAAAATGGGAGGATTCATTTGGTGACATATATTCATGTTATTAACACTTTAAGTTCAAGGACACAGTGAAAGTTTACATTAAAGTTTGGGTTAAAGTTTTTTGATTTACTGTACATCCTTAAACACTTAATGGATTTTCTTCATATTTGGATGAATAATTATGAAGCTATGACATTTAATTCCATGATATGCACTTTCATCCCTTTGGGGTGAAAGGTCACAGTACTGTGACAGAAAATCCACATTAAAGTTTTGGCTGAAGCTTTTTAATTTGCTTATGTTTCTTAAACTTTTTGGTGGGGTTGTTCAAACATTGTATTAATCGTTATGAAGCTACAGGAATTCATCCTTCAACATGTTTACTTTTCTCTTTTTTCTTTGATATTGGGGTCAACGTTCACACTGTTAGAAACTCTCCTCTTGGGGACAAGGGTAATCTTTTACAGCTAAGTCTTAAGCAGGGGCTAAAAATGCATGTCCTAGCTTTCTTCTTATCAAATTTTGTGCCAGTCCATCTGCCCATTGCACTATTGCATGGTTAATGTGTTTTTTGGGATACCTTCTAGAAACCAGGTATGCCATTGTTTTTGGGATACCTTCTAGAAACCAAGTATGCCATTGTTTTTGGGATACCTTCTAGAAACCAGGTATGCCATTGTTTTTGGGATACCTTCTAGAAACCAGGTATGCCATTGTAAGGCCTTTTGGACTGAATTTGTTTTGTAGCCTTCAGTTTATTAGATCTGAATTGACTTTCTTTGCACAGTCCTGGAATTCTGACCAAAGCCCCAAGCTCTGCCCTACAGGAGGTGGCCAGAATACCTACTACTGGACATACCTATCATACTGGGAATCTGGAGGACTTTTTCATGGCAGGCGGGGTTAAACCAAGCCCCCAGGATCGGGTCATGACTCCATCCTCCACCAGAAGTATGTCTGCACAGAGCCGCTCCGATGTCAAAGTAAGCTACCAGTGTAAGTATGCATCTGGATATGTACGGAGAAAGAATTGGACAACATTGACTGATATACTTCTAAAAGAAAAAATAAGCAGTTGGGGAGGGGAACAAAACTTGAGTTTAAGACAAATTTCAGAATCAGATGCAGTCTTCATAATTTAGCATTTTTAGTCAAGAGCCCGATTAAAGAAGTTCTTGAAAAATTTTTTATTTCATCTTCATCATAGTAACTGCTTGATAATATAAAGATGTGCAGACTTTGGTAAGGTTTGAATTGAACTTTTTATGGTACGTTAATACATGTAGGCTAATGAGTGCCAAGGCAAATGGAGTCATTGTATCTTGCTCAAGAACACATCACTGTATTTGATCTGGTATAACCCAAAGGTAGGATTCAAACCTGTACTCTTTTCATTGTAAGTCCAACATGCTAATTACTGAAATACTGTGGCTCTGGCCACTATTACATGCCTCTGTGACATACGTTAGAGCACATCAGGCCTATTCTACATCCTGAACCATTAGCTTGACCTTTATTGTTTTTTGTTTGTTTCTTTTTTTTTTAAATCTGAGAGTTTTTCTCTTGAGCATGGTACAGTGTTCCCATGCTACCAGGAAATCTGGAAGAAGTCAGGAGAAATGATAATTTTTTAAGTCCTTGAATTTTTTAAATATCCGATAACAACTTTTGGAGTTTTGTTATATCACATGACTACCACGTTGACATGTGCTCTCTGCTTGATAAATCAGACTGGCCAGATTGCTGGGTTTTACAAAAAGTATCTGACTTTCATTTAATATAATTGAATTTCTGTACAACAACATTATAAAGGAGTTTGTTGTTGATATCACCTGACTATTGTACTTCCGATGTCGTCATTTGAGATTTTTGAAGTCATGTGACTAGTAGTGCAAATGGCGAGTACTGGGTCAGGTTTCATCTACGCTGTCATTTCATCTTGTCTGTCAGCGGATTAACGACATAACGATTATAATACTTTCCATTTCTGAGAAAATAAATCATTTTCCTAACAATTTCATGCAGGTATGAGTTGGTATAACATAGTTTAAATTTTCTAGACCCGCTGGTAAGCGACTACCATAAGTTGCTACCACATGGTGGCGGCAAATTCCAAATTTTTTATATGCAATTGCAATGGCCCCACTCCCCAACCTAAATGTCCTAATATGAAAAATGGGGTGGGAATATTCGGAGGAAACTTGGATTCGAAAATGGACTGCTATTCGTTTTAAGTCAAATTTGTAGTCCATATTGTTCAATCTCAGAGCTGAGATGAGAAATTTTCATCCCTTATATTATATATTAAAAAACTATATGAGTCCCTGTATCAATACAGGTTTGGGGACTGGTTTAATGAATTACAAGAAGACAAGTTGATTTTGCAGAAAATTCAGTCCTTGTTTATACAACAGTATATAATTTTGAAGGTCTTTTGTCAAAATTTAAATCAGCCCTTTTGAAAATGTTTTTTAAATGATGGATTTTAACCAGATTGTCTTAAGGAGATTAGGTTGTTTGAAAAATCTTGTTTGGGATTTTATTGGCACAGATAAATTTATGGTTAAACTCTTTTCATTACAAGACAGGATTCTAATTTTTTGCATTTATTGTGGGTTTTTTTATACTGTAATAGGAAATGTTACTTTCTATGAGATGCATATATATATATATATATATATATATATATATATATATATATATATATATATATATATATATATGCTATAGAATTCTTTAGAATTAAAGGTTTGAAAGGAAACAAAACATAATTTATGTTCATTATGTTGTTCCCACTTAGCAACATAATGCAGCAAAATAAAGTCAGAATTTTTATTCTGTACATTGAAATGACTTTACATGCCAATTTATAGGAATATAATCCAACTTGTTTCATGTGATACATTTTGTGGTTTTGTACATGATCATCTTTTCTGACTTCAGTGTTTTCTGGGAGCCTTGAAAGAGAAACATCTTTATATTTAGAAAATGCATGTTTTATAATCCATAATGTTCTTTAATTCCGATCAGTAATGGTCATATGTAAACCTTGAAAAAAGTAATTTCATCCTGGAAAAACCCTGGAATTGACCTGGAAATTTACCTTTAGAAAAGCGTGGGAACCATGATGGTAAAAGAAATTGAGTGGTCATGCTTCCAAGGTCATTGCTTTCATGGCAGTTCTCCTGTTTCCTCCATGAGCTCAATGACCATCTGAAGTTGACATTTTATTGGCATCAGATTCACAATGTAGAAATGGTAAACCTTGTTCTTCAAGCAACGTAAACTGTCAGTTACAAATGCTGTGTGTTTTCTCTCTTTGATAGTGTACAGCATGGCCCCAAAATCATGGAAACCAGATCGGAGCACAACAGAAAATGTCCCGTTGGATAGCATTGATAATGAGGTTGCACAGGAAGAACGGTCCGATTCTGTTATGGCATATCATGCAATGAGTGAGCAAATTGTCAGCGAAATGACAGAAAACTTGGTACAAAGGATAGTCGATACTTATGGAGAAAATTTTGGAGAATACCCGTTTATTGACGAAGACAGGCCTTGGTCTGCAGCACAAGGTTATGATGGGTCAAGATCGTCAACAGTGAGAAGGTAGTGTGTTGTATACATTGGTTTATTTTGAAGCTGACACCAGCTCAAACATAAAGTAGTTAGGATTAGAGTCCGATAGTTTTCTGCTAAATAATTACTAAGGGTCCTTTGTATCGCCAAGTCATCATAAAGTAGATACAATTGGTGTTATCTTCTGTTCTGCTCTATAATTATCCATGGTTCTTTTATCATGGCAAGCCATAATAATTTTCTAACACTGATAAAGCAATGTTTCTGCACTACATATTTGTCAATTAATGAAATTATACAGACATACATCATTAGCAATTTTATACTCATTGCTTCTATTTAAAATAATATAATTGGCTCTGTAAATGATTTACAAAATGAAGTAAATGTTTTTAAAATGATATGATTGACTTTCTAAATCCATCTACTGTGCTGTCTTCCAGTAACAATTATGAATCTGTACCTCTATGTTAATTTTGAAAAAGTTCTGTTAAATGTTATAGACAAATATGCTCCAATAAAACATACTTTCCCATGTAAAAAAAGCATTACCGTATTTGAACAGAGAATTAAGGAAAGCTATATATGTTAAACATAAGTTGTTTACAAAGTACACTCGGTACAAATCATGAAAAGCCTGAGAAAATTATAGGAATCAGAGAAATTCGGTAAACAAATTTAAGAATAAGTCTCTCAGAGCTTTCTTTTTAGAGAGATGTGCAGAGCGTTTCCATGGTCAACTTATCTAGTCATATTTTTCTAATAAATGTTAAGTTGGGCAAGATAAGATCACTCTCACTAAAGGTACAAATTTTTTAGAAATATGTGAAATCTTCAATAATTTCTTTTGTAAATGTGGCATTAGACATTGGTAAGGATGTAAATGTGGCAATAGACATTGGTAAGGTTGTAAATGTGTCTGATTAGACATTGGTAAGGATGTAAATGTGGCAATAGACATTGGTAAGGAAGTAAATGTGGCAATAAACATTGGTAAGGAAATAAATGTGGCATTAGACATTGGTAATGATGTAAATGTGGCATTAGACATTGGTTAGGATTTAAATGTGGCAATAGACATTGGTAAGGATGTAAATGTGGCAATAAACATTGGTAAGAATGTAAATGTGGCAATAGACATTGGTAAGGGTGTAAATGTGGCATTAGACATTGGTAAGGATGTAAATGTGGCAATAGACATTGGTAAGGATGTAAATGGGGCATTGGACATTGGTAAGGATGTAAATGTGGCATTAGACATTGGTAAGGATATAAATGTGGCATTAGATATTGGTAAGGATGTAAATGTGGCAATAGACATTGGTAAGGATGTAAATGTGGCAATATACATTGGTAAGGATGTAAATGTGGCATTAGACATTGGTAAGGATGGAAATGTGGCAATAGACATTGGTAAGGATGTAAATGGGGCATTAGACATTGGTAAGGATGTAAATGTGGCATTAGACATTGGTAAGGATGTAAATGTGGTATTAGACATTGGTAAGGATGTAAATGTGTCATTAGACATTGGTAAGGCATTAGACATTGGTAAGGATGTAAATGTGGCATTGGACATTGGTAAGGATGTAAATGTGGCATTGGACATTGGTAAGGATGTAAATGTGGCAATAGACATTGGTAAGGATGTAAATATGGCATTAGACATTAGTTAGGATGTAAATATGGCATTGGACATTGGTAAGGATGTAAATATGGCATTAGACATTGGTAAGGATGTAAATGTGGCATTAGACATTGGTAAGGATGTAAATGTGGCATTAGACATTGGTAAGGATGTAAATGTGGCATTAGACATTGGTAAGGATGTAAATGTGGCATTAGACATTAGTGGATAAGCCGACCCCTCTTCTTCCAGGTCTTTATTTTTTCCCAAATTATTTGGCTTATACTCGAGTATGTACAGTAACTTGTATTTCATTAGAATTCCATTTATATTTTGCATTCCTTTGCATTTCATTGGAATTCCATTTACATTCCTTTGCATTTCATTAGAATTCCATTTACATTTGCATTCCTTTGCATTTCATTAGAATTCCATTTACATTTGCATTCCTTTGCATTACATTGGAATTCCATTTAGATTTGCATTCATTTGCATTTCATTAGAATTCCATTTACATTCTCATTCATTTGCATTTCATTAGAATTCCATTTACATTTGCATTCCTTTGCATTTCATTGGAATTCCATTTATATTTATATTCATTCTGCATGTCATATGTATTAATTCTGCATTACCTTTGTATTCATTCTGCATGATATTTGTGTTCATTCTGCATTTCATATGTATTAATTCTGCATTTTATATGTATTCATTCTGCATTCTTTTTGCATTGTTTTCATTTCACTGGTATAATTATCCATGTTAGGATTTGTATGAGATTAAAGACATTATTGCTTTTACTTTATCCCTATAGGAATCAGAATACTACTATCCTTGCACCTACAATAATCAAAGGTTCTCACCTGCAACAATCAGAGGTCCTCGCCCACAACAATCACAGGCCCTCATCTGCAACAACTAAAGGTCCTTACTTACAATAATCAAATGTCCTCTTCTACCAGGATAAAACACATGTATCCTAGTGCTCCATTTCCTGATTTTAACTGATTATAAAAATAAGCAATATATGTTTTGGACTCACCAATGTTTATCCCAGATTAAATCCTAAGATTCAAGACATTCACTTTATCAGTTTTAAATCAGACTTGAATTTCAACAAATCATATTACAGGATTCTAGACTTTCAGCCAATCATATCACAGGATTCAGGGCTTAAATTTCAGTCCAGACTGCAGTTATGTTAGATAAATTCATGCCATTTTCGGTGTGCTGGTATTGTTGAATGTATGGTAAGCCACTTAATTTGTATTTGCTCTCCCAGGTGAGCTATCCATGAAAATCTCATTGTACCTTTCATCTCCTGATTCATTGGAAGTTCCATACTCCTGATGTTTGTTGTTTGGTTGTGTCAATGTGTCCCAAGAAACTTGTATTCATGACTGTGCTAAAACAACTCCAGATCAATTTGACAGCCACATTTCAATCACTTAAATGCAAATTTAAATGACCTGAATACATTTTGAAGCCATTACAGCTATTTTTCCATCCTTTTTCACATTTTTTATCCTATTGGACCTTTTTTTACACATTATTATTAAATTGATTTAACAAAAATAATTTTAGGTGGAGAAATGAAATTTGACAGGAATATTTTTGTATGGAGATTGGATGACATGACAACATTTTCATGACATTACAGGAATTTTACAAGAATTGTATAAATCTTCAAGTCTGTTAGACTTGTTACACATTATTTGGACTTAATTTACACATTATTTGGACTTAATTTAAACATTATTTGGACTTCTCTTTACACATTTCATATCATACTTGTAGTACAGTTAAGCAGAATGACTTAATGTAGACAAATGAAGTTAGGTAGATATTATGTTGATGAATATGTACATAACCTGGTTAGATTAATATAGTAATTATTTCTCCATTTTTATTAGTTTTTGAACTTTTTTGGACTTGGTCATTTTTGGTCTATAATGGAGACATATTTCATTTACAAAAATAAGTCTTGATTACCTTGGTCATTTTCATAATTACTGCTGCAAGATAAGTCATACAATATAATTAATAGAAGAACTGTGATGTAATGCTTACTGTTAGTCATTGTACTTACATTTCATGATAAGTTATTGTATATTTCTCCATTTCTATTCTGAGTGCACAAAAGCTCTTCACACTTTGTATAATTATTTTCATGTTTCAATCTGTAACATTTTTATGTACTGTTAGCATCAAATGGTCATTTAGGACACAACTGAACTAAGGCAGTCATTTAGGAAATAGACCAACTCAAACAGTAATTTAGGACATAACTGAACTCAAACAGTAATTTAGGACACAGCCTAACTCAATCAGTCAGGACACAATCAAACTCAATCAGTCATTTAGGACATAACCAAACTCAAGCAGTCATTTAAGACATAACCAAACTCAAGCAGTCATTTAGGACATAACCAAACTCAAGCAGTCATTTAGGACACAACCAAACTCAAGCAGTCATTTAGGACACAACCAAACTCAAGCAGTCATTTAGGACACAACCAAACTCAAGCAGTCATTTAGGACATAACCAAACTCAAGAAGTCATTTAGTACATAACCAAACTCAAGCAGCCATTTAGGACATAACCAAACTCAAGAAGTCATTTAGCACATAACCAAACTCAAGCAGTCATTTAGGACACAACCAAACTCAAGCAGTCATGTAGTACATAACCAAACTCAAGCAGCCATTTAGGACATAACCAAACTCAAGAAGTCATTTAGCACATAACCAAACTCAAGCAGTCATTTAGGACACAACCAAACTCAAGCAGTCATGTAGTACATAACCAAACTCAAGCAGTCATTTAGGACATAACCAAACTCAAGAAGTCATTTAGTACATAACCAAACTCAAGCAGTCATTTAGTACATAACCAAACTCAAGCAGTCATTTAGGACACAACCAAATTCGAACAGTCATTTAGGACATAACTGAACTCAAGCAGTTATTTAGTACATAACCAAACTCAAGCAGTCAGTTAGGACATAACCAAAATCAAGCAGTCATTTAGGACACAACCAAACTCAAGCAGTCATTTAGGACAAAACTGAACTCAAGCAGTCATTTAGGACATAACCAAACTCAAACAGTCAGTTAGTACATAACCAAACACAAGCAGTCATTTAGGACAAAACTAAACTCAATCAGTCATTTAGGACATAACCAAACTCAAGCAATCATTTAGGACACAACTGAACTCAAGCAGTCATTTAGGACATAACCAAACTCAAGCAGTCATTTAGGACATAACCAAACTGAAGCAGTCATTTAGGACACAACCAAACTCAAGCAGTCATTTAGGACAAAACTGAACTCAAGCAGTCATTTAGGACATAACCAAACTCAAACAGTCAGTTAGTACATAACCAAACTCAAGCAGTCATTTAGGACAAAACCAAACTCAAGCAGTCATTTAGGACATAACCAAACTCAAGCAGTCATTTAGGACATAACCAAACTCAAGCAGTCATTTAGGATATAATCAAACTCAAGCAGTCATTTAGTACATAACCAAACTCAAGCAGTCATTTAGGATATAACCAAACTCAAGCAGTCATTTAGGACATAACAAAACTCAAGCAGTTATTTAGTACATAACCAAACTCAAGCAGTCAGTTAGGACATAACCAAACTCAAGCAATCATTTAGGACATAACCAAACTCAAGCAGTCATTTAGGACATAACTGAACTCAAGCAGTCATTTAGGACACAACCAAACTCAAGCAGTCATTTAGGATAAAACTGAACTCAAGCAGTCAGTTAGTACATAACCAAACTCAAGCAGTCATTTAGGACATAACCAAACTCAAGCAGTCATTTAGGACATGACCAAACTCAAGCAGTCATTTAGGACATAACCAAACTCAAGCAGTCATTTAGGACATAATCAAACTCAAGCAGTCATTTAGGACAAAACTGAACTCAAGAAGTAATTTAGGACATAACCAAACTCAAGCAGTCATTTAGGACAAAACTGAACTGAAGCAGTTATTTAGGTCACAACTGAACTCAAGCAGTTATTTAAGAAACAACTGAATTAATGAGGTCATTTAGGACACAGCTGAACTCAAACAGTCATTTAGGACAAAACTTAACTCTAGCAGTCATTTAGGACACAACTGAACTCAAACAGTTATTTGGGAAACAACTGAATTCAAGCAATCATTTAGGACATAACCAAACTCAAGAAGTCATTTAGGACACAACTGGACTCAATCAGTCATTTAGGACAAAACTGAATTCAAGCAGTCATTTAGGACATAACTCTAGCAGTCATTTAGGACACAACTTAATTCAAACAGTTATTTAGGAAAGAGCTGAATTCAAGCAGTCATTTAGGACATAACCAAACTCAAGCAGTCATTTAAGACATAGCAGAACTCCAGCAGATATTTATGACACATCTGAACTCAAGCCATCATTTAGGACACAACTGAACTCGAGCTGTTATTTAGGAAACAACTGAATTCAAGCAGTCACTTATGACATAACTGAACCCAGGCAGTCATTTAGGACATAACCAAACCCAAGCAGTCATTTAGGACACTATTGAACTCCAACAGTTATTTAGTACATAACCAAATTCAAGCAGTCATTTAGGACATAACAGAACTCAAACAGTCATTTAGGACATAACTGAACACAAACAGTCATTTAGAGACATAATCAGACTCAAGCAGTCCTTTAGGATACAACAGAATGCAAGCTGTTATTTAGAACCCAACTGAACTCAGGAAGTCATTTAGGACACAACTGAACTCAAGCAGTGATTTAGGACACAACTCAAGAAGTCATTTAGGACATGATTGAACTCAAGCAGTCATTTAGGACATAACTGAACTCAAGCAGTCATTTTGGACACAACTGAACTCAAGAAGTCATTTAGGACATATCCAGTTTCAAGCAGTCATTTAGGACACAACTGAACTCAGTCAGTCATTTGGGACATAACCAAACTCAATTAGTCATTTGGGACACGACTGAACTCAAGCAATCATTTAGGACACAACTGAGCTCAAACAGTTATTTAGGAAACAACTGAATTCAAGCAATCATTTAGGACACAACTGAACTCAAACAGTTATTTAGGACATAGCAGAACTCCAGCAGTTATTTACGACACAACTGAACCCAAGCAGTCATTTAGGACACTACTAAACTCAAGCAGTTACTTAGGACATAGTCAAACTCAAGCAGTCATTTAGGGGACATAACTGAACTCAAGCAGTCATTTAGGACACAACTGAACACAAACAGTCATTTAGAGACATAATCAGACTCAAGCAGTCTTTTAGGATACAACAGAATGCAAGCTGTTATTTAGGACACAACTGAACTCAAGAAGTCATTTAGGACACAACTAACCTTAAGCTGTTATTTAGGACACAACTGAACTCAAGAAGTCATTTAGGACACAACTGACCTCAAGAAGTCATTTAGGACACAACTCAAGAAGTTATTTAGGACTTGACTGAACTCAAGCAGTCATTTAGGACACAACTGAACTCAATCAGTCATTTAGGATTCAACTGAACTCAAGCAGTCATTTAGGACACAACTGAGCACAAATAGTCAATTAGGACATACCCAAAATCAAGCAGTCATTTAGGACACAACTGAACTCAGTCATTTAGGACACAACTGAACTCAAGCAGTCATTTAGGACACAACTGAACACAAATAGTCAATTAGGACATACCCAAAATCAAAGTAGTCATTTAGGACACAAGCAAACTGAAGCAGTCATTTAGGACACAAGCAAACTCAAGCAGTCATTTAAGATACAACTGAACTCGATTAGTCATTTGGGACATAATCAAACTCAATTAGTCATTTGGGACATAACCAAACTCAATCAGTCATTTGGGACATAACCAAACTCAATCAGTCATTTGGGACATAAACAGATTTAAAACATAACTTCTTATTAACAGCCAGTATGTGGTGCAGATCATCTGTAATGATCAGGAGGATTACAGAAATGCTTTTTTGGTTAGTAGTTCAACTAAGAATGAATTTTTTTATATCATATAGTTAATTGGAATTATTGTCTCTTTACAACATCTTTGATCCTGACAATGGGTTTTCATTATTTTTTATATTATTTTTGTGTGCTCCTACTGCATTCTTTGGAGCAGCCAGATGCCTAAGTTCATCGGTCATGTCCATACATATTTGACAGATTTCAGTACATTTTGTAGGATTATGTTCATATTCATCTGTTTTATCCATACATATTTGGCAGATTTCAGTACATTTTGTAGGATTATGTCTATGTTGATCTGTTTTATCTATTCATATTTGACAGATTTCAGTACATTTTACAGGATTATGTCCATATTCATCTGTCATGTCCATACATGTTTGGCAGATTTCAGTACATTTTGTAGGATTATGTCTATGTTGATCTGTTTTATCCATACATATTTGACAGATTTCAGCACATTTTGTAGGATTATGTCCATGTTCATCTGTTTATATGTATTTGACAGATTTCAGTCCATTTTGAAAGAATTTTTGACAGATTTCAGTACATTTTGAAGGATTATGTCCATGTTCATCTGTTTTATCTATTCAAATTTGGCAGATTTCAGTATATTTTGTAGGATTATGTCCATGTTCATCTGTTTTATCTATTTATATTTGACAGATTTCAGTACATTTTGTAGGATTATGTCCATGTTCATCTGTTTTATCTATTCAAATTTGGCAGATTTCAGTACATTTTGAAGGATTATGTCTATGTCCATCTGTCATATCCATACATGTTTGACAGATTTCAGTACATTTTATATGATTATGTCCATATTCATATGTCATATCCATACATGTTTGACAGATTTCAGTACATTTTATAGGATTATGTCCATATTCATATGTCATATCCATACATGTTTGACAGATTTCAGCACATTTTGTAGGATTATGTCCATGTTCATCTGTTTATATGTATTTGACAGATTTCAGTACATTTTGTAGGATCATGTCCATGTTCATCTGTTTATATGTATTTGACAGATTTCAGTCCATTTTGAAAGAATTTTTGACAGATTTCAGTACATTTTGAAGGATTATGTCCATGTTCATCTGTTTTATCTATTTATATTTGACAGATTTCAGTACATTTTGTAGGATTATGTCTATGTCCATCTGTTATATCCATACATGTTTGACAGATTTCAGTACATTTTATAGGATTATGTCCATATTCATATGTCATATCCATACATGTTTGACAGATTTCAGTACATTTTATAGGATTATGTCCATATTCATATGTCATATCCATACATGTTTGACAGATTTCAGCACATTTTGTAGGATTATGTCCACGTTCATCTGTTTATATGTATTTGACAGATTTCAGTACATTTTGTAGGATCATGTCCATGTTCATCTGTTTATATGTATTTGACAGATTTCAGTCCATTTTGAAAGAATTTTTGACAGATTTCAGTACATTTTGAAGGATTATGTCCATGTTCATCTGTTTTATCTATTCAAATTTGGCAGATTTCAGTATATTTTGTAGGATTATGTCCATGTTCATCTGTTTTATCTATTTATATTTGACAGATTTCAGTACATTTTGTAGGATTATGTCCATGTTCATCTGTTTTATCTATTCAAATTTGGCAGATTTCAGTACATTTTGAAGGATTATGTCTATGTCCATCTGTCATATCCATACATGTTTGACAGATTTCAGTACATTTTATATGATTATGTCCATATTCATATGTCATATCCATACATGTTTGACAGATTTCAGTACATTTTATAGGATTATGTCCATATTCATATGTCATATCCATACATGTTTGACAGATTTCAGCACATTTTGTAGGATTATGTCCATGTTCATCTGTTTATATGTATTTGACAGATTTCAGTACATTTTGTAGGATCATGTCCGTGTTCATCTGTTTATATGTATTTGACAGATTTCAGTCCATTTTGAAAGAATTTTTGACAGATTTCAGTACATTTTGAAGGATTATGTCCATGTTCATCTGTTTTATCTATTTATATTTGACAGATTTCAGTACATTTTGTAGGATTATGTCTATGTCCATCTGTTATATCCATACATGTTTGACAGATTTCAGTACATTTTATAGGATTATGTCCATATTCATATGTCATATCCATACATGTTTGACAGATTTCAGTACATTTTATAGGATTATGTCCATATTCATATGTCATATCCATACATGTTTGACAGATTTCAGCACATTTTGTAGGATTATGTCCACGTTCATCTGTTTATATGTATTTGACAGATTTCAGTACATTTTGTAGGATCATGTCCATGTTCATCTGTTTATATGTATTTGACAGATTTCAGTCCATTTTGAAAGAATTTTTGACAGATTTCAGTACATTTTGAAGGATTATGTCCATGTTCATCTGTTTTATATATTCAAATTTGGCAGATTTCAGTACATTTTGAAGGATTATGTCCATGTTCATCTGTTTTATCTATTTATATTTGACAGATTTCAGTACATTTTGTAGGATTATGTCTATGTCCATCTGTTATATCCATACATGTTTGACAGATTTCAGTACATTTTATAGGATTATGTCCATGTTCATCTGTTTTATTCATACATATTTGACAGATTTCAGCACATTTTGTAGGATTATGTCCATGTTCATCTGTTTATATATATTTGACAGATTTCAGTCCATTTTGAAAGAATTTTTGACAGATTTCAGTACATTTTGAAGGATTATGTCCATGTTCATCTGTTTTATCTATTTATATTTGACAGATTTCAGTACATTTTGAAGGATTATGTCCATGTTCATATGTCATATCCATACATGTTTGACAGATTTCAGTACATTTTATAGGATTATGTCCATATTCATATGTCATATCCATACATGTTTGACAGATTTCAGTACCTTTTATAGGATTATGTCCATATTCATATGTCATATCCATACATATTTGACAGATTTCAGCACATTTTGTAGGATTATGTCCATGTTCATCTGTTTATATGTATTTGACAGATTTCAGTACATTTTGTAGGATCATGTCCATGTTCATCTGTTTATATGTATTTGACAGATTTCAGTCCATTTTGAAAGAATTTTTGACAGATTTCAGTACATTTTGAAGGATTATGTCCATGTTCATCTGTTTTATCTATTCAAATTTGGCAGATTTCAGTACATTTTGAAGGATTATGTCCATGTTCATCTGTTTTATCTATTTATATTTGACAGATTTCAGTACATTTTGTAGGATTATGTCTATGTCCATCTGTTATATCCATACATGTTTGACAGATTTCAGTACATTTTATAGGATTATGTCCATATTCATATGTCATATCCATACATGTTTGACAGATTTCAGTACATTTTATAGGATTATGTCCATATTCATATGTCATATCCATACATGTTTGACAGATTTCAGCACATTTTGTAGGATTATGTCCATGTTCATCTGTTTTATCTATTCAAATTTGGCAGATTTCAGTACATTTTGTAGGACTATGTCCATATTCATCTGTTTTATCTATTCATATTTGACAGATTTCAGTACATTTTGAAGGATTATGTACGTGTTAATTTATTTGATGCATACGTATTTGACAGATTTCAGTACATTTTGAAGGATTATTACCAATTCATTATGGGTCTTTGTATCAAGAAGATTTTTGCAAGTTTTAATAATTGCAGTTGCATCAGTTTATAAATGAAGGGAAGATTTCCATTGGTCAGAACATCATCATGTGATCAGATCCCATTGCGTTTATTTCTGTATAAACTGTATGGAGAACTACTTTAGACTAACTTCTATAAATAGAGTCATGTGCAAAGTGACTACCATAAACACTGAACTGGAAGTCATAGACATGGCATGCCTTTAAAATGAAATAAAAACTGTGTGTATATTCTATTTAAAAAATTGAATAATTGATTTGACAAAATCAAATAACACATCTTTGCTGTTTTTCTGAAGGAGTAGGGGGTTCAAAGGCTAACATGATAACTATTGGATTCAGAATACTACAGTGTAAGACCTGACCTTGATAGTTACGATGTGGGGTGGGTGGGAGCACAGGGGATCATTGAAAAGAAAATTAGAAGTATCCATGAATGAATTGAGGGTTGAGGGGTCTAGCATACACCCATCATAACTGTTAGTGTCAGTGTCTTGCACTGTTTGTCTATTTGACCTCTATCACTATAACCATTTACCGATAGTCTTAATTTCATTTGTAAGTAGCCCCTGTAGGCAGCCTAAACTATTAATCAGCACAAAATAATGATTTAGCCAAGTCACAATGAACTCATGATAGCATCAAATCCAAGTCATTTATATGTCAAACAATACAACACATCCTTTTTCTTTGAATATTGAACTTCTACTCAGATTAAAAGATAGTATATTAAAACCATGCTGTAGAATATTCAGAACCTTAGATCACTTACCATCGATACAATTTTTGTCTGATTTTGACATAGCTATTACATCGCAGGTGGAGAATCCCCTGTTTTGTTAATAGCTACATAGTAGATACCTCAACAAGAATTCATACACTTAAGTAGGCTTTAAAATTGATAGGAAATATCTTTAAAAAATACAAAACAATAAAACAAAAGTAATAAAACTATCAATGATTGCAATTTATAAGAGTTTAATGTAGTTTTTTTTTAGTTATTTGCTGCATGGTTTGCCAACTGACAGTTTATGTCACAATAAACTCAGAAAAAACAACATTAAGCTCTTTAATATCTGTCTGCTATCAATATGACTTACAGTCTTCCATTCAACCTTGAAGTTTAACACTGTATCACAAATTTTATTTCCACTTTTTAATAGCTTTAAGGATATCTTTGATTAAAGTCAAATTTTCTATGGTGCTTTTTATCAAGTCAATGTTAGTTCTTACCTAGGACATATATTTCAGTATTTTTATTGATATCAAGTCAGTGTTAGTTCTTACCAAGGACATGTATTTCAGTCTTTTTATTAATATCAAGTCAGTGTTAGTTCTTACCTTGGACATGTATTTCAGTATTGTTATTAATATAAAGTCAGCATTAGTTCTTACCTTGGACATGTATTTCAGTACTGTTATTGATATGAAGTCAACATTAGTTATTACCTTGGACATGTATTTCAGTCTTGTTTGTTATTGATATCAAGTCAGCATTAGTTCTTACCTTGGACATGTATTTCAGTCTTGGTATTGACCTCAAGTTAGGTACAGTTTTCACCTGTTTTCTGTCCAAATCTTCACTCCATATAGATAAATTGAAGGAGGATGATAGTATTTTGCCTGATGTTTTACTATAGTGAGGGACTGACAAAAAAGTGTTAGATCTTGGATTCAGCCCTTGGGGTGAGAGGTCAAGGATCACATTTTTATTGATAGTAACTGTCTCTTCTTGCATCCTGAACTCCATTTACACTAAATAGGGGAGGAAGGGACAGGGAGGTCAAAAATTACATTTTCATAGTACTTGCTAATCTTGTATCCTGAACTCCATTTACACTAACGGAGGGAGGGTTATTCCCAAGCTCCATTTTCACCAGTTGAGGGAGGATGGTTTTATCTGTTACATAAGAAAGAGGAGATGCACAATCAGGGTTTCAAAATCCTAAATATAAGTGGGAGGGGGATGCAACGGAAATAAAAGAATTACAGTTTAAATGATTCCTATGTTTAGTTAGCACGATGTTAATGAAATATTGTCTTTTCCTAATAATGTAAGTTTTTATTTGTTTCCAAATTTGCAGCTCAAGATTCTCTGATGGTTCTTTATCTGCCAGATTTGCCACTCGAGATCCTCAATCCAGACAGTCACAACGAAACCTTGCATCTCCCAGAGATGTCCAATCCAGGCAATCTGACAGGGAAATCCCTTCAGGAATATCCACTAGAGATGTCCCATCCAGGCAGTCTGCCAGTGATGTCCCTTCAAGACTATCTACTAGAGATGTCCCATCCAGGCAGTCTGCCAGGGATGTCCCTTCAAGACTATCTACTAGAGATGTCCCATCCAGGCAGTCTGCCAGGGATGTCCCTTTGAGACAATTTGCAAAGGATATCCCATCAAGGCAGTCTGCCAGGGACATTTCATCAAGACAGTCTGCTGATGACCTACAAATGAGGGAGTCTTACCAAGATATCACAGCAAGGGAATCTGCTAGAAATCTTACATCAAATAAATCTTCTAGAAGTCACACACCAAGTCAGTCTGAAAATGAGATGACACCTGTTCAGTCTGCTATATACATAAGTTCAAGACAGTCGAACAGATATGAAGCAGTTGACCAGTCTCTGAGAGACTCCAATGTTTCTCAGCAATCTTTGAGAGACCTCAGTACTAACCATTCAGCTCAAGCTGTGAGATTAAGCAATAATGATAGGAATAATTTATCTAGGATTTCCATGAATGAAGTTAATAATGACTATAGCCAGTATGAAGAAGAAATAACCCCAAGACAGGTTTCACATAATGGAACACCCAGATATGGGGTCCACAGTGCCACATCACGATCAGCCAGAAACACCCCCTTACCTGACCGAGCACCAAGCAGAGCCAAGACATTCCATGGCAATGTAGAGTCAGGCCGTCAATCTAGAGCTATAGGTAAGAAAGATAAAATAAGAGCAATGTTAAATTGTTAATGTTGTGAACAAGGTAATTTGTAATATCTAATTTGTATTGACTACTCTTCTGATAGATAGATTCAAGCCTTGTTTTCTCACTGGCAAAGGTGCATTTTCTGTTCGCGTAGTGAAAATAATAAGTATCTTTTTTTGGGAGAGAATATAGTAACATCATATGTAGTAATGTATTGCTAAGTATGACATAACATTACTCATTACAGCATAACATAACTCAGTATAGCACAACTTGACATAACAACTTAGTATAACACAACTCAGCATAACATAATTTGGCATAACAACTCATTATAGCATAACTTGGCATAAAATAACTAAGCACAATGTAACTTGGCATAACTCAGTATAGCATAACTTGGCATAAAATAACTAAGCATAACATAACTTGCCATAACAACTCAGTATAGCATAACTTGGCATAAAATAACTAAGCACAACATAACTTGGCATAACAACTCAGTATAGCATAACTTGCCATAACAACTCAGTACAGCATAACATAACTCAGTAATACATAACTTGGCATAACAACTCATTATAGCATATGTTGGCATAAAATAACTAAGCACAGTGTAACTTGGCATAACAACTCAGTATAGCATAACTTGGCATAAAATAACTTGGCAAAACATAACTCAGGATAACATAACCTTGCATAATATAGTTCTATTCAGTATTACTCTGTATAACAATTTTTAACTTGCCAGGATATAATATAGTATGACATAACTCAGTGATATATAAGAGTCTTACAACTCAGTATAATGTAACTGTAAAGTGACTCAGTATAACATAACTCAGTATAATGTTACTGTGAAACACATTGTTTTTAATTTATTTCTACTTCCCAGTAATGGAAGGTACAGACCTAAGTATGTATGATGAGTTTGGACAGAAGGAGATAAGAAACAAAGATGATGAGGAAACTCTGGACAAGCTAGAGTGGGAACTGGCTTCAGAGTCTGGAAGAATTACAGGTATGTCTTTCATTCATGCCATGTTACACCAATCAAAACACTTCAAACCTTTTATCAAATAAATCCATCACAGAAATATTTGGTTAGAGATAAGCAGCATAAAGAAGGGGAGATATACCAGGGAATGACAGAGAAGGAAATTAAATTCTTGGAAGTTCACAGAGTATTATAGTATGATATTCAATGCATCATAATAACTTCTGGAATTATTTAAATAAATGAAAGCTTTCTTGTAAACTCAGATCTGGAAAGAGAACTTTTGACCAAGGGGAAATCCGCTCAGCTAATGAGCTGTCATAATGAAGGCTATAGTGATGCATGATGTGATGTCACATGAATGTACATGTGTATGCAATGGCAGCTTTGGTGGTATTTCCGAGGTGTTTTTCCAATCATAGATGGAAAGTGCTGAGGATATTCTGATTGTGTGTTACATGTGTATTGCACAGCACATCATTTTTCCTGAAATGGTGAAAACTGAGAGTACATGGACATCCTATGATGGGACACCGATCCATTGAAGGTTAAATTCAATGTGGACTCAGGTGGGTCAGCTGAATAGGTAAATTGCTTTGTTTTTGGACATGGCTATGATGACCAAGGTGTAACACAAACCCATGATCTTGCTTCGAAGTTCGTGTTTGATACTTGACATCAGGAAATATCCCAGTTACCAAACTTTGGTGATAGCTCGCACATGGGGTAAGACAAATACTGCTGATTTAAAGGTCGAATGTTCAGAGGTCAAGGTTACTGTAACTGAAATAAACAAAATGGTTTCCACACAATAACTCAAGTATTCCACCATATACAGTACCAAACTTGGTTGATGGCTTGCACTTGAGGTAAGAAAGACAACCATCAATTTTGGGCTCAAAAAGGTCAAAGGACAAGGTCACAAGGTCACTCTGACTTAAATAAGAAAAATGATTTCCACACAGCTTGAGTTCTCCATTACTCTTGCTACCAGTCTTTGTGGGCAGCCTGGAAAAATGTTGGTGTAAGAAAGAACTATGTTTATTTTGAGTTGAAAAGTTGAAGGTCAAGTTCAATACCTGAAACAAGAAAATTGGTTTCTGAATGATAACAGTGGTTCTGCATTATATACCTCAGCCAAACTCTGTAGATGGCTTATGCTTAGGATAAGATTTCTATGCAATAGCATTAGTTCTACATTAGAGTCCTGGACCACACTGTGTGGATGTCTCTTTTGTATTAAGGAAGAAGCCAATTGATTTCAGGATAAAAAGGTCTATGTCAAAGTCACTCTGACTGTAAAAGAAACCCATTTCCCAAAGCAATTTCAGCTCAACATAGAGGACTGTTAAATATGGGGCATCATATAATGTGCTGTTCATAGCACTCTTGTTGCCATTCATGATACAGTGGCTGAATTTGGAGGGCAACTTTCCAGTAGGGTTTAGATTTACAATGAGGTTTCTGAATTTCACTTTGACACCAGGTGCCTCATGTGCAGGGTTAAAGGTCAAAATTACATCAAGTGTTCTTTCCTCTCCAATGAGTTTGCTTTCATTTTTCATTTTGATACAGCTCTTAAATTACTCAAGCTATGTTAAGCAAATATGTTTTTTACTGTTTGGCTCCAGAAGCTCTGGAGTTGGGGATGGAGGTCGGGGAGGTTATTTGGGTTAAAAAATAAGGATATCACCAATGACATGTTAAAGATGGTGTCAGGTCCAGTGTTTTTGAAAGTATTTATGAATGGAATAGATTTTAATTCTCTCATTGACCATTAGGCCCATGGACTGGAGTATAAAACTAAATATGTAGGGTTCTTTTCTCATTGACCATTAGGGTCCAAGGACAAGGGTAGAAAAGTAAATACATAGGATGTGTCCTTTCATTGACCCTTGGGGCCCAAGAACTAGGGTAGAAAAGTAAACATGCAAGATTTCCTTACACTATGTTGCTGTAGCATTAAATTGAAAGTACATTGGGTCATGCATTAAAGTGCAAGAAGGCACATCACTCTATATATGTAATGTATTTGAGTTCTGGCCCCTGGATAAGGTGTGCAGACTTGGAGTTGGTGGTTTGGGAGTATATGTGGAGATTTGAAGTGGAAAGTCATTGGAGTAGCACTGTTTTAAATTGGATTCAGTCAGAAACAGACTCAATTTCACCAAAACAGGCTTTTTTTGTGATTGCATCACATCTGCTTTCCTGCCTTTTAGCCATATTTAATAATTTTATCCTTGATTTTGTTAAATGAACACACATGGCGCTATCTTATATCTCTTTAATTATGTATTTTGTTAAAATAACACACACAGCACTATCTTATATATTTCTTTAATTATGTATATTGTTAAAATAACACACACAACACTATCTTATATCTCTTTAATTATGTATTTTGTTAAATGAACACACACAGCACTATCTTATATATCTCTTTAATTATGTATTTTGTTACATTAATGCACACAGCACTATCTTATATCTCTTTAAATATGTATTTTGTTAAATGAACACACACAGCACTTATCTTATATCTCTTTAATTATGTATTTTGTTACATTAATGCACACAGCACTATCTTATATCTCTTTAATTATGTATTTTGTTAAATGAACACACACAGCGCTATCTTATATCTCTTTTATTATGTATTTTGTTAAATTAACACACACAGCACTTATCTTATATCTCTTTAATTATGTATTTTGTTACATTAATGCACACAGCACTATCTTATATCTCTTTAATTATGTATTTTGTTAAATGAACACACACAGCACTTATCTTATATCTCTTTAATTATGTATTTTTTTAAATTAACACACACAGCACTTATCTTATATCTCTTTTATTATGTATTTTGTTAAATTAACACACACAGCACTTATCTTATATCTCTTTAATTATGTATTTTGTTAAATGAACACACACAGCACTATCTTATATCTCTTTAATTATGCATTTTGTTGCAGCTGATGGTAAGATTTCAAGGATGGATCTCCCAGAGGACATGTCTGATGACTCTGTCAACAGCAGTCAGGAAAGTTTCCGCTCCCTCAGTCGTCTTAGTCAGACAGACCATGGTTATGACATCAATTCAAGACTTAGGTATAGTTTCATTTGCTGCAGTCATATCAAAGTGAAGGTGCTCTCAATAATGTGAATCTTCACTCAAGGATTTTAGTTTTATAACTGTAAAGCCTTCAGAACGACAAAAGAATCTGTAACGAACAATAACAATTAGCTCCAATTGTAGAATGACTGTCTTCACAGCTCTGTATCTTGGTACATTTAAATGCATTGAAAATATTTTGTATACTGAACCAAAAACAATTGCATCATAGTTTACCACCATCATCATCATCATCATCATTATTATGTGTGTGTGCATATGCCTAGTATTCAGTTATCTCCAGTCAATAATTTAAATCATTGATTTCAGAAATCAACATAATTTTGTTAAAATCAACATAATGTTATTAATTTTTTCACCTTTGCTCCAGAAAGGACCTTTTTGATTTAAAAATTATTAGTTACAATATTAGGTCTTTGTCACCAGTAATAGAGTTGTCCTTTTGCATCCCATATCTTGATAATAACTTGATGGGGTGGGGGATTCAAGGTCATAATCATTGTTACAAAAAATAGAAAATTGATTTGGATAAAACATTTACTTCCAGACATGAACCTAAGTTCTTTTCAGCTAATTTCGGTGAATCTTGCTACATGTATTATAATGTTGATTGGGAGTTGGTCATTTAAAGCTAAGGTCACCATTACTGAAATAGACGTCTTTTTTTGATTTCATTTCTTGACAGTAACAGATAAATGTTCTATGATTATTTTGTTGGGATGCAAGGTGCAGTTTGTTGTACTCTTGTAAATAAATAAGTTAGTTCTGTAAATTCTTAGTTTGGCCCATGAAACTCCTCTGGCTAGTCATTTAGGGATCAATAAGACTTATCACAAGTTTTTGAATTACTTTTATTGGCCAAAAATTAAAAGTGATGTTTGTAAGTACTGCAGATCTTATTACACACATCTAAGGGTAGAAAAACCCCAATCAGAAGATACCTAAGGCTCATCTGCAACCCATTCTTGAATTTGACTAACCTTTTAGCAGAATAATGGTAGACTGTATCTGTCCCTTTTCAAGGACTAAGTCGGGCAACCAATACTTGTTGACCATAATGTGTGTGTCTACAAGAATGCCAGAGGCAATTCCTTTGAGGAATATTAAAACTAAAAAAAATACTCAAGTTTTAGTAAGATTTTACTCAACTTGGCCTGCTCAAATCTGTCCAGTCTGATCAAGGGTCAAATTTTTTGTCTGGAATTTTCCAGCAAATTATGTGTGAATTAGGCATACAGCAGTTTAGGTCAAAAGTGAAATTAAGGTATGATAGAAATACAATGGAAAGTGAAATTAAGGTATGATAGAAATACAATGGAAAGTGAAATTAAGGTATGATAGAAATACAATGGAAAGTGAAATTAAGGTATGATAGAAATACAATGGAAAGTGAAATTAAGGTATGATAGAAATACAACAGAAAGTGAAATTAAGGTGTGATAGAAATACAATGGAAAGAACTTTTCAGTATGGTGATAGGGTTCCGTTTCTCTTGCTCATTCTTCAAAATCTTCTTCAGATTAGGTTAATGTTCCTTACAAAGTTAGAAAGAAAATGAGTGAGTTAAATTACAATATTAGTATTCCTGGGATGTAAATATATTAAAGAAGTACCAGTATGTTGGTAGAGATGGTCAGGTTAATAATGCAGTCATAAATAAAATTGCAGTCATTGATAAAATTGGAAATGCAACATTGGTCACCAGAGTTAACCTTTTGAAAGGATTCTGGCAATTCCACTGACAGAAAAGGCAAAGGAAATTTGGGCATATCTTAGTCCAGATGGACTTTATCAGGAATGGAATGGACTTTATCAATATAAAGTGATGCCATTTGGAATGAAAGGAATGGAATGGACATAATTACATCTGGTCTAGATAATTGTGATGCTTACATTGATGATGCTATCATCTACAGAGACACAAGGAAAGATCACTTAGAGATAATTTGGAAAGTCTTTGACAGACTGACTGTTGCAAATTTGACACTTAATTTATCTAAAAGAACATTTTGCCATGCTTGTGTTCCATTTCTATCACATATCTCGGGACAAGGGCAAGTTAAACCCATAGATGATAAGGTCAAGGCTATCTCTGAATTCCTTGTGCCTATCAGTAAGAAGCAACTGAATCAATTTTGGGTATGGATGGATAATACAGGAAATATTTATATAATCAGGTTCTCAAACAAATCTTGGAGGATAATAATAAAAGTTAATTGTTGTTGCTAGTAAAAAATTTAACTTGGGTCAAGGCCACACATATTTTTCAAGCCAAGGCTACACATATTTTGCAAGCCAAGGTTAAACATATTTTGCAAGCCAAGGCTACACATAATTTTCAAGCCAAGGCTACACATATTTTTCAAGCCATTAAGGCTACACATATTTTTAAAGCCAAGGCTACACATATTTTGCAAGCCAAGGCTACACATAATTTTCAAGCCAAGGCTACACATATTTTTCAAGCCAAGGCTACACATATTTTTCAAGCCAAGGCTGCACACATATTTTTCAAGTCACGGCTACACAAGTTTTTCAAGCCATGGCTACACAAGTTTTTCAAGCCAAGGCTTAGCACATATATTTACAAGCCAAGGCTACACATATTTTGCAAGCCAAGGCTACGCATTATTTTCAAACCAGGGCTACACATATTTTTCAAGGCAAGGCTTAGCACATATATTTACAAGCCAAGGCTACACATATTTTTCAAGCCAAGGCTACACATAATTTTCAAACCAAGGCTACACATATTTTTCAAGTCACGGCTACACAAGTTTTTCAAGCCATGGCTACACATATTTTTCAAGCCAAGGCTTAGCACATATATTTACAAGCCAAGGCTACACATATTTTTCAAGCCAAGGCTTAGCACATATATTTACAAGCCAAGGCTACACATAATTTTCAAGTCACGGCTACACATATTTTTGAAGCCAAGGCTTAGCACATATATTTACAAGCCAAGGCTACACATATTTTTCAAGTCACGGCCACACATATTTTTCAAGCCAAGGCTTAGCACATATATTTACAAGCCAAGGCTACACATATTTTTCAAGTCACGGCTACACATGTTTTTCAAGCCATGGCTACATATATTTTGTTCAAAAGGTCTGGTGCACTAACACTGCAACACAGTATAGTTATAAAGATATGATATGTGGGACTGATGTATTTTCTGTTCAGTTTTAAGTCTTTGATAAGTCCAGCAGATAATGTTTTGCACCTCTTTTTTCTTACATGTTTATAGAGTATTTTAACAGCTGGAAAATATAATCACCAATATATAGGACACTTTTTATGTCAAGTTAGAAAATTGGTCATTGGACAGAGATAGGAGCACATTTATCAGATGAGTGGTCACAGGCTATTGTCTGTAAAGATGACTCACTCCTCATGGCTGTCCACATTGATTCAAGTCTCGGACTTGGCCAATGTGGGTATGTCAGAAAGCTTGCCAATAACTTTCTGTGGGTTGGTGGTTTGTCCTGAGATTTTTCTGGGTTCTTCCTCCACCAGATATACTGCCTGCCATGACATATATATTTGAATGATAATATAGATGAAAGGAATACAAATAAATACATTAAAACATTGTGCATACTGTGTGTAACATTAAACAGTTTTGTTTCATCATTTTCTTGCAGGAAGGATGAATTAGTTGATGATGATGAAGATGATGAAAACAGAAGCTTGGATGAGGAAGAAGTCAGAGCCCTAGATTAATATGCTAGCAGTTTATTTAGTAATAGATTTTTTTTGGTGCCTAATTTTCTATATGGATAACAGTGTCTCATTTCTGATGAGGATAAAAGTGTCTGATTCTGATGAGGATAACTGTGTCTGATTTCTAATGAAGATAACACAGTGTGATTTCTGATGAGGATAACAGTGTCTGATTTTTGATGAAGTTAGCATTGTCTGATTTCTGATGAAGATAATAGTGTTTGATTTCTAATGAAAATAACAGTGTTTCATGTCTGATGAAGATGACAGTGTCTCGTGTCTGAGGATTATAACCTTTTTCATGGAATTACCAAAGAAGTTTAAGTGGAATAATTAAAATATATGTGTGTGTGTGTGTATGTGTGTGTGTGAAATATCACATACTCTGTTCCGTGCTTGAATTTATTTTGCACATGTAATCACTTGTATATTGCCTTGATTGTCCAGCGTATATTAAAATGTATTTCAATTTTCTTTGCCTGTTCATTGGTATTATTTATAAAATAAAAAAGCTGCTTCCAAGGATTGTTACTGCAAATTCACATGCTTTTCATGCATTTCCCATAATTTCTTGATTTTGAAGGAAAACGGAAAGTATTAAATTGAATCTTTCTGTTGTACGTCCTTCCGTTTTCACAGACTCCTTAAATGTGTGTGTATTTGGTTAGGAAATTTAACATAGCTTTAACAATTTTTCAGTCATATCGCTACGATGTCTGCAGTGTGGCAATTTATAGTGATGTCTAGCACTGGGGCATCATACCACAGGCATGTAGCATGATGTCCCACCCAGTCACATTATCCTGACACCAGACTGACCAGTCCTAACACTAACCTTTTAATGCTGAGTGCCTAGCAAGGCAGCTGTTAGTACCATTTTTGTAGGTCTTTGGTATGACTCGGCTGGGGATTGAACCCACAACCTCCCGCATCCGATGCTCTCACTTACCACTCGGCCATCAGAGCGGTGTGTGTATGTGTATATATATATAAATATATATATATATATATATATATATATATATATATATATATATATATATATATATATATATATATATATATATATATAACTGTTGATTGTTATGTATATTTAATTTGTATTATTTATTGGCTTGTCATCCTAACGATTTATGTTTTTTTATCTGTAAGAATATTTATTGAGATCTAAGACCATTTCTTGCCATCAGATTATATCCTTTAAATATTATACCACTGAGGTCCTCTTACTCGGAACACAAGGTTATATGGACAGTAAGAGATCCTGGGTCAGACAATGAAAGACATCGGGTCAGAACTCTGTCAGTGACAAACTTTGACCTCATTGTAATGTCATGGCTCCATCAGTTACAGACTTTGACTCCATTGTAAGGTAATGACTTCGTCAGTTACCAGCTTTGTCTTTACTGTGATGTCAGTACTACATGTCATGACTTTGTGATAAACATTGACTTCACTGTAATACCATTACTCTGTTACAAACATTGACTCAACAGTAATATCATGACTGTTGCAAACTTTGACTTTACTGTAATGTCATGACTTACAAACACTGACTCCTCTGTAATGTCATGACACTGTTACAAACATTGACTCCACTGTAATGTCATGACTGTGACAAACATTGACTTCACTGTAATGTCATGACTTACAAAAATTGACTCCTCTGTAATGTCATGACACTGTTACAAATACTGACTCTTTTGTAATGTCACAACAATGTGCCACACATTGACTCCACTGTAATGTCATGAATGTGACAAATATTCACTCCACTGTAATGTCATGACTCTGTTACAAACATTGACTCCACTGTAATGCCATGACTCTATCTGCTACATGGCCACTGAGACTTGCCTTCATGACTTCTTTTTCTTTTCAACATAAGGACAATAATGTTGATTTTATGGCTGAGGATATGACGATATTAACAGAGAATTTACTGATGAGGATTTGAGGACATTAATCTATTGAATGTTGACTTGTCTGTATGGTGTTATCAATGAGTTTAATATAGCACTCTACTGCATACTGACTTGTCTGTATGGTGTAATCAGTGAGTTTAATATAGCACTCTATGGCATACTGACTTGTCTGTATGGGATTATCAGTGAGTTTAATATAGCACTCTACAGCATACTGACTTGTCTGTATGGTGTAATCAATGAGTTTAATATAGCACTCTACTGCATACTGACTTGTCTGTATGGTGTAATCAATGAGTTTAATATAGCACTCTATGGCATACTGACTGGTCTGTATGGGGTTATCAGTGAGTTTAATATAGCACTCTACAGCATACTGACTAATCTTTATGGTGTTATCAATGAGTTTAATTTAGCACTCCACTTCATACTGACTTGTCTCTATGGTGTTATGAATGAGTTATTTTACTTTATTATATGCTCATTTTTTTCCCCGTTAACTTTACATTGTCAGAATTGTGCAGTATTACCTGATATTGAACCAGCGCAACAATACACATATATTATTCACGTGCATAAAGGAACTACTTTCTATTTTAAACAAACAATGGACGCAGATGCCAGCACTTTTGATTTTGTACACAAATCATGTGCACTCACGTAAGAGGTTCTTTACGTTGTGGTTGTTTAAATTTGTTTCTGAATGAACTAAAACAGATGTTTCGTGGACTGCCACATACCAGCTGCTTTGGCACATTCCACATTGTTACAATGCTTCAGATTTAGGCTAGCTACAATATATAACAGACGCAAGATAAGGTCCTTACAAATAACATACAAGTGACTAGTCATATACTCTCTTCTTTAGCTGGTGATAAGAATGGCAATATAAAATATACTTACAGTTTTACATCCTGAATTTCCTCAAAATGTATTTTCTTAATTCTGCAAATCCGAATTACATGAGCCATGTCATAGGTTTTCAATCTGGATTACACATTTCAAAATTGTACTGTAATTTTGATGATAAGTGCATTTACATCCTCCTTACTGCACTCAAAATGAAATAAGCATTAAATTCCATAGCGTCTTTTTGATAATTGCAATTGAAAGACTTCATATTTTTCCAACATTATGATTTCAAACATTCAATGACAGAAACAGAAACACATTTGCAGATGTCAACACACTTCTCCCTAGCTTCTTCAGTCTCATGTATCATGTGGAACTGTCACATACAAATCCAGTCCATAATTACGAAATTTCCTAGAATCAACAAAAATACCAAAATCTATTCATTCCAGATCAAATGGAAAAGTTGTTGCAATGCACATTCATTCACAATATGACTCCAAATTTCAATTTTAACCAGACATTCCATTTTCTTTCGAAAATTATATCAAGTGCGCAACTAATTTCAAATTTATCTGGGCAGAGTTATGTGCACAGTAATAATGTTGATTTGTGCAATGATGAATATGCGCTTGTGTATTTAGTTTGAAATGCGGCATGCATTCATTTACGTTGTTTCTTCTAGTGTATTTTGTTTATATAATTAAGCCTTAGGTAGAATAAAAAAATGAGCATATGATAAAAAGGTTACTGCATTTGTATGGGAAAATATGAACTCATTTTGTCGGAAGGATATACTGCACTCCCAAGGTCATGCAGTATTCCATCCAAAAGATTCATTCATATTTTCTCATACAAATGCAGTAACCTATAAATACTGCATACTGACTAATCTGTATGGTGTTATCAATGAGTTTAATATAGCACTCTACTGCATACTGGCTAATCTGTATGGTGTTATCAGTGAGTTTAATATAGCACTCTACTGCATACTGACTAGTCTGTATGGTGTTATCAATGAGTTTAATATAGTACTCTACTGCATACTGACTAATCTGTATGGTGTTATCAGTGAGTTTAATATAGCACTCTACTGCATACTGACTAGTCTGTATGGTGTTATCAACCCATTTTATTAGAGCAAACTGCTACATACTGACTAGTCTGTATGGTACTATCAGTGAGTTTAATATAGCACTCTACTGCATACTGACTTGTCTGTATGGTGTTATCAATGAGTTTAATATAGTACTCTACTGCATACTGACTAATCTGTATGGTGTTATCAATGAGTTTAATATAGCACTCTACTGCATACTGACTTGTCTGTATGTTGTTATCAATGAGTTTAATATAGTACTCTACTGCATACTGACTTGTCTGTATGGTGTTATCAATGAGTTTAATATAGTACTCTACTGCATACTGACTAATCTGTATGGTGCTATCAATGAGTTTAATATAGCACTCTACTGCATACTGACTTGTCTGTATGGTGTTATCAATGAGATTAATATAGCAATCTACTGCATACTGACTAGCCTGTATGGTGTTATCAACCCATTTTATTAGAGCAAAGTGCTACATGCTGACTTTCTGTATGGTGTTATCAACTCATTTTATTAGAGCAAACTACTACATACTGACTAGTCTGTATGGTGTTATCAATGAGTTTAATATAGCACTCTCCTGCATACTGACTAGTCTGTATGGTGTTATCAATGAGTTTAATATAGCACTCTACTGCATACTGACTTGTCTGTATGGTGTTATCAGTGAGTTTAATATAGTACTCTACTGCATACTGACTAATCTGTATGGTGTTATCAATGAGTTTAATATAGCACTCTACTGCATACTGACTTGTCTGTATGGTGTTATCAATGAGTTTAATATAGTAATCTACTGCATACTGACTAATCTGTATGGTGTTATCAATGAGTTTAATATAGCATTCTACTGCATACTGACTTGTCTGTATGGTGTTATCAATGAGTTTAATATAGCACTCTACTGCATACTGACTTGTCTGTATGGTGTTATCAGTGAGTTTAATATAGTACTCTACTGCATACTGACTAATCTGTATGGTGTTATCAATGGGTTTAATATAGCACTCTACTGTATACCGACTTGTCTGTATGGTGTTATCAATGAGTTTAATATAGCACTCTACTGCATACTGACTTGTCTGTATGGTGTTATCAGTGAGTTTAATATAGTAATCTACTGCATACTGACTAATCTGTATGGTGTTATCAATGAGTTTAATATAGCACTCTACTGCATACCGACTTGTCTGTATGGTGTTATCAATGAGTTTAATATAGCACTCTACTGCATACTGACTTGTCTGTATGGTGTTATCAGTGAGTTTAATATAGTACTCTACTGTATACTGACTTGTCTGTATGGTGTTATCAACCCATTTTATTAGAGCAAAGTGCTACATGCTGACTTTCTGTATGGTGTTATCAACCCATTTTATTAGAGCAAACTGCTACATACTGACTAGTCTGTATGGTGTTATCAATGAGTTTAATATAGCACTCTACTGCATACTGACTTGTCTGTATGTTGTTATCAATGAGTTTAATATAGTACTCTACTGCATACTGACTAATCTGTATGGTGTTATCAATGAGTTTAATATAGCACTCTACTGCATACTGACTTGTCTGTATGGTGTTATCAATGAGTTTAATATAGCACTCTACTGCATACTGACTTGTCTGTATGGTGTTATCAACCCATTTTATTAGAGCAAAGTGCTACATGCTGACTTTCTGTATGGTGTTATCAACCCATTTTATTAGAGCAAACTGCTACATACTGATTAGTCTGTATGGTGTTATCAATGAGTTTAATATAGCACTCTACTGCATACTGACTTGTCTGTATGTTGTTATCAATGAGTTTAATATAGCACTCTACTGCATACTGACTTGTCTGTATGGTGTTATCAATGAGTTTAATATAGCACTCTACTGCATACTGACTTGTCTGTATGGTGTAATCAATGAGTTTAATATAGCACTCTACTGCATACTGACTTGTCTGTATGGTGTTATGAATGAGTTTAATATAGCAATCTACTGCATACTGACTAGTGTGTATGGTGTTATCAACCCATTTTATTAGAGCAAAGTGCTACATGCTGACTTTCTGTATGGTGTTATCAACCCATTTTATTAGAGCAAACTGCTACATACTGACTAGTCTGTATGGTGTTATCAATGAGTTTAATATAGCACTCTACTGCATACTGACTTGTCTGTATGTTGTTATCAATGAGTTTAATATAGTACTCTACTGCATACTGACTAATCTGTATGGTGTTATCAATGAGTTTAATATAGCACTCTACTGCATACTGACTTGTCTGTATGGTGTTATCAATGAGTTTAATATAGCACTCTACTGCATACTGACTTGTCTGTATGGTGTTATCAATGAGTTTAATATAGCACTCTACTGCATACTGACTTGTCTGTATGGTGCTACCAATCAGTTTTCAGAACATACCTGTTTTTATAAAATAAGAAAACTCTCAAGACATTCCTTTAATACCACTTTTGTGTCAATCTCAGAAGATGAAAAGATTCTCCAAGTTGTTCATATATTTTAAAGCATATTATTTTTAATCAATGACTTATGTATGCTACTGATAATGAGTATGTTGTGTTGTTCTCAACTGGAAGCTAGGGATTTATAACTGTACTATAGAAGAAACTATTTTGGATATATCATGACTTGTACCTTATATATTTATGGTTTGGTACAGAGAATATTCATTTTGTGTTTTCCAGTATGATTTTTGGTTTGGTACAGAGAATATTCATTTTGTGTTTTCCAGTATGATTTATGGTTTGGTACAGAGAATATTCATTTTGTGTTTTCCAGTATGATTTATGGTTTGGTACAGAGAATATTCATTTTGTGTTTTCCAGTATGATTTATGTTTTGGTATAGAGAATATTCATTTTGTGTTTTCCAATATGATTTATGGTTTGGTACAGAGAATGTTCATTTTGTGTTTTCCAGTATGATTTATGTTTTGGTACAGAGAATGTTCATTTTGTGTTTTCCAGTGTGATTTATGGTTTGGTACAGAGAATATTCATTTTGTGTTTTCCAGTATGATTTATGTTTTGGTATAGAGAATATTCATTTTGTGTTTTCCAGTGTGATTTATGGTTTGGTACAGAGAATGTTCATTTTGTGTTTTCCAGTATGATTTATGTTTTGGTACAGAGAATGTTCATTTTGTGTTTTCCAGTGTGATTTATGGTTTGGTACAGAGAATATTCATTTTGTGTTTTCCAGTATGATTTATGTTTTGGTACAGAGAATGTTCATTTTGTGTTTTCCAGTATGATTTATGTTTTGGTACAGAGAATATTCATTTTGTGTTTTCCAGTATGATTTATGTTTTGGTACAGAGAATATTCATTTTGTGTTTTCCAGTATGATTTATGTTTTGGTACAGAGAATATTCATTTTGTGTTTTCCAGTATGATTTATGTTTTGGTACAGAGAATATTCATTTTGTGTTTTCCAGTATGATTTATGTTTTGGTACAGAGAATATTCATTTTGTGTTTTCCAGTATGATTTATGGTTTGGTACAGAGAATGGTCATTTTGTGTTTTCCAGTATGATTTATGGTTTGGTGCAGAGAATATTCATTTTGTGTTTTCCAGTATGATTTATGTTTTGGTACAGAGAATATTCATTTTGTGTTTTTAACTGTGATTAATGTTGATCATAACTTTTGTAATGGTTGGTACAGTCTGTGAGTTGTCTGTTAATTCTTTAATTGTTTATAATTTATAAATTCACAGTTTTTCATTGGAAAATTTAAATGTTTTAAAATTACTTCTTGCAGGTTTATGTCGGATTCAGATATATCTAGACTGTGGTTTTTATGGCTAGATGGCTGTGGGTTTTTTCTGTACAGTTTCTAACAATATGTTAAAACATTGGTAAGTTGTAATTTCTGTTTCATGATTCAATAATGTTACTAAGTAACCATGGATTTAGTGTTGTATATTCATTTAAAAAACACATTTAATTTGTTTGCTTGCATAAACACTGACCTCTTTTGCTTATTCAGTTTATTTGAATAGTAACAGTGACTGGTCAACATTATAAGCTGTACCTTTATACAGTCTGCTTCTTTATCTGACAAAGTCCATTACACTAAAACTGGTTGGATAATTAAAGTTGTCAGATAAAGCAAAATATTTTATGAAAAGATAGAGTTCAGTCTTTGACAGCACTGTTTTGGTTAATTAAGGCGTATATAGGTCAGATGTAATAATAACACTCCTTGATCATCAAGTCTATTGTTATTAAGGCATATACTGGTCGGATGTAACAGTAACACTCCTTGACCATCAAGTCTATTGTTATTAAGGCATATATAGGTCAGATGTAACATCAACACTCCTTGACCATCAAGTCTATTGTTATTAAGGCATATATAGGTCAGATGTAACATCAACAATCCTTGACCATCAAGTATATTGTTATTAAGGCATATACAGGTCAGATGTAAGAGTAACACTCATTGATTATCAAGTCTATTGTTATTAAGGCATATATAGGTCAGATGTAACAGTAACACTCCTTGACCATCAAGTCTATTGTTATTAAGGCATATATAGGTCAGATGTAACATCAACACTCCTTGATCATCAAGTCTATTGTTATTAAGGGATACATAGGTCAGATGTAACAGTAACACTCCTTGATCATCAAGTCTGGTGCATGTGTAAGCTAATTATATCTTTGTTCACAGGGTATATGAAAGCAACGTCAGATTGTTGGAACATTTAGGCTAAGGGTAGGTAATGCCAGGTAAATTATATATATATATATATATATATATATATATATATATATATATATATATATATATACACACACACACACACACACAAATGTATTATAAATTGGATGCATGGATGTCAGACAAAGTTGAATAGACTGTACATGTATGTTTTTTTGCAATTGTTGAAAATTGAGACATTGCATAGTCAAAGTTGCCTCAAAGTTGCCTTATGACAGGTTTTGTTTTGCAATGAAATAGTGCCTGCATTTGTTTTGCACAAATGCAAACCATTTTCAAAGGCAACTTTAAAAGGTTAGAAGTAGCCATCTGAATTGATGGAGAGGACACATGTGATTTCCTAACAGAAAGCATAATACAATTCCTCATCAAGACCCTATAGTTATATAACACTCAAAAATAGGAGTTAAGCAAAATAGACAAGACAGAACTTATGTATTAGTATTTTGGTGCTTTTCAATGGCTCTTTAAACACAGTTTGGATTTATCATATTCAGAAAAATGGATCAAAGTGTCATTGCTAAAGACACACTGAGGCAACCTTCCTTGGCTTGGATGGGCAGGTATTGAATTTGAAACTTTTAGATTACAAGTTCACTGCTCTATCAAATGAGTGAGCGTGGTTTATTTGTCAAGATATTGACAGGAAATGCTGCTATGTACGCAACGCTGATAAGAAGGAAATGTTGCTTATGTATGCCACGCTGATAAGAAGGAAATGCTGCTTATGTATGCCACGCTGATAAGAAGGAAATGTTGCTTATGTATGCCACACTGATAAAAGAGGAAATGCATGTTTAAGAGATATGCTTGATTGGCAATGCGTTACAAACTGCCATTAATGGTGTGTATTGTTGTTGTATTCATGTCATATTACTTCATGAAAAACACCTATTGTGCTATATAAATATTTATTTTGTTGTCATTTTTACTTTTACTAAATTGATTAGTACCAAATAAAATAGTTAAACAAGTCAGAGGTTATTTTGTTAGTAGATCAAATATCAGTTTCACATGAACTAAAATTATTATTTGGGTTTCTGTTCCACTTAATAAATCTGATATTATGAAGCCCCGTTTTACCAAACATTTAAGCATTCCGCACTTGAGTAGAGTCAGTTCCGCATTTCTGGAGACCAAATGGTAAAACATCATTGCTAAATGGGCCCAGGTTGTGCTTTTGCTCTCCACTTAGTAACCCAAGTTCTTTCATCCGATTCTCATCAAACTTCGTATGCAGACAACACTTTTATAAATGTAGCATTATTATATTCATTATAAATGTAAGGTCAACATGCGTAAGGTCAAGGATACTGATGAGAACACTGCAATTTGGGTTTCCGTACGATAACAAATTTCAATCGCATTCCTGTTGGGTTTGGTTTTAGAGATGACTTAAATTTTCTCACGATACGAAAGGTTTCTTGATTCCAGGTTGTATCGAATTTCTTAGGTGAAATAGATAATGGTGCACAGGGTTCCAAATATTTTGATCGAAAAGTGGAATGGTCTGTGTCACTAGATGTGGAACTATAATTTTTGCGCTTACAGGAAAAACATACGTTGATGCTAATTAGTGTGATTAACTTAACAATTCAGGTGTTGAGAGAATGTCATATGTGTGTGTGTGTGTGTGTGAGAGAGAGAGAGAGAGAGAGAGAGAGAGAGATTTAAAACTATTCCCGAACTGAAAGAAATGGATCTGCATCACACAACACTGAGTGCAATGAAATGTTCTTAAAATATGAGTCTAGATAGCTAAATGTGATTCTAGATCGCTGAATGTGAGTCTAGATCGCTGAATGTGAGTCTAGATCGCTGAATGTGAGTCTAGATCGCTGAATATGAGTCTAGATCGCTAAATGCGAGTCTAGATCGCTAAATGTGAGTCTAGATTGCTAAACGTGAGTCTAGATCGCTAAATGTGAGTCTAGATCGCTGAATGTGAGTCTAAATCGCTAAATGCGAGTGAGTCTAAATCGCTAAATGTGATTCTAGATCGCTGAATGTGAGTCTAGATCGCTGAATGTGAGTCTAGATCGCTGAATGTGAGTCTAGATCGCTGAATATGAGTCTAGATCGCTAAATGCGAGTCTAGATCGCTAAATGTGAGTCTAGATCGCTAAACGTGAGTCTAGATCGCTGAATGTGAGTCTAAATTGCTAAATGCGAGTGAGTCTAAATCGCTAAATGCGAGTCTAGATCGCTGAATGTGTCCTAGATAGCTAAATGCGAGTCTAGGTCTATGTTAATCCGAGTTCCCACTGACCCATCCTACCCCATTTTTTATATTTGGACATTTATGTTGGGATTTGCGAGATTTGTAGTCATGTGAGTATGCAGATGGCGAGATCCAGGTCAAATTTCAGCAACGGTGTAGTTTCGTCTCGTGTGTCAGCGGATTAAAGACATATTAATGCTATGCTCGCAATTTATGAGAAAATAAACCATATTCCTGTCGATTTCGTGCAGGTACTAGTATATCTCAATGAAAGGTCGTTAAAGTTTGCTAGGCCGGCTAGTAAGCTGCTACCAATGCCGACAATAAATGGTGTCCGCGAATTCCAACTTTTCGATAGGCAGTGGACTCTGACCCTACATCCCAACATAAATATTAAAAACATTGGGTGTCAAAGGTCAAAGGAAACTCGGACTAGGTCACTGTATGTGTCTTATGTGAATCTAGATCTCTGTATGTGAGTCTAGATAGACCTCTATATGTGTGTCTAGATTTCCAAATTTGAGTCTAGCATTGTTTCTCACGCTTAGCATCAACCGCCATTGCTACAGCTCTTTGCATCAGACCTCTCTCACTGGAGTCTAATGTCTTGGACTTGAGTCTTTCCACAAGCTCTTTGCTCTGATCCTTTCCATCTTTCGTTTGCATGATTTGGTATTTCCTTTTCAGCCAATCCTCGTTATTTATTTCATTTTCCTCTGAATTCATCTCAATGACTTCTCGGAAGTTCTCGAGATACTGCATGTACACCATTCCCAGGACCACCTTAATAGTTTCTAAGTCTTCCGCGTTGAACCCCATTTCGTTGAGAGACATTTTGAAAACATCTCTCACGCCTCTCTTATCTCTCAAATGCCAAAGCATAGCAATGTCTGTCAGGTTTGCCCCTTTCATTTGCATCTTGCCTATCAGGAGATTGAAAAACACCCTGAGACATCCGAATATCTCTTGAAAGTCGTTCTTTTCTACTAAGACATCAAAATACTTTATGCTCTGAAAATAAATGAAAAATGACACCTCACTTTCATGCACACACAGATAGAAAGATAATGCGAAATGTCATGAAACTTGCATCGCGGTACGAAAAAAAAAAGACCTCGAACTTTGATAGTAGTGCCAATGAAAGCCGATAACATCACTTTGGGAATTTAACATTATGTTTGGGACACTATAGACTCAACTGAAAATTTAGGATAATTTTTGTCACGGTATGGCGACTAATGGGAATGTAACTTTACATTTGGAATGTTATTAAACCAAATGGAAATACATTATGTCGTACAGTTAACATTATGGCCTAATTATGGACAAGAACCACCCTGAAATTCACTAATATTGTGTATTCTGCTCACCATTCATACTGTTTGCCGAAAACAATATTACAAGTTATAATTATGATGTAATGTTGACGACTGGCATAAATCAGAGAGAGAGAGAGAGAGAGAGAGAGAGAGAGAGAGAGCAAAATAAATAGTAAAAGAAACAACATGTTTTATTTTCTTTTCTTCAAAATTAACACTTAAATTGTGCCCTGTTGAACCAGCTTAATATCCTGAAACACTAGTGTAAAGTTAATAAACCTGAAACACCAGTATACACTTCTAAAGGCAATATCCCAAAATACTAGTGTACGCTTGTACAGGCAATAATCCTGAAATAGTGTACACTTATATGGACAATAATCCCGAAACATCAGTGCACAGTTCTGAAGGGAATAATCCAGAAAAACCACTGTACACTTCGATATGCAATAATCCTGAAACACTAATATACAATTCTGAAGGCACTAATCCAGAGACACCAGTGTACACTTCTGTGAGCAATGATCCCGACACACCAGTGTACAGGTCTAAAGGACATAATTCCAAACATCAGTGTACACTTTTAGAGGCAAATTTATTTTTCTCAGAGGTATTTTTAAAAGTTAGTCTTGATATCTGTAATGTTGCAAACCTATAACTTTATAGTAAAAAATGCAAAAGTATTTCAGTAGTATGTTCTTTCAAAACGAATGACTTTCTTTTGCAGAGTGCTATATATCATATATCAAACCCATCTGCAGTGATTAATGAGGCTCTTGAGGGGTCCTTCTGCACACGTTGAGTCGCAGCTGGCGTCACGATGTTCCTTTGTTAACTCCTTCAGTAGTACTGTACGAGTGAAATGTATTTATCCTACTTGTGGATGCATTTACAAATTACTTACTTGAATCACCCTCGGTAACAGAATCATAACATATCCATAATTATGTAAATCCATATACTGTGATACCCATAGTGGTAGATTAAACATTGTTTATTTTTGTGTTAATTTCTAAACATTGATCATCCATGGTGATAAAGCCACAGGTAAATCATGTTTGTTTTTAAGTTCCATCCGTTAATTCGTGTTAATTACTCGTGTAAATTGCATGTTATAATTCGTTCCAGTTAGGAACTAAATAATTTTCCATATATCAGTTGTTTAACTAAGTGCGCATCATTTCGTTAAATCCATTGAAGTATTTTATGAGCACGAGTTTGGTGTCACATTCACTCAGGTTTTTCAAGCACATTATAAATAAACATCGAACTCACGGAATTGCTTTTATTGTCTTATCTACAATCTCATCCCAATCCTGACCATCCTGTTACATTTGTAACAATTAAATGTTCTAAATCTACGTTAATTTCGATTGAAAGAATGTCTTCAAATTTTTGTTTAAAAAAAACAACAAACAAACAAAAAATCAAAAAAAAAAAAAAAAAAAACAACAACAAAAAACAACAATAAACCAATTGTTAGAGACAAAAGTATTATTTGGGATTATAACAGAGAGAGAGAGAGAGAGGACAAACCCATTTATAATTAATGTTGGTTTATTCTCAGTGCTTCACGTCTATTTTTGTATTATTAAAGACGAGTGTGTTTTAGGGTTTTTCACGTAAATTTAACAATCTGAGTCGTATCGCTACGATGTCAGCAGTGTGGCATTTTATAGTGATGTCGAGCACTGGGGTATCATGCCACAGACGTGTCATCATGTCCCACCCAGTCACATTATCATGACACCAGGCCGACCGGTCCTAACGCTAACGTCTTAATTCTGAGCGCGAAACGAGGCAGCTGCTAATACCATTTTTATAAGTCTTTGGTATGAATCGCGCGGGGTTTGATCCCGCGACCACTTGCATCCGAGGCGTACGCTCTAACCACTTGTGATATTTTTGAAATAGGAAATTCAAAATTCCGCTAATATTGTTTTGTCGTTTGCTTTACTTGACTCTTGATACATTTATGCTAGAAAAATGATACATTCTATAAATGAACCTTAATGTAATTGTTCTTTTCATGTTGAAGAATAATGCAAAATAAAATTACATTTCAATATTAAGATAAATATTTGGTATAAAAAAAATAACGAGAGTTGAATCCTGCCTTAGCACTGCATGTTAAACATTTAGAGGAAAAAAAAAATTGATGGATCACGTAAGTGGATGAATTGATACATGAATGAATAAATTATTGAACAGAAAAAAGCATTATTTTATCAGCAGAAGTAATCAAGGGGAGAGAAGGGATATACTATTATGACAAACATGTCTACACCGCATTATTATGTCGTTAAAAGTAATGAAAGGGAGAGAAGGGGTGTAATGTTATGACAAAAACAGCCACACCGCAATGCTATGCCGTTAAAAGTAATCAAGAAGAGAGAAGGGGTTTTATTATGACGCACATATACACCGTATTATTGTGTCGTTAAAAGTAATCAAGGTGAGAGAAGGGGTGTACTATTAGCTACACCGCATTGTTATGTCGTTAAAATTAACGAAATGTAGAGAAGGGGTGTAGTGTAGTGTAGTGTAGTGTTTTGATAAATATGTGTACATTACACTTATATTTATTCTTGGAAACTACAAAGTTACACTTCGTGGTGTAACCGTCCTAAGTGGAGTTTTTAGTATAAAGTGCGAGTGCAATCATATCAAACTTTATTCCATGAGCAACGGTCATCATAAACGATCACATAGCTACTATAAGTACTATGTTGGGTGCGTTGCAAAGAAAGTATCAGACACACGCTGAACTAACAGATTTGAACATCATCGAAAAGATTAGAAATCGAAACGAAAGGGCACGTTACACAATCAAGCCTTTTGGGTCTTGAGTGCCGATGCAGTTGCTGTGGGCCGCGATATTGGTTGAGGTACGCCAGAGCTCACAACAGGGGATCTTATTCTGTGAGTATACAAAAGATGTCCACATATCATAATAGCCCACATGCCGGGAGTCGGCCTGTTTCCAATTAACGGTAGTCCAGAAGCAGCGCTGCCTGATTTAGTACGCGGGTCGCTGCTTGGCGCCTTCAGTACCTCAATGGAGTAGTTTCCGCAGATCAACACGCCAGCCTTTCTCTGGACTAAAGATTTGGTCAGCGAGATCACCAAATGAGCCGTAGAGAGTATAACGTGGACGTAAAAGTCGCAGTGGAGCAGGTGGGAGGTGACGCCGGAATGACATCTAATGTGTTCCGCGGTTTTTCCAGGTATCAAAGTAGACGTTGCCGCCCCCGTGCCCATCGCACATCGGCAGGCGCACCAGATCGTAACGCAGATAGAAGCGTGAGAAGGCCCCCATTACCTCACCACGTATTGACTTTCGCCTCGGTTGCTAGCTCTCTAGGTAGCTAGGTGGCCGGCCACGTCAACCACGTTAAACGCCGCCACTTGTCAGGATCTCCGCCTCCTTAGTGGTCATCGGGAGGGGCGGGAACAGGGCCAACAGGTGGAAGGTGCCACCTTCTTAGTGCAATTATTTCAGGACTGCAGTCGAAGGATCGAAGTCGACAACGCACATTGCCTTACGGACAGCCAGGATGAGCTTACTCTAGACGGCTGTCGGAACTACTGGATGGAGCTCGTGGAGCTCTCAAAGTCCTGGTAAGAAGCCATCATGGGTATTCCGCTTCATGGGTGCCTTTAATAGGGGGAGCGGCACCACGCCATATATCCATACTATTCGCCAGAAGTTAATTATGCATATCTTCTGTCATTATTAGCCTGCAGATGTTTTCTACGACTAACATTAATGCTAGTCGCGGAAAGTTTTTAAAAAACTAGCACCAGATATGCAATGCTAGCCATAAAAGGAATCGTTCCAAAACCAAACTGAACATTTCCTGTCCAAGCTCATCATTACTGTACTACTGGTCGACCATTACTTTTCTCCTTGCAAACGAGTGTTATCACGATTGAAATTGACCCACAAAATGTCAATGTTACAGATCAGTCAAAACCGCAATAAGATATCAAGATATTACAAAATGGCATTAATAAACTAGGACATTGGCCACAGAAATGAGGCATACCATTCCAACGTAAAATTTACCATAATGTACATGACAAAAAAAATGGCATAAAACCAGTATATCATAATCGACGGAAGGTGCTTATTTAGAGATCCTCGAATAAATAAAATATTTAGGGCACTAGGTTACTAGTGTTTAGAGATTGACCATTCAAATTTAAGAATTGTGCACCAAAAAAGGAAAATCGAACCTTAGTCCTATTAAGACTTAACTTGTTATTCTCCTCATTTCGCTTTAAAGGGTTTAGTAGGACCTATTTTAGAATATGATTGTACAGTTTAGGACCTCCGTTCCCAGGCTTTACAGGATGAATAAAAAATATTAAAAAGCGAGCAGCCAGGATTGTTGCATCCAATTACGACTAATCCTCAGGAAGTATGGCCTGAATATTGAATAAGTTATCGTGGAAACGGTTAAGAAACAAAAACGTAGATTTTAAAATGGGCTAATAATTTTATACAAAGGATGAAAGAACAAAGCTATAATATCCTGCTACAAATTAATCAAACATAAAAGAACCAGTAGAAATCAATATGAATTTATCAAGGTCTATATTACATTGATCGTAGTTGACGATTGCATTTTTTCCAAATGACAATTTTTTGGTTGCAATAATGGAGCAAGGTGTTGTTTGACATTGTAAGGTATTACAAGATTAAATAAATCTAAGCTAGAGTATCGACAAAGAAGGCAAGGAGTTACGAACCAATGTCTCCAATATGTTGACGTATGGTTAAGAATATATGAAGTTGACATCAATGCTTTCCCAAAAGCTTGAAGACTTCCAAAGCAAGTGTCGTAATTGTTCAAGAAATAAAGAATACCAAAAAAGTAAACAGTCAATATCTCTTGTGCAAAGTGTGATCAAAAAACAGATGGCGATGGCTGGAACATGTGTGCTGAATGTCATCAGACGCATTGCCCAGGACAGCTCTCATCTAGGTCATGTACGGTAGATGGAACAAACACTGTCTCAAAGAAGAGGAACTGTTCAAGAAAAGATTAAAGAATGTAGCCTTAACTGGAATACCATCACCCCGAAAGCAGCAGATCGTCAAAGCATTATGTCCCATCTTAAGGCACGACGTGGGATGAGTGAGTTAGATTTTAATCGTGCTAGGATATCACTTACTGAGATTAAAAGTGGGGTACGTTTCATGACGTAGCTCACGATCGCTATAAATGTGGTCAGGTATACACTGAAAGTTAAATTATTAGATACCCTGCATTTTCGTCAGTTATACATTTTGTTGATTCAATTCAATTATTATTCTTTGAGTTTGTTGCAAAACGCATTTTTGCCATATTTTTCAAGTTTAAAATAATCTCACAACTTTTAAAGATGAATTTTTATATGACCAGATTGGTTCCAGCTGGTTTGATCTCATGCAATTTCGTGCCATAGTTTGGCATTAGAATTTGACGTGCACATTGAATATATTTATTAATTATTTAAAATTATTTCCTTTGGTAAGTATATAGTATAAATTATGTACTGTAGTAATTGATGCTGTATGAATAACGAGGATAAATGGTTTTTGTTGTGTAGATGCTTGCAAGGGCACTGAAAGAAAAACAAATAAACAAAACCCAACGATTTGTACCCTCGGTCGAAAACTCTTTCGTCGTGCTCCGCACATATTTGCGCACATAAAATTGGGCATTATTTCAATACCATTTTACATCTATATAAATTGTACACTTTTGTCTCTGCGCAGAGATTATGAAATATATTGGATTTTAATTACTGATGAAAATAATATCCTAGAGTATTGTTTACATTGCTAGCTATTATTGGTTGTGTCATAGCTGTCATACTGAATACCAGAAACTTATCAGTAAGCTTATGCATAAACTATTTTTATGTTCAGACAGCCTTTGCCCATCAAGGATTAGCTGAAGATAATCCATTAGTAAATAATTTGAACTTTTTTCAAAGTACGTCTTCATTAACACTAAATGGCTCTCATTAACACTAAATGGCCTTCGTTAACACTAAATGGCCTTCATTAACACTAAATGACCTTCATTAACACTAAATGGCCTTCATTAACACTAAATGATTCTCATTAACACTAAATGACCTTCATTAACACTAAATGGCTCTCATTCACACTAAATGGCCTTCATTAACACTAAATGGCCTTCATTGACACTAAATGGCGCTCATTAACACTAAATGGCCTTCATTAACACTAAATGACCTTCATTAACACTAAATGGCTCTCATTCACACTAAATGGCCTTCATTAACACTAAATGGCCTTCATTGACACTAAATGGCGCTCATTAACACTAAATGGCCTTCATTAACACTAAATGGCTCTCATTAACACTAAATGGCCTTCATTAACACTAAATGACCTTCATTAACACTAAATGGCCTTCATTAACACTAAATGACCTTCATTAACACTAAATGGCCTTCATTAACACTAAATGACCTTCATTAACACTAAATGGCCTTCATTAACACTAAATGGCTCTCATTAACACTAAATGACCTTCATTAACACTAAATGGCCTTCATTAACACTAAATGGCCCTCATTAACACTAAATGGCCTTCATTAACACTAAATTTCGTTTACACCCGTCAGAATGGCCATTTCATGTAGTATTTTGAATGATTTGGACCTATCCAAAATACTCATAATTTTCTAACCGACTGATTTTAGTATAACAATTCTTATGACTGATAATAGTATAGTAATTCCTGTGACTGATGTTATTATAGTAATTAATGTGACTGATAATAGCATAGTAACTCCTGTGACTGATATTAATATAGTAATTCTTGTGACTGAAATTAGCATAGTAATTCTTGTGTCTGATGTTAGCATAGTAATTCTTGTGAATGATATTAGTATAGTAATTCCTGTGACTGATATTAGTATAGGAATTCTTGTGACTGCTATTAGTATAGTAATTCCTGTGACTGATATTAGTATCGATATTAGTATAGTAATTATTGTGACTGATATTAGTATAGCAATTCCTGCCAGAGATAGTCTTTAACATACATGTAACAATTTGTATACGTTACGATTTACGGAAAAAAGCGGTTTATTCTTGTAATATTTGACAAATTAATCACTATGTCTATAATATGGACATTTCATTAATTTGTTAGAAATCTTCCACGAATACAAAACGTTATATTCAAGTACGTAATTGTTTTGGCGATGTTTTCAAGACTACGATTTTTTTTTATTTATGGATATTAATTTCTATTGTTTTGTGAAAAGATACATAGGGCGTTTGCCCTACGGGTTCTCTTTGTGGCCCTTACACCCGTCCTTAGCACAACATCTTTAGTCCTTAAGTGATCGTTTCATGTGTATCATTTTTAATTTTGTTCGTACTCGTCACGTCATTCAGTCATGGGGGTGAGGGTGGGGGTGGGTGGAATCTCGGACCGATGGACGTGGTCCAAGAGCTCCAATGAGGGCAAAACACCGGCCTTTCATACTACCTTGTGATAATAGAAATAAACCCCGAGGAGTGTATTCATTCATGCATTGGTATGGATAGATACACACACTGCGGGTTAATGTGCTTTCGATCGATAACCAATTCTCTGCGTTAAGATTTTTTAAAATACTTTTATTGTCGGTAAATCCACGCTGTTTCTTATTTGTGCTTGTAACTGTCTGTGATTTTCTATTTATGATAGCACATTCTCTAACTCAAACGTACTAATTAATTTATCCTCGATTGTAACTGAATACAATATACTCATGTTATTCCGACTGCGTTGTGTGGCTGCAATCAATTCGGAATAGAGATATATTCGTGAATGCAGTCGCATCGAAATTAATTTGCTAGCACCACCAGAGACACCGGTTACTATCGATACAGCTCCGACAATAATAATGATCAGTGCAAATGCATTGGTTGATGTGGTCGTGATTCCAGTCACACCCGGACCAACATTTCATTTCGAAGCTGTTGTTCCGTCGGTGAGACTGAGAGTATGTCATAGTTTTTCTATTAATAAAACAATCGCTTATTTTAATTGCACGACAGGCAGACCTTGTCCGGTGTCATTATCACACGCAAGCGCAATGCGCACATGCGCTTCTAACAAACTACCCTTTTTAATTTGTATAACTGTCATACAATTATAGAAAAAAATCAACCTTTGTAATATTGTAATATTTACATTTCCTGTGATTGTGCGAGCTAGGTGCTAAGAGTCTTTTCACCTGCAAACACATTGATTACGCCAGCACCTTTTACATCTAACGATCGTCTTTGCCCAAAAACTCTTGCCCGAACAAGTGCGTCCTTTTTGAATTTCAGTCGACCAGGTCTGTCTTCTGCTGCTAGCCGAGTTAATGATGGCTTAACAAAAATAACAGAGAATGTATTTGGGGTGGATACATTGGTGAAAGCCACATCATCGTTGTAGAAACAATCCTGGAGAGGTTTTGCGTCTGCTGCTGCATATTGAGGATTTTCACGTGCACGTGAGATGATTCCAAGCTGGATTCGACTTGGTAGTGATACATCAGGGTGGTTCCAAATAGCAATTTCTACCCGGTCTTTAACACAATAATATAACATTCCATGGGGTTGGGGGTTGGTAACACCGTTTTGACGCCGATATTCCGGACTTGTGCACCATTAAAATGTGAAGTTAAGGACTATCAAAACCATTTATACTAGGATAAAAAAACAAGTCACCCATTTGCTAAGATTTAATCTTCATTTGGTTTTTACCTTCATTGACTAATATTTCCGAAATTCCGCTCCTAAAAGTCACTACGCGTGGTGCAGTAGCGATCTGCTTATTTCACGTATTATTGCGTCTCACTATTGCCAGCATCTACATAGTGTTTAATAAACGCAAAAGACATGCAGTTGTTTCTGGCTCATCCGTTGTTAGTGAGCTCAACAAGGATCCTTACAACAAAGTTGCCTTTCAACTTGACAATAATATCTTGAATGTGTACATTTAACGTTTTAAGTTTGCCGGTTCAATCGTCAAAAATCACAAACTCACGTGGATCAACATCAGCAACAACACGACTAGTATATTCAGACAAATCCGCTTTGGTGGCAAATCGGCTCAAATCCACATCAACACCGTATCCTTGAGTTGAGCAACGTTCGTAAACGTTAATAGACATTTTGTAATTATCACATAGTCGGTACACATTTCCTATAGTGTGTTAAGTTTCATATTTTTTATAATATAACATGTGAACATATCAATTTATGTGATTCTGATCGGTCCGAATAAGTCCATGAAATTATTGTGCAATATTCACCTTACTTATTGGCTGCAATCGTGGGGAAAACTTTTTTAACCCCCCACTTCTGGAATGTTTATTTTCAATGAACATTTTAGCGGTCATTTTTTAACTCGACTCGCGATAGGAAATTGAGGAAAAAATGATCTCGGCTGTCTGAATACAGACAATTTACCTTCAGAGAGGTTTGCTATGTCATGTATAACAATATCATCATACCACATACCATTAAATGATTATTATTATTCACGTTATTTGGATCAAAACACATCCATATTCCTTTGGGAGATCATTATTTACACGCCCCTAGAAGTACGTAGAGCAATATGAGTGTTAAAAGTACGTTGTCATTTTTGAATGAGATCAACCTAAAGGTGTGACCCCCTACAATCTGGGTTGAATGTCGCGCGCTGTGATGTCACACTGATCACTATACATGTTTTAAATAAGTTCGTTCTACCCTAAAGTGTGACGATTAGACTCAACCTGCTCTTTTCTTGATCCAGTTTAGTACATGACCACCACTGTAAAATCACTCTGCGCCATAATAGTTAAATAAGCGACTCTATCTGGCGATTTACAATCCAATTTTGGATATTATCCATACACCGACCAACTCTGAGGTCACGCCTGTGTGTTACGAGCAAAGGATTAGTTCCAAACACGTGGTCCCTTTATTTTGTTGATCTCTTGTAACAGGGCTGGCGCTACCATATAGGCAAACTAGGCAGCCGCCTAGGGCGCTGATTTCAGGGGGCGCATTTAAAAAAAAAATTATCGTTTATAAATCTTGAAATTGATATATTCGGGGGGGGGGGGGGAGCGCCAAAATATAACTTTGCCTAGGGCGCCAGATAGTCTGGCATGGTCTGGCGCCGGCCCTGCTTGTAATCGTTAACAAAATTTAGCATAGTTCTTTAACAAAGTGTGTTAATATGTGTTGTTTTTTTTTTTGTTGCAAAGCGTAAAATAGTCTATGCTTACTGAAGCACTTCCGTTGTCAAATCTTCATTCGGAGATGAGTAGCTTTGCACGTTGTAAAACTCTTCAGTTTCGTAGGTAAGCAAATTTTGCTTGAAATTCGCAATCCCATAATGCCTAAAGAAAAGTGATCGGTTTTGACAATAACACAGGAACAAGTTTGTTGCAAAAAGTCCATAGAAATCGATAATTTTCATCTGGAATATTCTTGATAAAGGTTAAAGCGCAGATCATTGAATAATCAGGATTGGATATACTTTTGTCAAGCAAAATTTAATATTATATTTTTAAACAACAATTTATATTTAAGATGTACAAATGCACATACATGACCTGATGGTTTTTTATATACTGAGTGCTGTATCCAAATGACCTTTCTATACAGTGTTTACCATGATTGGTACCTCTATTTCCCTGAAATACCGTTGAAATCGACTACTTGAAGTCCTTTCTAATTTTCCAAGTTGGTCCTCCATGTTCTTAAATCTGTTCAGAAGAGTGGTTACACGGGTTTCTAGCATTGATACAATGGGTGAAAGGGGATCCTCTCCTTCGTTAGCGTCGGCAGAAGCCATTTTTGTAATTTAAGAGTGACGTCATTGTACGTATAAGTGACGTCGGGATCCAGTGTGACGTAATGACATGTTGAAAAATCTGACCAATTTAAAGCTTGTGTTCGCTAGCAAATGGAAAGCTACTTGATTCTGCGATCGATATCAATACAGAAGATAACTTAAGTATAATTTTTATCAGATATTTAATCAATTCTTTAAAATATAGAATGAATAATGATTTGTTTAAATAGGCAAATCCTAAAAAGAGCGTATTCTTGTTAAGCCACAGCGTGGATATCTGATCATCGGGAATCTGGCTGGCTAACAAATACATATACTTCCCGTTTGTTTTTACCCCCTACCGATTATAAAAAAACAAAAAGCATAAATGAGATTAAAAATGCACAAAACGTCGTCGGTTCATTCATTGATTTATAATTTCAAACCTCATTACGACCGGGGATGGGTGCTTGGGTGTGGGCCCTAACACAGTTTTTGTCTGATCGTTTCATACTAAACGGAAGTTTTCCGTGTAAAAGACAACCCTAATCGCCGGTCATTTCCATTTTCTGGAAAAGTCTATTTTCAGCTTAGGGTTGGATGCATTACTGCAGATATTATTTAGGAACGTATGTCAAAGTTTGTCCTTTATATAATTATTGCACACTGATAGTGAGATTGCAAAATTGTATAATACGAACGATCAAGGAAACAATATAGCATAGCTTCAATTTATTTTCTATCAATTTGATAAAAAATAAAGACCATATTGTAGATATATATCTTTCTTAATTCAAATTGCTTGTTGCATTCATGATTTTTTATGTTTCTATAAACAATAAAACAAAAGCTTAAATATTCAGCTTTAGTGTTTGTAAAGGCAATTTTAATTGCACACACACATACAGAATATCGGAACAGAACACTTGTGCTTTTTTATTTACTGCTTATATCTTTTTATTCACACATTCTTTTAAATGGTTTATAAAATGCATACGTATACAAATGAATTGGGCATTTGTCATTTTATGAAAGATTCTTCATGTACATAACAGGGGCTAGGCCTAGATACATCCTAGGCTGTTGCCTAATCGGGGTATCTACATTGCAAATATGGATTTACTTACTCTTCAGCGTTGAATCGTTAAAATATTGTTCGAGACATATGAATGCATTTATTCTGCAGGCACAGGCAAGTTGATTTTTTTCCCATATATCTGAAATGAAACGCAGATTTTGGACAAGCAAGTAACCCTTTTTCTTACACTCCACTTACTGAACAGAAGCTCTACGGCCAAACAAATTCCAGGGCAGATTTCACAAACTAGCAGAAATTAAATACATTAAATTATATACAGAAAGCTCTTTAATTTAAAATACATTAAAACTATCTTTATCTTTATGCTTTTATGTAATATAAGAAATTTTAGATGCACTGAATTTAAAATGACAATTTAAGCATATATTTTTTAAAAATAAATCCAAGAACCAGTCTCTTTCAAGCATACAGACTAGATTTGTAATAGCCATGTAACAGGAACATTCAAAACAGCATTGCAGTTTTGTTCTGTTTTCATCTCTTTATTTTCTACTTGAACAGTCATAAGAACTTAAAATGTAAACATACAGTTCTCTCCATGTGCCCCAGTGCTGAAAAAATCTCAATAACATTCTAAGAAGATGTAAGTCTTCAAACATTTGAGTCACAACAGCTGCTGCTCTGTGTGATGTCTACTTTATGTCTACCTATATGTCTACCATTTTGTTTTCCTCTATGTCTACCTCTATGTATACCTGTGACTACCTTTATGTCTACCATTATGTCTACCACTATCTACCTCTGTGTCTACTTTCATGTCTAACTCTATGTCTACCTTTATGTCTTCCTCTATGTCTACCTCTATATATACCTGTGTCTACCCTTATGTCTACCGTTATGTCTACCTCTACCTACCTCTATGTCTACTTTATGTCTACCTATATGTCTACCATTATGTTTTCCTCTATGTCTACCTCTATGTATACCTGTGACTACCTTTATGTCTACCATTATGTCTACCTCTACCTACCTCTGTCTACCTTTATGTCTTCCTCTATGTCTATCTCTATATCTACCTGTGTCTACCTTTATGTCTACCGTTATGCCTACCTCTGTGTCCAACTCTATGTCTACTTTCATGTCTAACTCTATGTCTACCTATATGTCTACGTTTATGTATACCTATATGTATACCCTTATGTCTGCCTTTATGTTTACCTTTGTGATACAAATGTTTGCCAGTTTTATCCTCAGCTTTACTAATAAAATTCGATTCTTCTGTAATTTTAATAGCTCATATTGTAGGACCTTCCACTCAAAGTTGCTCTGAAAAATATACAATTCTGCAGACAATATTTTTAAACGCTGAAGCTGAAATGGACTTTTGGGAATTACAAATATGGAGTGAAGTTTTTTCCAAACGTGGGGCATTTCTAACCATGCCTGAATATTTTCATGACTCCCTGGATCTTTCTTACTTTGTCACTATAAAAAAGAGTCAATAAAAGATCTCAGCGTCAAAGTATTCTCTCCGTCTCTCTCTCTCTCTCTTTCTCTCTCTGTCTCTCTCTCGGTGTCTCTCTCTCTCATTTGATGTCTCTTTGCACACCAGCTTCATCTGCGAACTCATTGTCAAACATTCTGTCCAAAATATTGTTGTCCATCTCAGCTAACTCTGATTTCTCGGCGTAGACACGACTAAATTCAAATAAAGGGTCAGCTGACTTTAATTTCTCGGACACCATGAAATGGAAATAACTTGTCCGTCCATGTCTTTGGTGTTTACGTTCTTACAAAAAGTAACAAGAAAAGAGTGAAGGCAACAAGCTTTGTAAAATTTAACAAATAATTTATTTCCCTAGAAAAACCAGGCAAAAGTGAGAAAAAGAAATTACGGTTCTACGAATCAAATCCAAAAATATTCCAAGAATAATCCAAAAATTAAAAAATAGAAGTAATAGTAATAAAATGTCCTAACGAAACTGAGTTCGAATCCCGATGAAATCCAAAATGGAAAGTGATGACGTATGCTGTGGTCAGCGTAGTACTGATGTGCCAACAGTTCTTTGTTGAATCACAGAAAATATTATTCCAATTTGAATTATGTATAAATTTCGATAACTGTCTTTGTCCAAGAATTAATTCAGAGCAATAGTATTTCCAGGGAAAATAAACTTGTAATCCAGATAAATTGAAAAAAATAAAATAATTAGCCCGAAACTGGTGACAACAAAAAACACTTTAACTTCTCAAGTATTATGGCAAGAATAGCTATCTTTTCTTAAAACATCAGTAACAAATCTAGCTACAACGCAAAACAGATGCTCGGATGTGGGTCAATTCTCTGGAAAAACCTAATTGATAAATGTTATTTGACACATACGCCAAGTATGACCTTGATTCCACTGTTTGAATCTTACTCTGAGAATGAATACATTTTTTTTTAAAAATGTTGTTTACTACAACTGTGACTGATTTCCGAATCAAGGTCAGAAACTGGAACAGTGTTTCTAGTTTCGGTTGTTTATAACTGAATTAAATTTCTAGACAATGTCAAATCCAGTAAATAAAATTACATTATAATAGCATGCAATGGAATAAAAAAATTTAAAAATAACAAACAAACAATCAAATTAAATCAAATATAAATTAAATCAAATATACATAACACATGCTTAAGGTACTCTGACATTATTCCTTGCGGGAAAAACGGCCATTTTCACCTAATATGACTGCATTTCTTAAAATTACAAACGTGACATTTTTTATTAATTGAAAATGTATAGCAATAAATCAATCCCGACAATTATTTGTGGACTATTATTGAATTTTTCAAGTTCCATGATGTGTGTGCGATATAGATATCTTAGTTGTGCGATACGGAATGTACGATACGGAATCAAAGATTGAATATTTGTGTCGATCGATCTATAAATCATGCAAGATTAAATGTGTATGTTAAATAGCAAGAAAGAGAAGAAAAAAACCTAAGATATGAATACTTACAAAACACAAAAACACAAATCATACAGAGACTTAGTACAGCAAGCAACAGTTTTCACCTACAGTGAAATTAATATTTACCACACCTTTAAAATTCTTCTGGATGGCGATCATCATGAAAACTAAAAAACATATAACTTTACACTAATATATATAGGAGCTTAATAAATAAAAATATAAATAACCTTTTACATCGAACTTTTAATTTACATACATGCACCGTATCTCCTTTATTATATATATATATATATATATATATATATATATATATATATATATATATATATATATATATATATATATATATATATATATATATATATATATATATTCATAAATAAACAACTCATGTTTGATCCAAGGAAAGGCCACTCCAGACATATACACATATAAAAGGGATAAATGCACTAAAAATATGGCTCAAATATCGCATACATGCAAAAGACAAAATCAGTTTGTCCATGGCAAACATCACTTCATTTCTTCTAGATGGATGAGGAAACCAGCAATAACATGAAATGGCCAACGACAAGCCTGTTGTGAAACACAATTTACGCTCTGGGAAGGACGAATGGAAAAATGTCAACAGGAATCTAAGCAAGCAGCAGAGAGGGTGAACATACATTTGACTGAATCGTTATTTTGAAAACTAAAACTAAGGTCAAATAACGCTAAGCCAATTAGCCGCTGCAGTTCCAACTGTAGCAAAAGCAGCTGCACTTGGTGCTGTTGGAACCGCCGCTGGAATGGCATTTAAGAAAGCAAACAGGAAAGGGATTTAAAAAAGGGGGAAAGGCCTAAGATTACCAGGAACCCTTTATCGATACGAAAAAGGTCTGAGATTTCTAGGAATACTTCGTTAATACTTCCAATGTCAAATTTTGATTTGCTTGATGCTTCTAAAAATTAAATATAGAAACTTTTAAAAGTGTTTTATGCGTGATCAGTTACCTTTCAAACCAAACAATGTTGATACAGGCATTATTAATCTCCATAATAGTTCTGGTCCAGGAACTCACTGGGTGGCATACGCAACTGATCCGCGTGGAATTGTTTATTTCGATTCGTGTGGGTTGGTTCCACCAAAAGAATTTATAAGTTACGTTAAAATAAGAAAAATTCCAATTTGGTATTCAACATTAGCAACAAAATCACTAACTGATCCACCGATATGTGGTCGTGAAGTATTAATGTACTCGACGCTGTATCAAAATCAATATTACCACCTCTTAAAGTCGTGCACGATTATACAAATAGCTGTTAATCGTTTTAAACAGATCTTAAACTATAATGGTTGATATTTACGGAAGATCTTCTACCAGTTCTGTCGCTGAAGCAAGAAAAAAAGATGATGTCGATTTGTCGAACAACGCGACTAAAGATAAACTCGCTGATATTATGAACCTCTCTGGAGCTGACCGAGATGAAGCTGTTATTTTTCAGGATAAACACGGTGTTTTAAAGACGAATACTATCAAATGGAATGACATAGTTCGTAGAGTTCTCGGTGCTACCAAGGATAATATTCCAGTATTTACCAATGACGGAAAAATCAGAGACTCAAGTATATCAATCACAACTATTAGAAATGAAATTGCAAAACGCGTTGCTAATCGTTCACGATCTACCGGTGACATAATGGCAGGTGAACTCAGCATGAATGGAAATAAAAAAGTTGTTTTAAGAGATCCAAGATCTGATGAAGGTGCCACAACAAAAAATATGTAGACACGGTAGATACTAAACTAACGTAGAAATTAATGAAATCGCAGATGAGTTCTTTGGAAGTCCGTTGACTGTTGATGTAAACCTCGTTGATATTAACACAAAACTCGGCGATATTAAAAGAGCTATGTCAGATATTGAAACGATTAATAAACGATTACGTGTTATCAGAGTTCTTAAATAATTTTCAGAGTTAATCACGATAGCGCAGAGTAATATCGATGATATTAGAAAAAGACTAGAATATGTTATAAGTGGAATTCCTGATATCGTTAAACAACTTAATTTGCTTAAAATTCTCCTCAAGCAGATTATCCACCTGTTATATACAGTAGCGTCTGAACAAGTATTATGGTCACCACTCAATAAAACCATTAAACATCACGCTGAGGATACCGGTATATACAGGCTCTCAGTACTCGGTGTTGTAACATTTATAATATCAACCACGATTTCACGGCGTAATCCACTGAGTCCGTCAGGTGGAACTATGTTAGTGATGTTAGATCAAAACGACGATGAAACATTTACTTTGGAACCTGAAGGAAAAAACCACGGCTTGATTTATTCATGGTGTCTTGAACTAGTAGCTAAATTCCCACTTAGTTAAAATATAATGAACTTTCCGATCAACGCTCAACGTGATGTTCCAGCGCAACTATATAGACACAATCAAGCACATGAATGGCAAATTTCATTTAAAAAATAGCGTTGACGAGTATTCAGTAAAAGTAAAACAAATATCTCAGTCGTGTGGTTATCGTTGACATAATTGTTTATTCAGTGTCTGCTGTTATTTCTGAAACCGGCGTATTATTATCAACAATAACACCATCACTACTGATGGCACCAGCAGTTGTAACAATTCGTGTTTCAGCTGCGACAACGATTGCCGGTATTCTTAATATCATTGCAAAAAAATTATGTAAGTGCACAAATGCAAAATTGCATGATTATATAATAAAATTACACACAGCGACGTTAACATACTCCAAATTATACTCGTTATTATCAACAAGCCTTAGTCACGGAAAAATATGAAATTTTGAGTTCACGGAGATGATTAAAATCCACAAGGAAGTAATGACTTTGATAGAAACCACACCTGATTTAGCAAATCAGGATTTAAATAAGAATGTCAACTCCAATGACGCTGTCAGGCGAGCTACTTCAACAAATCGTAACGAACACAACTCCAACAAAAACCACGATAATATCAGTGAGCTCAACTAATCCAGAATTTAGTGTTAACTTTCCAACTGCAATTCCAGTGAAAGAAATTGCACTAGCACAATTACGAGTATTTCAGATCAAAATCATTTGGTGGATTACAGGCTAATAATTCGCTTGTCTTTGCGAATAAAAATAAAGATGATGTATCTCCCGATTGGTAGGTTGTCGCTATTCCTACAGGTAATTATCAGATTGAACAAATCAATGATTAATTCCAACGTAGAATAAAATCTATAATTGGAAAATAATCAAAAAATAGCTACAACAGTTCACGAACCGACGTTATTAGCTGCAATAGAAATATATTCTCTAGATTACGTTGTACATATTTATAAATCATCAATTACATCTGTTTTAGGTTGGCCTGAAATAGCATTAGAGTATCATGGACCGCTAGAACCAAAAATTTAAGTGAATTTCTAACAAATGAGAAAAAATGTATAACAACACCATCATATCGAAATATTGTCCCGTGGAATGGAGCTGATGACGTATATAATATGTATGCTTTTAGTGATAAGTTAAGAAACATGGACGTTTATAAAATGTATTCCGATCCCATTAAATCCGAGATCAATCAATCAACAAAATACGAAATCTGTTTTCGTCGTTATAACAATGCTATAATGATGATATAAAACAACAGATCATTGAGTCAATACATCATCTAAATCAAGTAGAATCAGATTATGATTATGTTAATGAAACTTTTACTGAAAACTATTTATCAATCATATAACAGAAAAAAGTATAAAGGACTAGGTGATTTTACATTTTTTGTACCAACATTTAATAAAGAGGAACTAAAAACATTATTAATGAAAACTTTCCTAAAATTGTTGAGTCATCAAGAAAAATAGCCAAACCAGCATCTCTTTTCAAACATGATAATGATCCGTACGGTGGCGGCAGACCTATTTCACCAGGAATTGTAAATATAACATCATTGATTGCAGTCAATCTTGTATGTGATGCAAATGATGGCAGCTATTAAATAGATCTTGGAAAATCTAGCCAAGCTCAACAAGGATATATTTTATATACTTTTACACCTCAAGTACCTCCTGGATATTTGATTGTAGAAGAACCGATCAATCCGGTTTATCAACGATATCATAATAATTTATTGTCAAGAATACATTTCAAACTTACTGACCAATCCTAAAACTTAATTGACTTAAGAAATGAAAATCTGAATAGTAATCTCTACGTAAAATCGTAACGATTTTTGACGAATTTTAACCTCAACATGAAATGAGATTTATTTTCTTCCGATGACAAAATTATTTTGTGTATCTATTTAGATAAAATTGTCGAAGAAAATCTGTCAGATTTCGTAATTCTTGAGGGTGAAAACCCCAGCGATTCTCTAAGCGATTTATCGATAATCGATGAATTCTTGTATAACTCGCCTAAAAATGATGTTTTTCATGCGTTTTTTGTCAGTTTTTTTGACTGATTTTCGAGTAAACAATGAGAATGTATCGAAAAATGGACAAAACCAATTAGAGAATTGCTGGGGTTTTCATCCGCAAGAATTACAAAATCTGACGGATTTTCCTTGACATAAAGGACTAAAATGGGAAAAAAAAACGATGAATTTTGACTAAATTTCATGAAAAAATAATAAAATTCAGATAAAATAAAATATTTCAGAAAAACCAATATCATTATAATCAAAATATTATATAATTCTTCAGACTGATGAGAATAGTGCCATAAACTAAAAAAATTGTACAAGTCAAGTCAAATTATTTTTTATATTTCTCAGGTAGAATTAAAGGCCGAGGATAATTAACCACGACATTGTCGTAACTTTTATTTTCATCAGTGACGTTGTTATTAATACTTTCAAAATCCTCTTTACTATCTTCACTTTTACTTTCACTAGCAAAAGCACTTTCGTTTTCACGATCTGGCAAACTTTTAACTGCCTCACGCGCGTGGTAATAATTTTTTCTTTGTTTCGTATTCGTGATCTAATTCTGATCTAATATTTTCGATTACGCTTGGGAGTGATACGAATGTTTTAAATTTCGTATATTTACAGTAGCCAAAGATTCGAACATAGCTTGCTGGATAATCTTTATAAACTTATACTTTTGATGGTAGTATATATCTATCTTCAAATTTTCATGTTTGCAGTGACTCAAAATCAGAAATATTTTTTCTGGAACAAGTTGACTTTTTTGCCGTCAGTTTTTAGTTTGTTTATTGCAGAAATAAGATCATTAGTATATTCGCAATTCATTATATACAGTGAATATATTCAAATTATGTTTCCCAACTAAGACGGTTTAACACAACCTCTAAATTACTAAATGAATATTCACTTACCTCTTGTTCAATTCCAGTGTACTCCAGACTGACAAAAAACACAAGAGTCTGGTCAAATAAACCCACGCAGAATGACGAAATTTCCAGAATTATTCACTCACATGGTCTCCAGAACATTCACTCACGTGATCTCCTCCTAGAACATTCACCCACGCAGAATGACGGAATTCTAGAAAACATGCGTGGGTTTATTTTACTATAAAAGATGACAAAACTGTTTTTGTCAGTCTGGAAGTACATTGGATGTTAATAAGGTGAGTGAAATATTTTCGTGAATTATGCAGTGTTAATTATCACACAGATGGTTGAAATTAGTTACGATGATACACAAATTAATTAAACGTATACATTTTACATAGAAACAAGCAAGATAACTACTAAATTATTCTACCAGAGAAAGAAAGATACATATATCCCCTTCTTGAGATAAATACGTAGCAACAAGCAAGGTAATTATTTAATTACTCTACCAAAGAGACAGAGTTATCTCCCTTAAGCAGTGGAAGTTTCAGATAAAATAAATGTTGTATCATGATATATTAAGTTGATAAGGTAAGAGAAATATTTTCTTGAATTATGCAGTGTTAAGTATCACACAGATGGTTGAAATTAGTTACGATGATACACAAATTAATTAAACGTATACATTTTACATAGAAGCAAGCAAGATAACTACTAAATTATTCTACCAGAGAAAGAAAGATACATATATCCCCTTCTTGAGATAAATGCGTAACAACAAGCGAGGTAATTATCGAATTACTCTACCAAAGAGGCGCAGTTGTATCCCTTAAGCAGTGGAAGTTTCAGATAAAATAATTGTTGTATCATGATATTTTAATAACTCGCATATTTTATGACAGCCGATGATAGAGACCTCAGTTTGATAAAATAACTGTTCTAACAAAAAAAAATTATATTAAATAAATAGTAATATAATATTACCGAAATAATCGTATCGAATGGTCAAGTCTCGAGTCATATGAATATCTCAGCTGTGGAGAATTGTCATAGACTTCACAGAAAGTACTGGCGACAAGAACAAAATTGTTGTTGGCGATACTATTGGCATTTGATATAGTAAGAAAAAAAATAATTATAAACAATGTTACAAAATATAAGCGCGACTTTATCTCGATGCTGAATTTATCACGACATTGAAACAACAGCAAAATGATCAATGTGCGAGCTGTAATACAGTAATGTTGTGGAGAAATATTCTTAATAATTCAAGACAATTTATCGTAGGATGAATTAATAGTAATTTTGGTCATACACGCGAAAATGTAATGCTGACCTGTCTTGAATATAGTCGACGTCGAGGTGCTAGTTTACAAAGTGAATGCGGTGGTAATTGTGTGTCTTCAGGAATTACATGTATTTGCTCTCGTACAAATCAACGTTGAGGAGCAGTTGAATTTATAGGTTGCATGTCTACCCATGGATCTTACCACGTTAGATATTTTATGTGTAGTAATACTCCAAATAGGATTAGTAGCTCTTTTTTAACACTTTCACGTTCATCGGGTTCATATAAATGCCTGACAGTAACATTACCTAATACTGGTTGTTTTTAAAATTCATGTCGTTGTATTGGTATGTTTTTTTTTGTAATCGCATTAACGGGTTTTATAAAAGTTGTTCGAGTAATTTTATTATTTAATGCATTTATCACATTTGGTAATCTTGCAACCCATTCGCGGGATGTCGTATCTTTCTGAATTATTTTCTTTGCATATTGATATCCAAATAACCGCTCAACAAGTGCTCGATTAAATCGTTCAACAATTACCTGATCACGATGAATTGCTGTATGTTCTAGTCCGATTTTGACGTTATGTTGCTTCCTCAGAGATGACACTGCACGTAGAAATTCTTTGCCAGGATCAACCTATAATAGTTGTGGCCTCGTTGATAAATTATTCAAAAGCAGAAGAAACTTCAGTTCTGTTTTAGTTGATAATGGCTCTGCTTCTTTTTACCTATTTGTAACGTCAACGACAGTTAACGCGTATTGGTGTGTTGATTTACGTCTTCCAATTTTAATAGTATCATGTGGTAAAAATAAAATATCTGCTTGCTGAACTTCATTAGGGTTGCTGACATCAGAATGTGCATGCTGAACTTTTTTAGCTGGTGGTAGTTAATTTGCCATATTGCTTGTCGTGCTAACCATTTCTCAGCAGTAACATTTTCTGAACCAACAAGTTTATTAATCGCTGCTCTACTTTTCCAATATCCTCTTGGGTTATAATAAATCGATTCCATTATTTCAATAATCGGTGAATTAATTACCGGCTCCGAATAATAATTTACATTTCATCGCAGATCTTACCAACCAGTTAGCTAATGATTCTATGAAAGATTTATTTTTATATATATTAATATACGATCTTTACTATTATAATCTACATGCTTGATCAATATCATTTATAGGATACTCGCCACGTCTTGGTTGATCTTGTTTATCAAGTCGAATATCAAGTCGAGTTCCAGGACCACAATAATTATATCCAGGAAGATGTTTCTCTCCTGAATATTTAGCCCATGGAGTTTCTGGTAATTTGCCCAATGAAGTAGGGATATCACCACCAATTTTCCTTGACTTATATTACTATTTATATTTATTTGTACCACATTTTACACATTTCCCTGTAAGTCCATGCTTTTATTTTTTGTTATTATTGTTGTTAATCCAATTGTGGGAGTGGGTACTCTACATCGAACACAATATAGAATCATATTATTTATTATATTTCTACGACATGGATGTCATTAATTTCTCAGCGACACGAAAACAAGAGCCAGTAAAACATAGTTCAGCATTACCGAATTCTATCAGAATGATAATAATAGGTCCAACTGGGTCCGGTAAAACGCAATTATTACATAATTTGATAATGAGATGGCTCAAATAGGATAAGTTGTATTTAGTATATCCGTCAGATGATGATCAGAGTTGTTATGATGTACTTAAAGGTTTTAATGAAAATGCAAAATTGTTAAATGAAGATAGTGATGACATTATTAATTTTATAACTGATATTGATGAAGCACCGTCCGTAGATGAATTAGATGGATTTATTAATAATCTCGTAGTATACGACGACGTAATGCTAGACAGTCAAACAAATCCGGCTCTTGATTATGTTAAAAAATTTATTTTCAAAAGCACAACCTACTCCACACAGATTTATAACAATAAATTTACACGATCCCACGATATCGTGTAGGTCTTGATAAAATATTTGGTTGATATAATAATAATGATCTAATTATAGCAGCAGAGAGGGTGCAACCTCAGTGAAACTTCAGGTTGGTAATCAAAACGCGAATACCTTTTAAAAAACACTAACGACAGAATAAATTATTAGAAAAAAACTAACCCAAATAGAGAAACTCTTGGTAAGTTAGGTTTAGTGCTATTACGCTCATATTTTTCATTTTCGTAGGAAGCTTCAATTTTCAAAAATAACGTTTCAGCAAAAGGTCTTTTCAGCCTTCATACCGCGGAATATCTAAAAAAACGAGAAGTTTCTCTAATTGTTTTATCATTATTTGACCTTATTTGTAGTTTTCAAAATAACGATTCAGCCAAATGTCTGTTCACCCTCTCTGCCGCTAAGCACGTACCTCCCCCATCAAAATAAAAGAGAGCTATGACTAAAATTTATATCTGATTTTTCGAAAAATACGCACGATTCAGAACGAAGGTCGTGGTTGGGTGTGATGGAACAATTAAACATGAAAAGCTTTTATGTAGTTCATATATTTATGTATATATAATTGATTCATATATCTATATATTCATATAGATTAGAAAAAATACGAGTCAGATCTATGGATATCAGTTTCACATAGGAACCAACAAAGTGGATGCCTCTGAATGGTGCTACATTCAAATATAAAGACAGACGGATGGATTGACATGATACATATGGATATGGGAACAACTACACTATTAGTATGTTTCAATATATTATTGACGCAAAAAAACTCAGCAGCGGTATCTTTTATTATAATTAATAATAATGATGATGATAATAATAATAATAATAATAATAATAATAATAATAATAATAATAATAATAATAATATAAAAATAAGAAGTCGAAGAAGAAGAAGGAGAAGAAGCAGAATAATAATAATAATAATAATAATAATTCACTGCCCAAAAATGTTACTTTATTTTATGGCTGCGTTCCAAGGTTGACATTGCCTTGGTAGGAGTGGGGGAAAAGCTCCCCACTTCTCCAGAAACGCCCCATATTGATTGGGTCTCTGATCTCCTCTGTCAACTAAAATCCATCTCCTGGCCATCGCGACTGGCTTCGCTTCTAAGTCTGCCGGACCATATTTCCCCTAACATCGCTGGCCCGGCCACGTCAAGAGAATGGACCCAGGCCGCATGCCCAATGACGGCGAGCTAGCAGAAGGCGCACGACTGACTAGACGGCCACGTTTGCGTTACAAAAATGTCTACCACAAGAAGGACACGAAGACGGCCAACAGCAACGTCAACGTCTGGGAGAGCTGTGTTGACGACCGCTCCACCAGGCGCATAGCTGTCACACAGGGATTTCAGAAAGCCGAGGAGGCGAGAAACACAAACCTCGCTGTAAGGAGAGCAAGGAGGAAGGCGAAACAACAACAGCTTCAACACAACAAGCATCGACGTTCACCTGCAGCAAATGCATCATAGACTGTCACTCTAGGGTCGGACTCTTCATCCACTCGCGAAGGTGCAGATAGGGCATCCAACCGGAAGCTACGCCATCGTCTCCCGAAGACTGTCGGATGCCGAGAGAGAGACTTTTTGGTTTTCAAAACACGACATGCTTTACCAGAACGAAAAATTTCTTCAGCAATAGAAAATTAACTGTGATCAGAATGGAAATTTCCCCAGGATTAGAAAATTAACTATGACAAGAATGTTTCACTGTCCCATACACCTCATCCTAAAATATTTTAAAAAAAATAATAGGACTTCTATAATCTCAAGGAGTCTATTTCATCGGGCATCATTTGAATGTTTTGCCACAATTGTGCAGACGATTTGTCGCTGTTATATGAATGATTTGCCATTATCGCACGAATCATTTGATATTACTGTACGGATGGTTTGATATTATTGTACGGATGATATGATATTACTGTAAGGATGATTTCCCATTATCGCCCGGATGATTTAATATTACTCTAGGGATGATTTTATATTATATTACGGATGATTTGATATTACTGTACGGATGATATGATATTACTGTACGGATGATATGATATTACTGTAAGGATGATTTCCCATTATCGCCCGGATGATTTAATATTACTCTAGGGATGATTTTATATTATCTTACGGACGATAATGGCAAATCATCCTTACATTATCTTACGGATGATTTGATATTATATTATGGATGATTCGATATTACTGTACGGATGATTTGCAATTATCGTACGGATATCTTGCCACCATTGTACAGATGATTTGCTGTTATTGTATGGATGATTTGCCATTATCTTACGGATGGTTTTCCTATACTGTATAGATGATTTGCCATTATTATATGCACTTGCAAGTTTAATACGGATGACTTGCCAGTATTATACGGATGATTTGCCATTATTATATGGACTTGCCAGTTTTATACGGATGACTTGCCATTATCATATTGATGATATGACATTATTACACAGATGATTTTGCATTATTGCATCGGCGATTAGCCTATTGTCCGGTTCATGACAATTGTAGTCACAGCAGACGAAGATAAATATAGTCCAAAGTTATGCCAATTCAGGTTCTAGAAATTTCAGCTGCTGCAAACATATGCAAAACATAGAATTGAATATGCCCTTTAGCCAGTATAGATATAAACCAAAACTTCATTACTACCCAAGTTTGTTGCAGAATGGAATCTTTGTTCTCTTGTAAATTCGGAATAACCTTCATTATACACCTCTAAAAAAACACAACACTTTTTAGATGAAGACAACGAGACTGAATCCTATTTCCTTCGTAAGTCCTTTGCACAGAATTTTAGAAAATTCCCATTATACAGTGATTTTAGAAAATCCCCATTATGCAGTGATTTTAGATAATTTCCTTTATACAGTGATGTTAGATAATCCCCATTATACAGTGATGTTAGATAAAATCTGTTATACAGTGATTTTAGATAATCCCCATTATACAGTGATTTTAGACAATTTCCATTATAAAGTGATTTTAGAAAATCCCCATTATACAGTGATTTTAGATAATTTTCAGTATGCGATGATTTTAGAAAATCCCCATTATACAGTGATTTTAGATAATTTTCAGCAAACATTGATTTTAGAAAATCCCCTTTATACTCTATTTCAGAAAATCGCCCATGGGAAAAAGAATAACAAATATTAGGAAAATTCAAATTTCAGTTCGAGTGGACAAGTGGATTAAAATTGAAAACTGGGGCCAAACATTAAGATGAAGGGGGATGGGGCGGGGGTGTTTGGGAATAGTTTCAAGGGGGTGGGGGTGGAGGCTACGCCGCAGCCATTTAATAATGCTATTTAATAAAAAGACCGTGTGAAATTTGACACAAAACATACATTTGTGCTTATTATTCATTTCCAGTACAAACAATCTGCGCCATAATCGCTAAATAAGCAACCATGCTATCTGGCGATTTACTCTCCTGTTTTGGATATTTATCCATACGCAGACCAGCCGTGAGTACACTATGTTTAGAGTAACAAAATAGTTCCAAACGCCTAGCCCCACAACTTTGTTTATTTTCCTGACTTGCTAAGGCCATTCTAACTTATAAATTGAATATAATTTAAACTAAGTAAATTTCATCGTGTTTTTGTAAAATGTAATATTGCTCATGCTTTTTGTAGCACTTCCGTTGTCAAATCTTTAGTTTCGGAGGTGGGTAGATTGACATGTTTTCAAGCTCTTCAATTTCGGAGGCAAATAAATATTGCATGCAGACCGCAATGCCATAATGCCAAATTAAAATTATCGATCTTTAGAAAACACAGGAACTTAAAAAGTTTGGCAATATAAATATATATGTATTAAATGTATATATTTTTTTATGTAAATAAAATGTTCCAATAGATTAAACAAGTCATGCAAAATATTAACCGGAATACGTATAAGGGTCGACTGCAGTACTGCTCTTGAAGACTGGTCACCGTCAAAGTCACACAGAATGAAACACATATTATGAAACATAAGCAGATAACATTTCCAGAAAACGACTAAGTTCGTCCTTAAAAAATATAAAAAAGATAAAAAGAATGTAACATATCCGGAATCGGATCGGCCGTACTGTTGATTACGCAGAAAATATAATAGGCTACCTAAAGCTCTAATATTACGTGTAAAGAGCTTGAACACAGACACCTTGAACTCAAGTCATTACCAGTTAGCGGCGATACCGTTTACAAAATGAAACTCAGTTAAACTGCAAACACTGTAGTACATTATTGTATCAGACTTTCTCCTTTAAAAGTCTTTTTATGTTGTCCTATTTTCCCTGCAGACTTCCGATCTTCATTTTACTGGAACGGCGTGTTGATACCAGAAGATATAACTAGCTGTGAAATAACGGACACAAACTAAGGATGAGTGCCATCGAAAATATAACTTCTTGGATGATAGATTCTTTAGGCAGAAATGTGACCAAATTTAATTTCCAGTTCGAATTGCCAGACTACATTGTTGCAAGTTGCATACTGTATCTCTCAGTGTGCATGACAATCGGTGTTCTAGGAAACTCCATCGTATTAGACGTATTCCTGAAAAACAAGCCGAAAACAAATGCAGACTGGTACATATTTTGTACAGCTGCTTTCGATCTAGTTTGTCTCCTAGTCACTGTCCCGATCTATATCGTGATTCAAACCAAAATGTGGGATGTAATCTATGTAAATACCCTCTGCAAAACCCAGAACTTTCTGGGCCAGTTCGTTACATTTTCTGTATCCAGTCTAATTTGTGCTATGGCTATTGAGCGTTTTATTACAGTATGTAGACCAACTTCCCCATTTTGTCGGGATAGTCACGGAAAATATATAGTACTGATTATAACGCTTTCCGCGTTTTTCCTATGTTTACCTAACGTTTTCTTCTCCTGGATAGGAATTCAGAAAATATGCTTTCCATATACACATCCTCCTTGGATTGCATCTGCGTTTTTTCTCCTCACAGTAAGTATTTTCATTGTCATGTTTCGGCATCGTGTCTTTTTCTTATATAAATGTGGCCGTGAGGTTGTTACAAACTGGTAAGTAAACACAGCAAAATATGATAAACTCAAGAAGGATAGTGAGGCGCAACCAAGTTTCTACGCTGCCATGTCAAAACGAAATTCATGCCGGGGACATCCAAGACGATTGCATAGATAACAAACCAAACCACCTACCCAATACAAAATGACGTGATGATTGATCTCGATTGGTCAATCAATTCATCCTTCCATCAGGTAACGGTCGAAACTTCTTTTTTTTGAAAATACGTCACTCGACGATAACTGCAGCAAGGAAAAAAAAAATTATAACTTTAGACAAGAACTTAATGTAGTGTCAGTGCTGCCATTATATATATCTGCAGCATAGAAAACAAGACTCATACGAACAACTAAGGTGTCATTTATTATTTAATTTATCTTTATTATATCATGTTTACCAATATTGGTCTATTCAATTATGGTGTTTACTAGTTCAACGAGAAACACAGTAGCATGATTTTTCATCGGACAATCTTATCTTTCACACACATTCATGAATCCAATTCTTTACTTATTATTCAATCTTTCTTTCAGTAATAAAGCTAAAAGACTGTTTTGCAAATAAGAACCATAATTATCGCAAACAGTTCCAAATTAACATACTTACAATTAAACAATAAAATACATATAAAAAAAAACTAGGCGTAAAGCATACGAAAGGCTAGAACAAAGTAACACAAGTGTAATTGCTACTATAGTGGATTCTATAAATTAGCTATGTTTTATAGCTATTGCCGTGACTACTTTGCAGCTGTAAATTGCATGTGATTGTTCTTGTTTGTTATTTATAATTTTTAATGGCAAATTCCACATATTATTAACTATATTATATTGAGGCAGATAAAAGACCACACTTGTTTTGTTCTATTAGCAACATTATATACTACTTTATTTGATACATAATCATCTATCCATACATATCTCGCGAGATCCAGGTCGTGCCTATCTTTTTATCGTTTTTGTGTCAATTTGTAAACTGTTATTTTAAGCATGTGCATTCTTTTCATATCTTAATAGAAATACAGGGTCTGGGGATGGGTTGGAGTGCATACCAGAATGGATAGGGTTTTGGTACATGGGAGACAATGTGTAGTGTTACTCGGTACACAGGTTTGATTTCTACTTCTCCAAACCAACCATATATATATATATATATATATATATATATATATATATATATAGAGAGAGAGAGAGAGAGAGAGAGAGAGAGAGTATATCCTCGTGGTGTCCTAAGGACACTGGGTAATATTCTTAGAGTCTTTATTCATGACACAGTCACACAGGGGTCTTCCCGGAATGTCCTTTCGGGGATGTCCATGTCGATGACTATCCTGTCCTGAATGGAGTGGTTTTCCCTCTGTAGCGGGTTCATCTGTCACTGCTGTTAACACAAGTTTAAAAGTTACTTCTTTCACTGGACGTTTGAAATCATTAACATAAATATGTGCCATTGTTTGCCACTTCTTTCGTCCAAGATTCGAAACCAATACATTTCCAGCCACGTACATTTGTCCAGTGAAACCAAGAAGTTATACACACATCTTCTTAAGCATCCTGAGTAGCTAAAATTTCACAAAGAAACTTTTCTTCAAAGAGAGGTCGAGAAGTTTGGAGTAGAAAGCGCAACTCTTTTAATATAGTTTCTTGCGGGTATTTAAAGGAAACACCATCATGTTGTTGTGGTAAGTACTACTCGTAACGAGTTCACAAGGAATCGGTTGGTACATGAAAATCCCAGAAAGGTAGTCACTAAGACACACGCCACACGACGACTCTATTTTAATGGACACAGTTTGAATAGTGTCATTGACTTCCTTCCACGGAATCTGTTATATCACTAATGATAACGGTCGTGGCATGTTAGTCAGTTTTTATACACTCTTTTGTCGGAGGTAATAACTGTACCTTTTGTACAGAACTGTTCGTACTTCGCCAGCGTATCCAAATAATTTAGTCATTCGTTCACACACTACACACGGCACACAAGTTTTCGTAAAAGATTTTGGTAATTCTCTTAGTCTTCCTCTGGAATTCTTTGTAGGATGGACACTGTATAAGTAGAATCATTAGCAACCAAATTATTCTGGCCCTTGGTCAGTTGATTAATATATAAGCATTGCAACGCTTTCAAATGAATTAGTTCTCTAATAGTATTCAGGTATCAGTAGTTAAACCATTGGTGACGTAACGGATGCAATTGTTCTTTGCGTTTCACTTGTATTTTGACAAACTCTCTGTAAATGTGTTCTCTGAACTCTACAGGCAAACCACGAATGTTCACTTTTAAAGTATCCATGAAGAGATTACTTCGGTCCCACTAAAGGTAGGTAGTGACAGTGTGGAGGCCATCGAGCATGCTCCAGGTAAGCTGAATCTTTCTGCTCCCACTCGTGAAGTGACACACCGGAACTGAAGCAAGTGATTTTATCATCTTCGCCCAAGAAGATAAATCAGGCTCTGGCTATTTCTTCGGGGTAGGTCCTCACGGATATTCAGGTCACTTTCATTTGAACGTTTGGACTCGACATTCGAAATCACAGTATCCAGACAAGTGCACACGGAACGTATATTCTTTTTTCACAGGTGCGTTTTGAATAAGCAGTGATAATACCCGCAGTCTTTTGCCTAGGCGTGCATGACATCCGTAGGGTGGTATATGTACAATAGTATGCCGTTGAGGATGACATTGACAATGAAAACCAGTAAAGTGATAAGGTATATTGTAACGAGTGGCATTGCTTTCACATCCAACAGGTTTAAACGCACAGCATCACTTTCCATGGTGGGTGTAGTATTAGTAGTAGTCATAGCGAAGTTCCCATGATGTCCTGCTGAATCACTGAAGTCACAACGCAAGGCACATCATTGTACTAAACTTGAGAATCACCAAACTTGAATTGTGTCTATATAAAAGGGTTCATCTTTCTTGCTTGGCAATTACAGTCATAATGAACTATCGGTCTTCGACGTTTTTCCTTGATATATGCTGACCGATATCGACGTGTCCGTAAGGTAAAAGTAGGTGATAGGAAAGCCACACTGGCGTCTGGTACACTGCTAACAGTTGGCATCTCAGGTCCGGAGCTTTGTCTAGTTTCACGCTGACCCACGTTATTCTCAAGGCACGTACTTCCTGGATGTGCTGACAAAGTTGGTCTTGGTTGCACGTTTCGGCACAAGTACGACACATGGGAAACATCGGTTGTCCTTGGCAATGGTGAGGTGTTCCGTTTGCAATTGTGGGTGCCCTGCGGGTAAGTTTGCACACGTAAGGATATAGCAAACACACGTCCAAGTATTTGATTTCTTCTCTTTTCTTTTCGTCGATGTGGTACAGCAAACAGGTGACATTCATCCGTCCTCCATACAAACTGTCCTGCGAGTTCTGAGGGTCCACCAACTTGTAACTTTCCACGATACGTTTAAATTCTAGATCAGTTTTCAAACGGTGATCGTACTAGTTTTCCCACATTTCCACCACTTGTAATCCTTGCTGTTCTAACTTTAAGGGTCGGTGACAAATATGCCTGGTACAAGTCTTTTATGGTAAGTTGTAAAAACTGATTTTTGGTGTACCGTTGAGGGTAGCTGATCGGACATCCTTGAAATAAGCATCCGTTAAACTCGTACATGATATTAGGGTTTACTAAGTCCCAACCATCCACCGAATACATTCCGATGGTCTTTTCACCTCCTCCGTATCGGGCGTGTTTGAACCATTTGTGTACCTTGTCAGACAAGTAATGTAGCCAGTGTAGATGTTTGACTGAGTATTGACCTTTGACAAAGTTCGTCGTTTTAGGGCGTAAGACAGTCAGGTCTTCTCGGGCTTGAATCGTTTGCGGTAAACTAAGGAACACGCTTTGATAATGGTGCAGACTTTTTTCAAAGGCTCGATCCCTCCGTGCTCCATGAGCAAGCATTGCCGTAAAATGTCCACAATACTTTAACATTTCTTCCTTAAAGTCGAAGGGGTCTGAGGCGTGAGTGTGGTACCAAGCGTAAAATGCTTCTCGTTGTGTTCGATGCGCATGTTGTCCAGGTTGTAGTAGTGAGCATCAGGCAAACGGGGTAGAACGGCATTTTATTGTCTTCAATAACGTTTAACCATTTTTGTCATTCCATATGTTTTAGGCATTCGACTCAAAGTTATAACTCAGTAACTCATCGAATCTTTAAACTGCACTTGTCCCACTTGCATGAGAATGATTTTAGCTCCGTTCAAAGTCACTTTAGGACCTTAGCAGCAGAGAGGGTGAACAGACCATAAAATTCCGACAAAACAAATAAAACAAACAAATAAATCATCTCGTAGAAAGGTCCAGATTTTACAAATGAACTTTCCTTGAGATGTTTATTTTTGCAATGACCGATTGTGCTAATAAAACCTCAGTTCGAAATAGTAGCTGAAAAAATAAAGTACTCTACGTGTTTATTTATTTCTTGTTTATTTTTTTGACGACCAACGTTGGTAGGCACCCTCTCTGCTGCTATTAATTTACCACCATACCAAGTTTGATGAATATTTTTCAACACGTTCTTGCTGTACTTTCTCCTCATCTGTTTCATCTTCATCTGAATCTTCGGAATTTGTTCTATGTTTCAAGTAATATTCAAGTTCTGATGGTGGTTTTTCTATTTTGGGATTTATGTTCTTTCTGTGTTTATAATATATCATCAAACTTCTGTATCGATCTCCACCGCAATTTTTACAAATCTGATATAATCCTCTAACGCCGTTGTTACATCCAACACAACTTCGTGGACCAGCATGAGGATTTTTCTTTATAAGATAATTATGTTTCTTGCAATATTCTCCACGGCATTTTTTATTACAATTGTTAGTGGTTCCTTGACGCAGCCACGCACAGTTGTTCATTATATTAATGATATCTATTTAATTAAATTTAATTTTATCATCACACCTCTCTGCTGCTCCTCTTCTGCTGATATTAATTAAATTATTATGTTATAATAAAAATGGTACATCCAGAATCTCATACTGCAAGAACAGCTCGAGAACGATTAGAAACAATTAAAAAATTTCTTCCTGTCAGAGACTCATTTAGAAAAAATCTGCAAGCGCAGCAAGAAGCAAAAGTTGAGTACGAAGAAGACACTAAAAAACTATTTAAACCCGTCACTGTAGCTACTAAGAAAGCTGCATCGGCTGTTGAAAAAACTATATGGGGAGATATTGCGGAGGAAGATGAGAAGAGGAAAAAGGGTATTTTTCCGGTATTAGAACAAACTGCAGTACAGGCTGAAAAAACAGCAAGAAGAACCAAACAAACAAAAAAGATTTTACGAGACCTTCCAACTGACATAGCCGCAGCTCAGCCTCCACCTGTTGATGAGGAAATACTTGAAGGTATTGAAGAACTTCGTACTGAAGTCGCCGATGTGAGAAAAAAACTTGCATCTAAATCCAAACCAGCAGGAGAAAACGTAGAATTAATTGCAAAATTTAACGAAGGAGTTGTTGAGGAAATTAGAAAAACTGAAAGAGAGAGATTACCTGAAGAAATATTAAATAGTTTATCTAATAAATCTAGTATTTTAAAACCCGGTCATGAAAAAACAAATGATGATAATTTCATTAAATGGATATATCGCGTATATTACAACAAAAAACAAGCTAGAGGTCCAGAATTTGAAGGACTTAAAGAAGAAGTAAAAAGACTTTATAGAGAGAGACGGGAACAACTAGAACAAGGAGAGTCCTCCCAGTATCAGCTTCCTCCACCTCTGCAACAAATAGAACAACAACAATCTTCTTCGCCACAACAAAGGTTGAAGTCGGAAATTAAAAAGACTAAAGAGCTAATTAAATTACTACCCTCGAAGAAAATTTCTGCACCGAAAATGACATTTACACCGACAGGTTCACCACATGGATTTCGAGAAGGTTCACCCCCGGCCACCACTGAAGTACTTACTCCGGTAATGCAACCACCAGTATTTAAAACACCTCAAGATGAACCTAAAACAGGATCTGGTTTATGTCCTGATAATATCATCAATGACGTGTCACGGTTAGAAGTTCTCATAGGAGGAAAACGTGCCGGAAATAATTCACCAGAAATAACTAATGAAGCAGCTGATATTTGTCGGCGACTATTTCAAGGTGGTATCATGGATATTGGCGTTTACCGAGAACTTATTGATGAGCTCGTTGATGACTAGTTGTTAGATAAATGGTAAATAAAATAAGATGATCGTGCATGATAATCATCGTAAACCCACACAGGTTAGAGCGGTAAACTCACGATTACCAATCTATAGTGTTATTTACGGAGATGGACTTGGTGATGTCATTCGAGGATTATTCACGAGGATAGCTCCAAAAGTAGCACCTGTTGCAAAACAATTATCGATGAAGGCTATTGATATTGTTCGTGATAAAGCTCCTGGTGCAATTGTCAATGTTGCTGGTAAGGCGTTCTCGGCGATCAAAGAAAGATTATCACGATTATTGCGACGAAAACAACAACCACCGGTGAAACTGGCAAGTACTGAGGTGATGCCCGCAGATGTTAGTAAAATAATAAATCAAGCTGCAAATCAAAAACTAGCGGCGTTAGCAGATCAAGGACTCGGTGAATCTGGAAATAATATCTCAAGTTTGATATCAGGAAGTGGAACTTCCCGAGGTGGAACTTTCCGAAGGCGGTGATCAACGTGTTAGACGAAAAATAATTATAATAAAATGTTCAAGCGCGTGTCCGACACAGCATTTGATATGGAAGCACCCGTCCTTAAGGATGAATCTGTACGTGATTATCAATTTTATTCCTATGACGCAAAACAACCAAATCAGCCCGGGAGAATTGAACTACAAGTTCATGACACAAGTAGATACTTTTTACCCGCTGATGCCTTTCTTGAGATAGAAGGTACAATTATAAAAACGGATGATACTAATTACTTAGATCCAGTAAAAATTGGTTTTGTCAACAACGGGATCATAGCATTATTTAGTGGCGCCACATACATGATTGATGGAAAAAATATTGAATCAATTCAGAATGATGTCGACGTTGCTACAACAATAATTGGTCTGGCGAGATATTCTGATGATTATACAAGATCAGCAGGTCCCACAATGATGTTTGTGAAAGATAACTCCGATAACCCTGAAAGTGATCCGTACAATATAAGACAACCAAGAAACCTCGCCAATACCGCTGATGCTGACATATGGCCAGTGGTTCATGGTTCTAATGACAATTTTAACTTGGGATTTGCAGCACGTAGAAATATGTTGCTAGGAGACAATAGAGGTTTTTCATGTACAATTCCACTATCGCATATTTTTGGATTTTGCAGGAATGTTAAAAAGGTTATTTTTGGAGCTAGACACACGGTTGTTCTTGTAAGAAAGAACGATGATAATGATGCTCTGTGGAGACCCGTTGGTGATGCTGGTAAAGTAATATTATCAAAACTTTCATTGTGGATGCCGGTAATGACTCCAACGATCGCAGAAGAACAAAAATTGATTTCTTTCATGGATGCAGGTGGTAAATCCTTGTTGTCATGGTTAACAACAAGCACAGACAGTATGCAAACTAACGTTAACGGTCAGTTTACATGGCATATAGCATCACAACAGGGTGTTTCTGCACCACGACATATTTTTATTGCGTTTCAGAGAACTAATCGTTTAAACTCACAAACTCACTCTCATATGATATTTGACCAACTAGGTCTCACAGATATTTCTTTACGGATAAACGGACAACAGGAACCAACAGAGAATATACAACTAAATTATGCACGAAATCACATAGGACGTGCATATCATCGTTTGATGTCATTTATGGGACGTGATCAAAATGTTGATACCGGGTTGCAAATATCACAACTAGATTTTAAAAAATTGTACCCGATTTATTATTTTTCATTAGAACATCTTGATCTATCAAAACAATCTGTCGTTGATATACATCTCAAAGCAACATTAAATACCGGTGGTGGTGTTGATTACAGAGCGATCGCGGTCATACTTAGCGACAAGGCCATGCTACTTGAAGGTGGTAGTGGTCGAATGAGGGTCGTTGATGCACCGGTGGAAAATCTTTAATCGTGTTATTTAGAAAAATATATTTTATATAAAAATGTCGTATGGTCATGTTAATGTTACTCTGACCCCGGGTCAGGTAAAAAAGCTTCAATCAAAAACCGCCAACAAATGCGGAACTAAAATATCACTAAAACGAGATCAGATTAGTGGTGGTCCAAACAAATTATCGCTGACAAATAATCAGATTAAACATTTCAATAAAGCCCTAGAATCAAAAACTGGAGTTCAATTCCATCTCTCCCCGAGCGCCATCAAAGACATGGTTAAAACAGGTGGTATATTTCCACTTCTTGCGGCCATTCCGGCATTAATAGCTGCAGCTGCTCCAGCCGTAGCAAAAGCGGCCGCGTTAGGTGCTGTTGGAACAGCCGCTGGAATGGCACTAAAGAAAGCAACAGGGCGGGGATACAAAAAAAAGGGGCGCGGTCTAAGATTACCGGGATCTCGTTGGGGGAGAGGCCTAAGGCTTCCAGGGTCATTTCGTTAAATGTTCCATCATCAAATTTTGATTTACTTGATGCTGCTAAAAGATTAAAAATATCCGCCTTTAGAGGTGTTTTTATGCGAGATCAATTACCGAAACAACCAAACAAACTAGAAACAGGTATTATTAATCTTGACAAACGTTCCGGACCTGGTACTCATTGGGTATCATACGCGATTGATCCGCGTGGAATTGTTTATTTTGACTCGTACGGGTTAGCTCCACCTGTTGAATTTATCAAGTATGTCGCACCACTCCACGCAACAACTAGCGGTTATAAAGTTTGGTATTCAACGCTACCCACACAAACAATGACAGATCCGCCAATATGCGGCCGTGAAGTAATTAATGTACTCGACGCAATATCAAAATCATCCAAGCCGCCACATAAAGTCGTGCACGATTATACAAGCAACCGATATGTTGCGCGTAAAGCATTTTAAACAACGGATCTTATTATAATGGTTGATATTTACGGAAGATCTTCTACTGGTAAGAAAATAAAATCCGACGTTGATCTGTCAAAGTATGCGACTAAAGATGACCTCGCTGATATTATGAACCTTGCTGGAGTTGACCCAGATGAAGTTGTTATTTTTCAAGATCGATATGGTAAACTAAAAACCAGCAATATCAGATGGAATGATATAGTCCGGCGAGTACTCGGTGCAGTTACGGATAATATTCCCGTGTTTACTGATAGCGGCAAAATCAGAGATTCAAGTATGTCACTTAAAACCATCAGAGATGAAATTGTAAAAAGTGTTGCTAATCGCGTGAGAAACACCGGTGACACAATGATGGGTGAACTCAGCATGAACGGAAACAAAATAGTAGTTTTAAAAGATCCAACATCTGACGAAGACGCAGCAACAAAAAAATACGTCGATGTCAACTATGGCACCGTAGACGGTAAATTATCCACGCTACGGGCCGAGTATGACGTTCACACGGGCGCGTTTACAAGGCTTCGAAGAAATTTTCAAAAAACCGATGATGCCATAAATAAGTTCTTTGGAAATCCTTCCGTCATTGACATGAAACTTTCTGATATCAAAAGTAACCTAGACACGATCAAACGAACACAACTAGACATCGTAGCGGGAATTCCTGAGATTATCAATAAAACCAATCTGATTAAAATTCCAGCTGAAATAACTCCCGGGCATATCACAAACATCGTATGCACGGTATCATCGGGATTTGCAACATGGTCGCAGCAAAATAAAAATATCAAATATACCGCAACAGTCACTGGCGTGTACAGGCTATCTGTGTTTAGTGCTGCAAAATTTGAAATATTTACAACGTTTCCATGGCGTCATTCCACAGACAGGTTTTCCGGGGTTGTATCTGTTATATTAAATAGCGGAATCGAAGAAGTATTTATCCTGGAAGTAGATGATAAGACATTAACCGCAACATCTTACTGGTGGTGTTTGGAATTTGTAGCTGAAACACCTCAATTGTTTACTGCATAAATATATATGGACGGTGCACAATACAGATACAATCAAGCGCGTGAATGGCAGGCTGCGCTAAAAGATCAAGTCGATCAATATACAGTAAAAGTAAAAAAATATCGACGACGATTGGTTATTGTTGATGTGATTGTTTATTCAGTATCCGCTGTTGTTGCTGGAACCGGTGTAATATTATCAGCGTTGACAACGATGGCACCAGTAGCTGTAACTGTTTGTATTTCAGCAGCAACAACTATTGCAGGTGTGCTTGGTATCATCACAAAAAAAATATGTACTTGTACGAACGAAAAGTTATCCGATTACAAAATAAAATTACATACAGCGACGGTAGCATACTCGAAATTATCCTCGTTGTTATCAGCGAGTCTCAGTGATGGAATTATATCTGATTTCGAATTTTCAATGATGACCAAAATATACGATGAAGGTATTAAAGATACAAGTATTAATAATGACAGAATTACTCCAGCAGATCGTGACCAACACAACTCCGCCAAAGATAACGATGATCTCGGTAAGTTCAACTAATCCTGAATTTAGTGTTAATTTTCCTACTGAAATTCCAGTAAAAGAAATAGCACTAGCTCAATTACGGGTATATTACAGCTGGCCCAATATCAGATCAAAATCGTTTCATGGTACACCAGCAAATAATTCGCTCGTATTTACTAACAAGAACAAATCCGATGGAACACCTGACTGGGTTGTTGTTGGAATACCAACTGGCAGTTATGAGATCGAACAAATCAGTGAGGAATTTGCGCGTAGAATAAAATCAATAACGGGAAAGGAATCAAAAATATCAATAAACGTTCATGAGCCGACGTTGTCCTCGACGGTTGAAATAAACTCGCCTGATTATGCCGTTGATATTTATCAATCTTCAATCAGATCCGTACTAGGTTGGCCGGATGTTCCCCCGGTGTATGAAGGACCACCAGAACCGAAAAAGTCTGATTATGTCACGGATAGACAATCATATCATGAAATTAATCCAACATACGGGGGAAAACTACGTGATTTTAAAAATAAATTAATATTTAGCCATTTTATCTTTCACACCTCCCCCCCCCCATAGAGGCATGGTCTTTTCTAAGTCGGGAGGGGGAAACAGGACATGTTTTTGGTCTTCATCGAGGTGATATTATTGAATATTTTCAGGAAATCAATCAAGAATGTAAAAAACAACTAGATCAACTAAATCAATATTTTAACGAACATATGTTTGACATATCAGCGTCATCGCGTGAAAAAATCATCACGCGTGTGGAAATATTAAATCAGCTTATATCAGATATGGAATATTTTAATAACCGAATAGTTCAAGCGATGGTTAGTTTAGGGCCATCATTTAAAAAATTTGAGGCATATACATGGTTAGAAAAATATAAATTAACAGAAGCCGATGTACCGAATTATAAATTCCCCGGGTATAGTGTAACCGAGTTAAGAAAATCTGTCAGTGATGTCATTGATGAGTTTTTTCCTAAAATACTTGATTCATGGAGAAAACTAGCACCATATCCAACCGTTCTCAGATATGATAATGATCCACATGGCGGCGGAAGACACGTATCTCCGCGGATCGTTAATATAACACCGACGGTCGCGGTCAATCTGGTTTGTGACGTAATCGATGGCAGCTATCAAATAGATCTCGGAAGATCAAATCAGGCTCAACAAGGATACATCCTGTACACGTTCACACCACAAGTTCCCCCTGGAAATTTAATCGTGCAAGAACCAACTAATCCCGTGTATTTGCGGTGTCACAATAATATGTTAACGCGAATCAATTTTAAACTCACAGACCACCTTAATCGCTTGATTGACATACGTGAAGAAGAGCTTGTAATAAATCTGTATGTAAAGTCCTAGGACTTTTGTCGTAGATCTTCATGTGGAGGAGGTTTTTACACACGAGGATTTCTTAACAGTTAGAAGAACATTTGTAACAGAGATCAGAATCAAATTCGATCAACTTAAAAAAAATAATATTTATTAATTTTACTGAAATTGTACAAATTACTTGATTTTGACTACCAACTACCCCCTCAGAAACATAAAAATGCACGAACTACTTGATTTTGACTACCAACTACCCCCTCAGAAACATAAAAATGCACGAACTACTTGATTTTGACTACCAACTACCCCCTCAGAAACATAAAAATGCACGAACTACTTGATTTTGACTACCAACTACCCCATCAAAATCAAGAAAGTTCTAACCTTGTCAAATTGTTCCTAACAAATTTTATTTATTTATTTACTGAGATTTTTATTTTTTTTTTACTAAAATACAACGAAATTGCTCAATTTTCCTGATTTTGACTACCAACTACCCCGTCAGAAATCAAGTAATTCGTGCATTTTTCTTTGATTTTGACTACCAACTACCCCGTCAGAATCAAGTAATTTGTGCATTTTTCTTGATTTTAGTAAAAAAAAAAATAAATCCTCAGTAAAAATAAAATTTATAATAAATAAAATTTATTAGGAACAAATTTGACAAGGTTAGAACTTTCTTGATTTTGACTACCAATACACGTGGTCAGCGTTGACATGGACCCCAGTTACCAAAACTTTCATTTTCATTATCATCAGTAACGAAGTTACCTTGGATCGTTTCATCAGTAACGAAGTTACCTTGGATCGTTTCATCAGTAACGAAGTTACTCTGGATCGTTTCATCAGTAACGAAGTTACTCTGGATCGTTTCACGATCTAACATTATTTTTCTTAATTGTCTTATGCGGGTACTAATCGTTTTCTTTGCCTCATACTCGTGGGATAATAACGACTTAATTCTTTCTACGGCGGTAGAAAGAGGAACGAACTCCTTCACATGATCATCTTCTACGGTAGCTAGCGACTGAAACATTGCCGATTGAATCCGTTTCATGAGCCTGTATTCAGATGATAGTGTGTGTGTCCCCATGGTTTTACGTTCTTGTAAAATCTCAAAGTCAGAAACTATTTTTTCAGGATTAAGTTCATCAGATATATTAATTCCATCTTTTTTTAATTTTTTAATAGCGACAATTACATCATTGATATTTTCATGGTTCATTATATAATATATAAATCTTTAAAATAAAAAAAATATCCCTAGAACACCTATCGAGTGTATTAGCGAGTTCGTCGGGATGTTTCAGGGACAGCACAGCCAAGAACTTGTAGCTTGCCACCGCAATCTACCAAGTTCATTAGGCAAATTATTCCCTCTACGAGAGCCCCTAACCCGCCAAACAACGGTCTAGAGGCCCAAGAGGGAGGACGGCACAACCCTCATAAACTCGTAGCTTGCCACCGCAATCTACCAAGTTTAGAGGATATACACATAACATATAACTAACTAAGGACAGCACAGTCCTCATTAAACTCGTAGCTTGCCACCGCAATCTACCAAGCTTAGAGGATATACATATAACATATATACAATGAATGAAGAGCCCCTATCGAGTGTATTAGCGAGCTCAGATTATGAATACGGTACTAACTAAGGACAGCACAGTCCTCATTAAACTCGTAGCTTGCCACCGCAATCTACCAAGTTTATCGGACATACATACAATGAAATGGATATATACAATGAAATGGTTATATACAATGAATGAAGAGCCCCTATCGAGTGTATTAGCGAGCTCAGATTATGAATGAAGTACAAACATATAACTTAACTAAGGACAGTACAAACATGTACGCTCAGCAAAATCACACCCACAATAATTAATCCAGTGGGTGATACGAAAATATGTATCAACCACAAGTCAATATTGTGGTTGTGAATTTGCTGAGCGGAGGGGTTCTTGCGGTTCCCCCCACTATTATAAAAATCGCAATTATGCGCACCACCGACAAATTGTCAGCCATGGGGATTCGATCCTGGACCGCGAGCGCCACAGTCCAATACCATACTGATCGAGCTATCAAACATTGTTACGAACATATGTTTCGGAAGTTAATATATAGCTAAGGAACCAATATTTACACTAAACAGCGGTTTCTGAATAATAACGGTTTCTGTATTTAACAGTTTCTGTATTTGTAGCGGTTTCTGTATTTATAACAGTTTCTGTATTTGTAACGGTTTCTGTATTTATAACAGTTTCTGAATAATAACAGTTTCTGAATAATAGTTTCTGTATTTATAACAGTTTCTGTATAATAACAGTTTCTGAATAATAGTTTCTGTATTTATAACAGTTTCTGAATAATAACAGTTTCTGAATAATAGTTTCTGTATTTATAACAGTTTCTGAATAATAACGGTTTCTGTATTTGTAGCGGTTTCTGTATTTATAACAGTTTCTGAATAATAGTTTCTGTATTTGTAGCAGACCGAAAATCAATAATAACAGTATCATTAATGCACCAGTCAAAGAACTTTCCAGAATTGTAAGTTCAGTGAACACACAACTGCAGGTCAATTACAATGAGTAACGGTTTCTGTTTACACACAGCTTCCTACGGATCATGTGTTGTATGATGGGAAAATATTTAAAAAACATAAATAATACTTCTACGAGTAATTAGTTACGATGTAAGTAGTTACGATGTAATTAGTTAAACTGACTAATTACGATCATAAAAAACCAACCATCTACGAAGAAAACTATATATTACAAAGTAATCTCCCCTTAAATCAAAAATTCAGTAGTGTATGGAGGACCTACTGTGACATAAATTAAAAAAATTAATTCAATGTGGTGATGATAGTTAATAATGTGGTGATGATAGTTAATAATGTGGTGATGATAGTTATTGATACTGAAATGTAATTTTCTGTTTATATTTTTTCGAGAAAGCTGTTTTATATATATTTTCTGCCACTCTTTGTACTGATTGCGGGTGAATATCAAAATATTTCGCAGCAGAAGATATTGAACGAAACATAATTTCTTCACCAGTTTCTATGTTTGTGGAAATTACCGCCCTCTTTCCGATTGTCTTACATCTTCCTGTATTTCCACGTGTATTATTCTCGCTGTGAGAGATAGCTTGTAAATTGGATAAATTATTGTTTTGAGTGTCCCCGTCAATATGATCAATAACAAGACCATCATTGATCACTCCGAAGAAACATTCATACGTAAATCTATGACACAGATGATGTTTCTTTTCCCCCCCGCATGTGAACATTAGATAACCAGCATTAGTAATATAACCAACTTGTTTTTTTAACTTGCAGTGTCTGATGACACCATTAATATTTGATTCATAGTTTGTTATGACAGGATGTGGGACAAATATATTTTGCTCCATTATAATAATATTATATGTTTAAATCATTGTTTGTCTGAAATCTTGATATATAATCCTCCACGGATTTTATAGCGTTTTCACCGCTATTATTTTTTTTGTCATAATATCTTTTAAGTTCTCTGAACCGTTTCCCGCCGCACTTCCCACATAATTTTGTCTTTCCACGTACTCCAATACCACACCGTAGACATGGTATTGGTCCTAGACTTCCTCGTCGTATGTTTTGTGAGTGCATCCAACAAAATTCCTTTCTACAGGATTTGTTGCATCGATTTACTGAGCCGATCATCAACCATCTACATTGGGACATTGTATATATATATATATAATTTTCTTTATTTAAATATTTGTTTTAATTATATGAACGAGTTTGAGAGATTATCCCAAACTAGGCCTGTTAAGTATAAATTCAACCTTGACAGATTATCTTCTGACTTGCCAGTACGAGATCTGGTTGATCCGAAAAATAAAAGTTTGATCTCGAAAATTCATGACGCTAAGAAAGAATTTTACACGGATGGTGCATCTCATACATGGTCAACGTTCAAGATTATACGCGCTGACGGAGTCAAGGACGCTACAATGAATGACAAGCGAGCGGCAACTATCATTAACTACATCGCTGAATACGAGGGCAATCAAAAATATTTCTTCAGAGTAAAATTTATTGTATTAACAGAAACAGATAGTTGGATTATCCGTGACAAATATGATCCTGTCCTTAATAATAATAAAACTATCATATTAAGTAAAAATTCCAGACCGGGTCTATTGACTGGTATTGATAAACCGTATTATGAGCGAGCGTATCCTGTAACAGCAGTTATTTATGGAATTTATGAGATAAATAAAAAACCCAACGTTGATAAACTAGCGCCGATGAAATTATCATCCTTGACCTTGTCAAGGCTAAATTGTGTGGCTGAACGAGTAATAGAACACTTTACAAACGCGATGCGTGGAAATGGATTAACTGATTTAAGGCGTGAAAAAATAAACTCGTGGGCTGATTCAGTTAGGGATACTGGTGCTACAATAAAAGATGTTGCTGAGTTAGGAAAAATATTAAAATTTCCAATAACCGTAGCAACAATAACAGGAGAAGTACTGTACCAGTCGAAATATAAATCGAAAGGAGCTCCAATAAATATTATCGATCATAACGCGCACGCATGGACTAACGCAGTAACAATATTTCCACGTGATCGAACTGTTAGATTTTACCCCACAGATATGGCTGTGGCAGATATGAGTATGTTTGATTTTATCAACGAAATAAGTAAAACCGATCCTGTATCGGTATGGTTATTCAAAAGTAATGAGGAGGGTGAATTTGATCAGTTTGTCAAACCGAACGGTGAAATATATCGCACAGAATCCCTCCATGACGAGATGAAAAATCTTGCGACGTTTTTACAGTGCAAGCACGCGGAAAATACTGACAAATTACTAACTAATTGTTTTACCGTTCCATCTGTTGCGGCTCATTTCGCCAGAGAACGAAATTCATGGAAACCAACACGATTTGATTTACTCGAGGACGTACGTGCAAGTTGCGTCGAATATGGACATGGCGGATTATGGAATACCAAATACAATTACAATGATGTTATTTCGGTTGATATGGTTGCATGTTATCCGGGAAGTTTTCTGGGATACGGAGATTGTTCTACGTACTTTGAAAGATTTGGTCACCCTACAAACGAGATGACGCGAGTGGCAATTAATGGACCATTACCTGATTTTGATCTGACTGGATTCGCCTGTATTGAGTCGTTCGAGTTTAACGAAAATCTTCACAAGATTTGTTATGTTTGGTTTGGCAGACATTTTTGTGAAAAACGTTGGGCACCTATAGTTCTGTTGCGATATATGCTAGATTGTATGATACTGACATCGTTGGTGGTCAGTGAGGCAATTATATCATATCATGCACAGACCAAAGTTTGGTTGCCCATGTCAGATTCTGAAGTTATCAGCGAGTTTAAGGAAAAATATCCTGATGTTTCCGAAGATGATATTCCTAAAATTCTCGAGATTAAACTCAAAACCGCAAAAGATCTCGGTAGAAAAATTATAGGTAAATTTACTCAAGGTGGTGCATATGATTATAAAAGACATCACGCACGATTAATTTTAGATGATGCCGAGTACGATTTTATAATCGCTGATACAACGGCGAAAAATACATTTGTAAATCGAGAGAGTGTTTATTTATCCGACGGAACAAAATTAGGTACGATCGTTAGTTACATAAATGACGTATCCCCGCAATATACTCATCTAAGATCTTCCATGTTGGCTTATGTTTCTATAAATTTATTATCGATGATTAATAGATTTCCTGAGACCGCAGTCAGAGTCGCAACAGATTCGTTTTATATTTCAAGTAAATATTTAGAACCTGTTATGAAATTTACAAGTAATGATGAACGATGGGGTTCGTGGAGAATAAAAAAGGAACTATTACACAATTACACAGAATCAGCAGATGTTCCAGTGAGAGATGTTTATCGTGAGGGTAATAAAATATCAGAAATGTCGAAGGCACCATCGTTGAGTGATCCAATAACCAGATATAAGACAGTATATCTCAATGGACCTGGTGGATGCGGCAAAACAACTCGAACGATTAATGTTTTTAGAAATTCAGATATGATCGTGCTGACACCCACACATAGACTTGCACGTGAGATGAAACAGCGGCAAGTACAATCGTGCACGTATCATAGTTTCTTCCGATGGCGCGGGGATACATGGACTCCTCAACGGATGGGGGAAAAATATATACCTAAAATAATTATTTGGGATGATATATGCACGGTCTCATTGGATACATTAAAAACGTTTCTTGATTGGTTGTTGACGAAAAATACCGCCATAATAATGTGTGGCGATCATGGTCAACCGCCGCCTTTTGTTGGACCATCTCCACATGATTGGTTAAAAAATTTCGTTGATTATTACGAAGAAATAGATGATGATCATAGAGCTCTTGATGCAAATTTGAAAGAGTTTAAAAAATTAATCAGATTACAATCAAACAAAATTCAGTGTGAAATAATACGTGGAGTGATCTCAGAGACATCAATGAGTGATTTTTTGAACTCATGGAGACCCAACGATTTGATCGTAGCAAGTAGAAAGATAATCAGAGACGCTTTACAACAACAGTTATTTCAGCTACATAAAGAACAATATTCAGAACTACCCGTACCGTTGTGTTATAGACCATCAGATACACGAAAACAGAATATTAATGTTGATATTCCAGGACAGACAGAGTCAAGGAAACAGAATCTCGTATTAAATGATATTGTTGCCGTTGATATCAGTGCGGTCGAAGATGCATTACGCGCTGACAAATCTCCATGGGTGTTGGGATACGCCATGACAATCCACTCGTCTCAGGGATTAACTATTTCTGATACACGAGTCTGGATTGTAGACGATCGAATCGAGTGGTCAAATTTAGTTTATTTAGCGGTATCGAGGGTCAGAAATATATCTCAATTACGTAGAATTATAATTCCTGAAATCGTTGATAAATTTAACATCATCGATGATGATATAATAAGAAAAAAATTAATCGGATACAAACAATCTGACAAAAAAAATAAACGTGACTTTGATCTTGATGTTGAATTTATTATTGAGTTAAAACAGCAGCAGAACAATCATTGCGCAAGTTGTAATTGTATAATGTTATGGCGATATTCGAGTAATGATTCAAGACAATTTACCGTAGATAGAAAAGATAATAGTCGCGGTCATACACGAGACAATACCATGTTAACCTGTCTTGAGTGTAATCGACGTCGGGGTGCAGGCACCCTTGGCGCTAGTTAAGTGATCGAAATCACCGGAGTGATCGCGGCGGTAGTTGTGTATCCGCGGGAATTATTTGTAGTTGTTCACGTGTAAATCCACGTTGAGGAGCAGCAGAATCTAATCTGTAGATTGCAGGTCTGGAAACGCCTACATTTCTTCCAGTGGATCTTGTCACGGTAGATATTTTGTGTGTGGTAACACTCCAAATAGGATCAGTTGCTCTCGCGCTACCACCTTCAAGTTCACCAGGCTCATATAAATATCTGACTGTAACATCACCTAATATTTTTTGTTTTCCAGCATCTTTTCGTTGTGTTGGTATATTTTTTTTTGTGACCGCGCTAATGGGTTTCATGTTGGTTGTTCGTGTGATTTCATTATTTAATGCAGCTATCACGATTGGTAATCTTGCAACCCATTCACGAGATCTTTTATCCTGAATAAATTCCCTCGCGTATTGATATCCAAATAACCGTTCAGCAAGTGTTCGATTAAATCGCTCAACAATTGCTTGATCACGGTGAATTGCAGTATGACCTCGTCGTATTTTGGTATTATGTTGTTTCATCAGCGATGATACTGGACCAAGAAATTCCTTACCAGGATCAACCTGTAGTAGCTGTGGCCATCGTAGACCACCTTGTGGTCCGAGTCCTCGTTGATAAATTCGTTCAAACGCATCGGCTACTTCAGATGATGTTTTCGCCGATAGCGGTTCTGCATCTTTATATCTACTTGCAACATCAACTACAGTTAACGCGTATTTGTACGTTTTTCCACGTACAGTATCATGCGGTAAAAACAGAATATCAGCTTGATGAACTTCATTAGGAACACTGACATCGAAATACGAGTACTGAATTTGTTTAGGACGTGGTAGATAAATTTGCCATATTGCTTGTTTGGATAACCACGCTTTAGCAGTAGAATGTTTAACCGATGCTGCATCAGCGAGTTTACCAATTGCTGCTTTGCCTCTCCAGTATCCCCTCGGCGAATAATAAATTGATTCCATTATTAATTACCAGCCCCAATCGCTAATTTACCTTTCATCGAGGATCTTACTAACCAATTAGCTAATGATTCTCTAATATTTTTATTTTTTATAGAATTTAATGAATGAATTAATTTTACATCTGCAATATGCCTATCTTGTAGATTTTGACTTTTATAAGCTACATCATGAGCATGACAAGCTCGATCAATAGCATTTATTGGTTCCTCGCCTGGTTTTGGTTGATCTTGATTATCGAGCCTGATATCAAGTCTGGTACCAGGACCGCAATAATTATATCCTGGTAGATGTTTTTCTCCGCTGTATTTAGCCCATGGAGCACCTGGAAACTTTGACATCAAATTAGCAATATCACCACCGCGCTTATTAGGTAAAAACGAAAATTTCTTTCTACAGCATACAGAACATTTTCCACCGTACGCTATTTTTTTATTTTTTGTTGTAACTGTAGCTAAATCAATAGTTGGAGTTTTAACTTTACAGCGTAAACAATATAAATTCATGTTATAATATATATGGATATAATTGATTTCTCAGCAACTCGGCAACGAGAGCCAGTTAAGCATCATCCTGCGCTACCGAACTCCATCAGAATGATTATCATAGGACCATCTGGATCGGGTAAGACGCAATTATTACTTAATCTGATAATGAGATGGTTGAAATGGGATAAATTATATTTAGTAGCACCATCCGTTGATGATCAACGATGTTATGATGTACTTAAAGATTTCAATGAAAACGCGCGATTACTGGATGAAGATAATGATGTTATAGAGTTTATAACCGATATTGATGAAGCACCATCCGTAGATTCCATAGACGGATTTATTAATAATTTAGTTGTATACGACGATGTGATGCTAGATAAACAATCAAATCCAGCCAGAATATTTTCCCGAGGTAGACACAAAAATACAGACGTGATCTATGTTACTCAACGATATACACAAATTCCGAAGGTGATTAGAGACAACTGCAACATTTTAGTTGTGTTTAATGGCGTAGACACACACACGTTGCGAAATATTCATCAAACCTGGTGTGGTGGTGACATGGATATAATTAAATTCAAAAATTTCTTCTCACGAGCGCAAGCTACCCCGCATGGATTTATAACAATAAATTTACATGATCCAAGAACAAGATATCGTGTGGGTATTGATAAAATATTTGGGTAACAGGGGTGATGATAAAATTAAATTTAATTAAACAGATATCATTAATATAATGAACAACTGTGCGTGGCTGCGTCAAGGAACAACAGATAAATGCAACAAAAGGTGCCGTGGAGAATATTGCAAGAAACATAATTATCTTATAAAGAAAAATCCTCATGCTGGTCCACGAAGTTGTGTTGGATGTAACAACGGCGTTAGAGGATTATATCAGATTTGTAAAAATTGCGGTGGAGATCGATACAGAAGTTTGATGATATATTATAAACACAGAAAGAACATAAATCCCAAAATAGAAAAACCACCATCAGAACTTGAATATTACTTGAAACATAGAACAAATTCCGAAGATTCAGATGAAGATGAAACAGATGAGGAGAAAGTACAGCAAGAACGTGTTGAAAAATATTCATCAAACTTGGTATGGTGGTAAATTAATAGCAGCAAAGAGGGTGCCTACCAACGTTGGTCGTCAAAAAAATAAACAAGAAATAAATAAACACGTAGAGTACTTTATTTTTTCAGCTACTATTTCGAACTGAGGTTTTATTAGCACAATCGGTCATTGCAAAAATAAACATCTCAAGGAAAGTTCATTTGTAAAATCTGGACCTTTCTACGAGATGATTTATTTGTTTGTTTTATTTGTTTTGTCGGAATTTTATGGTCTGTTCACCCTCTCTGCTGCTACCTTCGTTACTTTGTTCTGTATATTATTTAAGAAGACATTGTCCATCACCGTGGTATAGCGATGACAGTCTCCATGATGTTCGACGTACTCTTGGCTCCACGTCTCGTTGATATGGTCTAAGATCCGAAATTGGTGAGCATGTTTGGTCCTCGAAAGAATATTGCTACAGTGGGTGCAATGAAAAATGATAGGTTCTTGGATGCACTTCTCGCGCGCTTAATGAGCCACGCAGAAATTAATAATGCGAATACCAGTCTCTTGCATCCATTCGAAATCCAAAAAGAGGAAATCCCCTTTCTTCTGGTCATCTGCTTCCTCTTCCTCCTGTTGGGGCTGATTCTTTTGAATGTAGCATTCGTGTTTCAAGTCCACGATTTGGTGACAAATTTCATCGCTTCTTTCCTGGACAAATGTGTGCCTTTGTATTATTGTTACGTATGACGTGTCCACAAATAGGACCCAATCTCAGGAGTTGACAAGCACTTTTCTTCTGTTGTTGGCAACAGGTTGGGCTGACAACAGTTCGCTGACAAGCTGGGCAATGTACTCATTTCGAGGCCAAACATCCCTCACATTTCGATCCATAATGCTTGTGTTCTCTTAATTGTTATAGCCATAGTCACATTGCTCACAATAATAAATGTATCCTATGAATGCGGTGATACTGGTAATTATATCGAAATGTTCATTGTAATGATAGACATGAAATATTTTCCGTCTTTAAAATTTGTGCCTCGAAACAACAGAAGTCCACTCACTTCTTGAGGGTGTACTTTCAAGGTGTAGCGTGGAGCCAAAACATCTTGCAATTTTGGCACTTCAGCAATGCCACAGGGCGTGTCTTTGGATAGGCCAGTTTGCTATAGCAGGAGTTTTGCTTCTCTTCGTTGTTTGGCTCGGTTAGATTTTTGAATAGTTTGCCAGTCTCTTTTCCATTCTGCCTTGTCGTTCTTGTTAGCATACGTTCTTCCCACCACCATGGCATGGGCTTAACACATCTGGTGTTAAAGGTTGTTAATGTGGACGAGACTAGTTTTGCTGCTACGAAGGTCGTCTACCAATAACACCTTTCTGCGTCCGGTCCCGTAGGGAAGAGACACGTGGGCCATGTACAGTGTTGCGTTTTCATCGGTGATGTGAAACTTGTCGCTGGACTGCTGAACGTGTTGAATATTGTCGATGACTTTGGAAGGCGTCAATTCTGATGGCATGCTAAAATCGATTAGAAACGAGGGACTTCATTCTGTCGTGATAAATGGAAAGTGTCAAGCCACCGTCTTCAGTGTGGTTAACAAAGAATCTACGCAACACACAATATATATGTGGTGAAATTTGAAACTATGAAAAGCAAAATATAAGGGAAAGAAACAAATTTGCGCCTTATGATGACGGGGTAAATTCTGGACCTCCAACTGCAAAGACAAATTAAACATGTAACTAACCCATTTAGTATAAACTGTTGTAAAGATCATTTGATTGACCTTGAGTAAAACATCTGCTTTTCAAAAGCGGGTAGAAGAAAAAGAAAAAATATGGATTACTAGTTTGTGAGCTGAAATTAATCGAATTTTGGTGCATTTTTAAAACTTATATATTGACATATTTTATTTTACTTGTTTCTTTTTTCAAACATAATTTTCTCCATTTTCTTCTACTCAGCATTGCATGGGATTATTGAGGAATGCATATACACTCCCATCTATCCAGCTATGTATTCTTATCACATAGTTGGTACCCTTTGCCTATAGTGTGTGCAGTTTAATATTTTTAATATTATACATGTAAACATATCACTTTATGTGATTCTGATTGGCCCAAAATTAGCCCATGCAATTATTGTGCAGTATTCTCTTTACTGATTGGGTGCGGTCGTGGGAAAACATTTTTAACCCCGCCTTCTGGATTATTTTGTTTTCATTGATCATTTTTGGCCGCCATGTTTCGATTGACACTCGAAAGGGAATCGGGAAAACAAATGGTCTCGTCTGTTTCATTATTGCCAATTTACCCCACAGGGGTTTGTTATGTATAATATATCATAACATGAAAAATGGCAAAATCTCCAATACAAGAACAGTAACAACAAGTAAAACTACTGGTATTACTTAGATAATAACAAGGGTGGGGGTGGTGATGGATGAGCGGTATATCTGAAGCATGAAATGTACCATATATACAAGCTTGGTTTAAATGTGAACTTACTGAAGTAAATAAACTCACCTTTGTTCACAGAAGAATGTAGACATTAACTGGTCTCACCAACTCACAAAACTGTATCCAACCATATCATATTTACGCGGTAAATGTGTGATGCAAGACCGACTGAAACAGATATTTATTTACGTCTTCTTTACAATTTCATGTTCCAGATCAAATACTGCAAATATCCGGTCACAAATACATTGCAGCAAATGTGAGCATTTCTGCATCCAATAATCTTCTTTTCACAAAAATATTGCAACAATGTAATGTTTAGTTGTGATGTGGAATTTCAAACACTGTCACTGTGTTGTTTTGGCCAACTCAAACCAGTACTGTGTACCATATCAAACAATGTGACATCACACGCATTGGACATTTTGTGTTGACACATGTTTTGTCTTTTTCTAATGTTCTGTTTATTTGGATGGACGCTTATTCTTTGATTTATAGCTGTCAAAACTGTATAATCTGCTTTTACCATTTCAACTTTCTTTGGGATTATTTTTTACGCCCAAGAAATGAAAGGTACAGCGTCTATCAGAATGAACGAAATAATTCGTTCTTCTTTCTAAATAATTCCTACTGAACTAAATTTATGTGAGAAAAAGAATGATTTAATATTAAATTTATGAAACTCGCCAAAGCTGGACATTATTCAACTCGTGTCATAAATTCAATATGAAACCTTTACTCATTTGAGATCATCTATATCTCTAATGGGCACACACACACACACACACACACACACACACACACACACACATATTATCATATATACACATATAATACGTACGCCGTATCATTGATATACCACAAGATGTATTAATTGCTTTATTAGACGGAAACGAGATATCTGAGTTTCCTTTCAACTGCAAATTCATACGACCAGCAGTATATCAGATATATATATATATATATATATATATATATATATATATATATATATATATATATATATATATATATATATATATATAGTTGGCAGTTTGGTTTATCTGTGGTCTTGCATTAATTAGAGGAAAATTTAGGTATAGAATGGACACGTCGGGCTTTCTAATTTACAACTGAAGTTGTATGGAAGTCTTTGGAAAGTCGGGGTAAACTTATGACTTCTAGCGAGAATCGCGCCATGGTTTGACAACCGCTCGGTCAAATAAATACCCGTGTGCGTGTAACAGTATTTAAAGACGTGTTATCTAATGTATGTCCATTGCACTTAACGACGTGTTATCTAATGCATGTACATGGTCTTTAAAGACGTGTTATCCAATGCATGTCCATGGTATTTAAAGACGTGTTAGTTAATGCATGTCCATGGTATTTAAAGACATGCTATCTAATACATGTTTACGGTACTTAAAGACGTGTTATCAAATGCAGGTACATGGTATTTAAAGGCGCGTTATCTAATGCATGTCCATAGTATTTAAAGACGTGTTATCTAATGTATGTCCATGGTACTTAAAGACGTGTTATCTAATGCATGTCCATGATATTTAAAGGTGTGTTATCTAATGTATGTCCATGGTACTTAAAGACGTGTTATCTAATGCATGTACATGGTATTTAAAGGCGTGCTACCTAATGCATGTTCATGGTATTTAAAGACGTGTTATCTAATGTATGTCCATGGTACTTAAAGACGTGTTATCTAATGCATGTCCATGATATTTAAAGGCGTGTTATCTAATGCATGTCCATGGTATTTAAAGACGTGTTATCTAATGTATGTCCATGGTACTTAAAGACGTGTTATCTAATGCATGTACATGGTACTTAGAGACGTGTCATCTAAGGCATGTACATGGTATTTAAAGACATGTCATCTAATGTATGTCCATGGTATATAAAGATATGTTATCTAATGCATGTCCATGATATTTAAAGGCGTGTTATCTAATACATGTCCATAATATTTAAAGACGTGTTATCTAATGTATGTCCATGGTCTTTAAAGACGTGTTATCCAATGCATGTCCATGGTATTTAAAGACGTGTTAGTTAATGCATGTACATGGTATTTAAAGACGTGTTATCTAATTCATGTTCATGGTATTTAAAGTCGTGTTATCTAATGCATGTTCACGCTATTTAAAGACGTGTTATCTAATGTATGTCCATGGTATATAAAGATATGTTATCTAATGCATGTACATGGTATTTAAGACGTGTTATCTAATGCATGTCCATGGTATTTAAAGGCGTGTTATCTAGTGCATGTCCATGATATTTAAAGGCGTGTTATCTAATGCATGTCCATGGTATTTAAAGACAGTTGATATCTAATGCATGGTATCGTCTTACACTAATAGAAAGAACAAAAACCACCAACATATCTGTTACTAAAATTATAACAAAGAATTTGGTAAGCATCAGGTAGGCGATATTATTCCTTGGGCAATTCCAATGTCTCTGTCATGTTTACCCCGACCCAGAGTAACCCAGTTGAAACATGTATAATCAAAGTAATTCCGACAAGCCATTGTTTGATGTTAAACATTGCCGCAGGCTAGCACTAATCCATTGCGTAAGATTGCCGTAGCTAGAAGTGGAGAGCCGGACCTCGGAGTTGCGAAGTCACAGATAGCCAATTATCACCTAGGTGTGGAAATGTTTATCCAAGATCAAAAGAAGTTGCCTGAAGAAGTGGGAGTGTCTTAACTTCTTTTCCCTGCAGACAGACAGACAGGTTGAACAAGCCGCTAAGACGATTGAACAAGGTCAGCGCCACCCAATCAGAATCGAGATAGGGGAGAGACCTTGATTTGGGTAGAATGATATCTCCGCGTCTTCCGGCAAGAATTAATTCGCTGAGAGAAATTACCCAGAGGAGAGGTTAGCGTAACTCCGAATAGCCATTCGTTATTGGCGGGAAAATCTTAGAACAGGAAATTCTAAGTACAGAGAGCTCCAAATAAGGAAGCTTTGAGGGACAGACCAGTTACAGTTTGGTCCCGTAGTCTCAAATAGAGAGACGGAGGAAAGGAGAAGAAAGGAGAAGTTGAAGTCTGGGAGCGAAATTGGAGGAGGAGATAGTAGAGAGGGAAACGGAGACAAAGGAGGAGTTAGAGGAACGGAAAGAAGGAAGGACTTAGCGGGAAAGAAAGAGATGAGTAGATGCAAGGACGGGGGAAAATCGAACTCACACTGTAAATCACGGGATGAATTAGGCTGTCACTTGGTCGAGGGAAAGACGAGTGATTGGAAGTTATCGTTTTAATTAATCGAATTTATTAAATTGTTATTGATTGAATTTTCATCTTCGTGTTCTCTATAATTTAACCGTCGGCATTGCTGACTGGGGGCTCAGAGCTGTAAATCTACCTCGTCACTAATTTAACTTTCTAACCTCACGAGCCAGGGTGGAACTTCCATCATAATTTAATTAAAATATATTGGAAGAACCCCACCCCAATGCGTGCAAACGTCACAGTCTCGGACTAGAATAACCATGTTTACATTAGTAATAATCCGAATATTTAATCCACAATCACAGGAAAATATTACTATGTATTCTGTTTTCCAAAAAAATGATACACAAGAACTTGATTTTCGACAAAGTCAAGACGGAAAGACAGTCATCCATAACGTATATCCATGGAACAATACAAGTTAATTATTCATGACATTGTTCATGAAATACCAGTATTATTTAAATCAGTATCCATGGTTTTAAAAACACGTGTTATCTATTGCATGTTCATGGTTTTTAAAGACGTGTTATTAAGTGTATGTTCATGGTATTTAAAGACATGTGATAATGAATAGATGTTCATGGTAATAAAAAGCATGAATCGATTGAGTGCATGTTCATGGTATTTAAACACATGTTTGATTGATTGCATGTTAATGGTATTCAAACACATGCGTGATTCAGTGCATGTTCATGGTATTCAAACACATGTTTGATTGAGTGCATGTTCATGGTATTCAACCAAATGTGTGATTGAGTGCATGTTCATATTATTCAACCACATGTGTGATTGAGTGCATGTTCATATTATTCAACCACATGTGACTGAGTGCATGTTCATATTATTCAACCACATGTGTGATTGAGTGCATGTTCATGGTATTCAACCACATGTGTGATTGAGTGCATGTTCATGGTATTCAAACACATGTGTGATTGAGTGCATGTTAATGGTATTCAACACATGTGTGATTGATTGCATGTTCATATTATTCAAACACATGTGTGATTGAGTGCATGCTCATGGTATTCAAACACATGTGTGATTAAGTGCATGTTCATGGTATTCAACCAAATGTGTGATTGAGTGCATGTTCATATTGTTCAAACACATGTGTGATTGAGTGCATGTTCATGGCATTCAACCACATGTGTGATTGAGTGCATGTTCATGGTATTCAAACACATCTGTGATTGAGTGCATGTTCATGGTATTCAAAAACATATGTGATTGAGTGCATGTTCGTGGTATTCAAACACATGTGTGATTGAGTGCATGTTCATATTATTCAACCACATGTGTGACTGAGTGCATGTTCATATTATTCAAACACATGTGTGATTGATTGCATGTTCATGGCATTCAACCACATGTGTGATTGAGTGCATGATCATGGTATTCAAATACATGTGTGATTGATTGCATGTTCATGGTATTCAACCATATGTGTGATTGAGTGCATGTTAATGGTATTCAAACACATGTGTGATTGAGTGCATGTTCATGGCTTTCAACCACATGTGTGATTGAGTGCATGTTCATGGTATTCAAACACATGTGTGATTGAGTGCCTGTTCATGGTGTTCAAACACATGTGTGATTGAGTGCATGTTCATGGTATTCAATAAAACGTGTGATTGAGTGCATGTTCATGGTATTCAAACACATGTGTGATTGAGCGCATGTCAATGGTATTCAAACACATGTGTGATTGAGTGCATGGTCATGATATTCAAAACAACATCTGTGATTGATTGCATGTTCATATTATTCAAACACATGTGTGATTGAGTGCCTGTTCATGGTATTCAAGCACATGTGTGATTGCGTGCATGTTCACGGTATTCAAACACATGTGTGATTAAGTGCATGTTCATAGTATTCAAACACACATGTGTGATTGATTGCATGTTGCTATTATTCAAACACGTGTGATTGAGTGTATGTTCTTGGTATTCAATCACATGTGTGACTGAGTGCATGTTTATGGCATTCAATCACATGTGTGACTGAGTGCATGTTCACGGTATTCAATCACACGTGTGATTGATTGCATGTTCATGGTATTCAAACACATGTGTGATTGAGTGCATGTTCATATTATTCAAAGACATGTGTGATTGAGTGCATGTTCATGGTATTCAAATACATGTTTGACTGAGTGCTTTTTCATGGTATTCAAACACATGTGTGATTGAGTGCATGTTCATGGTATTCAACTACATGTGTGATTGATTGCATGTTCATATTATCCAAAGACATGTGTGATTGATTGCATTTTCATGGTATTCAAATACATGTGTGATTGCGTGCATGTTCATGGTATTCAAACCCACATGTGTGATTGATTGCATGTTGATATTATTCAACCACATGTGTGACTGAGTGCATGTTCATGGTATTCAAACACATGTGTGATTGAGTGCATGTTCGTGGCATTAAAACACATGTGTGATGGAGTGCATGTTCATGGTATTCAAACACATGTGTGATTGATTGCATGTTCGTGGTATTCAAACATTTGTGTGATTGATTGTATGTTCATATTATTCAAAAATATGTGTGATTGAGTGCATGTTCGTGTTATTCAACCACATTTGTTATTTAGTGCATGTTTATGGTATTGAAACACATGTGTGATTGAGTGCATGTTCAATGTATTCAACCACATGTGTGATTGAGTGCATGTTCATGGTATTCAACCATATGTGTGATTGAATGCATGTTCATGGCATTCAAACACATGTATGATTGAGTGCATGTTCATTGTATTCAACCACATATGTGATTGAATGCATGTTCATTGTATTCAACCATATGTGTGATTGAATGCATGTTCATGGTATTCAAACACATGTGTGATTGAATGCATGTGCATGGTATTCAAACACATGTCTGATTTGTGCATGTTCATGGCATTCAACCACATGAGTGATTGAGTGCATGTTCATGGTATTCAACCACATGTGTGATTGAGTGCATGTTCATGGTATTCAACCAAATGTGTGATTGAGTGCATGTTCATGGCATTCAAACACATGTATGATTGAGTGCATGTTCATGGTATTCAACCACATGGGTGATTTAGTGCATGTTCTTGGTATTCAACCATATGTGTGATTGAGCGCATGTTTATGGCATTCAATCACATGTGTGATTGATTGCATGTTCATGGTATTCAACCGTATGTGTGATTGATTGCATGTTCATGGTATTCAACCATATGTGTGATTGAGCGCATGTTCATGGTATGTATGATTGAGTGCATGTTCATGGTATTCAACCATATGTGTGATTGAGTGCATGTTCATGGTATTCAAACACATGTGATTGAGTGCATGTTCATGGTATTCAAACACGTGTGTTATTGAGTGTATGTTCATGGTATTCAAACACGTGTGATTGAGTGCATGTTCATGGTATTCAAACACATGTGTGATTGATTGCATGTTCATGGTATTCAAACACATGTGTGATTGAGTGCATGTTCATGGTATTCAAACACATGTGATTGAGTGCATGTTCATGGTATTTAAAGACGTGTTATTGAATGAATATTCATGGTAATAAAAGGCATGAATTGATTAAGTGAATGGTCATGGTATTCAAACGCATGTGTTATTGAGTGCGTGCTCGTGGTATTAAAAGGCATGTGTGATTTAGTGCAGGTGCCTGGTAGTTAAAGACATTTGTTATTTAATGTATTTTCATGGTATTTAAAGACATATGTTTTTTAATGCATGTTCATGCATTTATAGACAGGTGTTTTTTAATGTATATTCATGGTATTTAAAGACATATGTTATTTCATGTCTGTTCATGTATTTAAAGACAGGTGCTTTTTAATGTATATTCATGGTATTTAAAGACGTTATTTCATGTATGTTCATGGTATTTAAAGACATGTTATTTAATGCATGTTCATGTATTTAAAGACAGGTGTTATTGATTGCATGTTCATGGTATTTAAAGACATGTTATTTAATGCATGGTCGATATACTTGAAACGTGTTATTGAATGCATGAAAGGCATGTTTATGGTACTTAAAACATGTGTTATTGAATGTATGTATGTTCATGGCATTTAAAGGCGTGTTATTTAATGAATGTTAAAGGCATTTAAAGACATGTGGTATCATATACAAGTCTACGGTAATTAAGTTAGGCTCTCTTTGAAGGAACGTTTTACTAAATTGTTATAGACAAACCTGACTGAACTTTCACTGAACTAAAGTCTCTAGCCGTTATTCTTACTTACCCTTTCAAGTATATTTATGCTTCATAAATAGTTTTATACATATTTTGGTTATTTCCTTAAGACTTTCCGAGGGAGAGAAACGCGATAAAAGTCAATTACTCAATGAACCACGTGTTAAATGAATCCTCAGTTTTATTCAAATTATGTTTCTAGTTAGACTTATACTTTCCAAACAATTGGAGAACCAATTAAAGGCAATGGTACCAGTGCCTCATTTCAAATTTGTATTTCTTGTACTAATGTTTTTTTTTTTATTTGAATAACGACTACACGTGTTCACAAAACCTGCTTTTGAGAGTATGCAATGAACCTTTACTTACAGTATGTCCATCTTTCCAAATAATTTTCATTTAATATTTCCATCTCTATTATACCATCTTGATTTCGTCTCAGTTACATTGGAAGGGTAAGAATGTGATTGCATATTTCAAATATTGAATTGCATACGTTTTTCTTCCAAATAATAATAATAATAATAATAATAATAATAATAATAATAACAACAGCAAAAAAAACTACTACTACCACTACTACTACTGATAATAATATAGTGAAACCTTTCTTTAAACATTATGCTTTATATAAACAAGTATCCATCTTTCACGATAGGTAGTCAATCTGTAGGGATTATCACATTATATAAGTTGAAAGAAGCATGAAGAAGTGGTCTTTAACGGCAGGTGGTCTTTTATTACAGGGATGTTTCCAGTTAGGTTTTACTGTAATAATAATAAAATTAGCCACACTCTGTAGTGTCTTACTTTTTTGACTTTCGTCCCAAAATATAGCCCTAGCAAAGATAAGTGTAGAAAGAAAGGAAAAAATTGTAAAGCCCCACAACACGCAGTTATCACATGCTAAAAAGAATGCATATGAGTGATGTCAACAAATGCTTTATCGTGTGTGCTAGAGGAACGAAGAGTAGTATACGATGTCATCGTCCTCCAAGACAACATTAAAGATCAGTTGACAGCTTAAAGTTTAAAACTTGAATAGACTGCCGAGTATAGAATGACTGACAACAGGTCACTCCGACATGAACAGTGTTTATTTCATCGGAAAGTTACCAGTGACTTTATTTGGCGTACATGACGTTAGATGATTGGTTTTGGTAAAGTTATCTCACTCGTTATGATAACAGAAATATAAGTTAGTATTCGTATTCTAAAAATCATCAACTGAACACAGAATGTATTACATTAACGAGCGAGGACGTATGCAGTGTTAACCAACCAATCATTTACTTAAATAGAAAAATGGGTACAAAGTATTAACCAACTAAACACTTACTTTCAACGAGAAATGGGTATACATTATTAACCAACTAAACAGTTGCTTTCATACTGAAATACGTATACAGTATTAACCAACTAAACATTTACTTATGTACATAAATACGTATACAATATTTACCAACTAAACATTTACTCACATAGAGAAATAGGCATTAATAATACCTTGTTTACCACATTAATGCAGTAAACTTTTATTACTGTAAATATTAATAATGAATCCATTGATTCAATAATTAGAGTGATTCTTGTCTCTGACCTTTCGTATAACTTAAAACTGGTAGAAAAACTAATAAATATTTTTTTTACATACCTTCATATGTTTGATCACAACACTAATTCATTCACTTATAAAAGTATATAACAATAATCTCAAACTCTGCAAAACAACCTTTGAGTCCAGTCAGCAGTGAAAATAAATTGACTGATCGTTTATAGTTTTTAAATGCTATTTTTTCTTGCGGCACGATGATTATTTATGTACCCTTCTTAAACTGATAAACTCTTGTAGCAAGAATTGAAATATATCTGTGCTCGTTTCATATTCTATGGAGATAACATAGTGATACATATTTCTGAACATCTGCTCGTCCTAACAATAACAGCATGAATGATCAGCGTATTCAAAAATCATATTTGGCATACAAGTTATGATCATGAAATTCTATTCCGAGTTCGATTTTCACTACAGTTAGATTGGACATTTATCCATTTATAGATTCAAAGTTTGTATTTCGGTAGAAGAGTTAGAATATTTCAGTGGCTCATTATATACAACTGCAAAACAGTAGTAGGATTATATTCATCAAGTTTAATTTTTTTATGTAAAAAGAATGGACCAACTAAATCTCACACTGACAGACTTATCATAGTTTCAAGACCTTGCGACGGGGGGGGGGGGGAGGAGATGCAATAAAGATTACTCTTTCCTGTTTATAAATTCACTAAAAATCATTTATTATCTTCCCTGTTTGATGACGTCACAGCGAATATACATATGAAGAAAAAAAATGAAAACATTTAACAGTGTTTACATTAATTGTTTTGAAACATTTTATTTCAAACAACTAATCTGTCTTAGCAACGAGTAGTTAGTAGATATGTTTGTCAGTTTTAAGAAATATATTCAATTTGCAACAAGAATATTCATTGAAAAAGCTATTTTTTAAAAACTATCCAAAAGGGTCATTTAAGGTTGGAAGGTACTTGCCTTTCATAACATTGGCCTTTGTGGAAGGAAGGACTATCCAGATACGATTTTGATTGGTACTGATATAAAGCATGAGACATACCCTTACAAGTGTGTTACTGAGTAAATGGATGGAAAAATTATAACATACTAAATAATGCCCGTCTAAAATACATACCGATTTTCCTGCCAAGAGTACAGGGCAAAAATACCTACTAATAATGACTTAGCCGTCACGCTTCACTATCGTCGATGATTCTTGTTTATTTGTTGTTTGAAAGCGGCTTCGTCGGCTTTGTGTGCTTGAATGTTTTAATTATATAGGTTAATGTAGAATTGATTATATGCATTAAGGTTTATATTTTATATGTTTTAGAATATTTAGTTATGTTACATGGATTCAAAAGTAAATATTAAAAAAATGAAGAAAAAAAAAGACATATGTTTAAATACTCAAGTTAAATAAAACCTAGAAATAATACATGTATATTTCCATACCTTTTCACTTCTACGGCCTTCTGTTCCAAATTATTTCACTTTCCCCTCAGTTGAAAACAAAATTCGAATCTGATACATACATTAAATTCATTACTTAGTTGGCTTTGCGTAAACCCAACTGGTTTAGTACCAGTCTGACTGGTAAAGATACAGTCTGTTCACCAACCTGATATAGATACCGGTCACGTCATCACGAATTTTCATGCCGGTGTCTTCCATGATGTCATTCTCCACTTTCATGATCTTTCTTTTTGTTTCCATAATGCAGAGTTTAACAAAGATGGACTTAGGCGTTTAAAGGTTTTCGATTTTTCTATGTATGACTATTATCATTTAGGGTAAAGGAGATGTCTCTTGTTGATTTGTATCGAACAAAAACTGACGGAGGTCTTCCACCTTTTGTTCTTCGACTATTACTTTTACGTTGTTCTTAGACTTGTTTTTAGTCTGGTAAAACTGCAGTTGTCAAGATCTATTTCTGTTCCTGAAGGGCAGCAATTTTCGTACCCTTTATAGATTTAATCCCTCAAGATTTTTAATCTCATTTCGTCATTTTTATGTTTTTCTCATCTTGTTACAGTCTTTCCTCTGTGCAACTTTTTAGTTCGTTTGTTACATTGTACATAACTTTTTGTCACATTATTCTCCACTATACTACTATTCTCTTCTACTTTTGACAATCCTTAAAGTGGAATTGTAGAGCTTTTATTTCCGACAAAACGTCACAGAGTTCTTTATCATCACTGCCTTTGATGCCGATCTACCAGGCTGGTTCGGAAAGTTATCCTGTCATTCTATTTGCATCAAGTCAATGACGTTTAACATTGAAAGCTTTTCTTTTTTTTGACTGGCGTCAATTTTGATGGATACGTCGTGGGTTGAGTACGGTAGTGTGAAAATCCACTCATACAGTGACAATTGGATTTGTTATTTAAATTTGTAAACGCGGGTTTGACTAAAGCACTCCAAATGCCAATGTATTTCTTATCCGAGTCAGCGGTAACGTGTATCAGATGACAAAAATAATACCCGGTTGTAGTATCTGCCTCACTGAAATAACAAGACAATTATTTATCACGTGCGTTAGTCAGTCGAGGAGTAAATAGGTGTCATCGTCCTCCAAGACATCACAAAAGTCAACCCAGATCAATTAACCATTCAGAGTATTCAACTTTAAATCTGAATATTGAATTACTCAGAACAGATCAAACTGACCTAAATGTGTTAATGTCAACGGAAAGTTCTCCGTGTCATTAGAGAGCGACCGGGTGTTAGATGAATAGTTTTGATAAATTATTCGCATCGTTTATTATCACAGAAACAAAAACAAGTTCTTATTCGTGTTCTGAAAATTATGAACTGAGCAAAACTTTTTATCTTTAAATTAATTAGGTCATATTTTTACAAGTTAAGCATTCGCTTACGTACAGAAATACGTATTAATACTACACACGTTACCGCAGTTGCTTAATACCGTACACATGGGTAATTAATAAATTAATGCAATAATTAGAGTTGTTCATCCGTGTTTTCATGCACATGTCTCTGATTTGTTTCCGCGCAATGTCTTTAGAAAGCTTCATAGTGTTCAAAACAATATTTAGTACAAAAGTTGTTATCAAGAATTCGAGTTCGATTTTCACCCAAATTAGATTCGATGTACAGACTTAAATCGACTCACAGTTTGCATTTCTGAATACGAGCTAGAAGTCTGCAATGGCTATATACAACCCCAAAACACAATTAGAAATATATTGATGAATTTAAATGTAAACGAACAAATGTACCAATATAGATCTCACAGCTTTAGACTTATCAGGGTGTAAGGAATTTCTGAGGGTGGTGGTGTGTGCAGTAAAGTTTAATTTCTCATTCTTGTGTTTAAATTCATTAAATATCAGTTATTTTCTTTTTGTCTTTAATGACGTCGCAGAGAAAATACATTTGAAACAATGTGAAAAGCATTTAACAGTGTTGAAAAGAATTTTTTTTTAAACAACAAATCTGTTTTAGCATCCAGTAAATGAAGTATATAGTTGTCAATTTTAATAAAATATTCAATTTGCAATAAGCAGATTTAAGTTTTAAATTCCAGCAGGGTTAGTTAAGGTTAGAATGTGGTTACTCTTTTTTGGCAGAAAGGCTAGCTAGATATGATTTTGATTGGCCCTCATGTAAAGGATGAGGCATACATGCATACGTGTGATACTGAATGAATGGATGAATAAATTATAATATATTAAACAATGTCTAGCAAAAATACACACTTACTGTATCTGTGTGCGTTGTTTATTTTAGATAATGATATAAATTGTGTATAAAGTATTCTTTGTTGGCTATCTATTAACCAAACCCATCTTGTCTACCTATATTTAACCAAACCCTTGTTGGCTATCTCTATTTAACCAAACCCATGTTTGCATCGTTTGTTATTATTGTCAACTCGTTGTAAAACTATGATAACCAACCATTTTGTTACATTTAAAACATAACTCTGAATGCATATAATTAATATATAAATCCTAATTCATAAAACCAATTATATATTAATTTACAAATCCTGATGCATAAAATCAATCCCACATTAACAGAAATCCTAATGCATGTAATCAATCTCACATTAACAGAAATCTTAATGCACATAGCCAACCATACATTAACATATAAATCCTAATGCACATAACCAACCATACATTAACGTATAAATCATAATGCACATAACCAACCAGACATTAACATATAAATCCTAATGCACATAACCAACCGTACATTAACATATAAATCCTAATGCATACAATCAATCCCACATCAACATAAATCCTAATGCATATAATCAATAATACATTAACATATAAATCCTATTGCACATAACAAACCATACATTAACATATAAATCCTAATGCACATAACCAACCGTACATTAACATAGAAATCCTAATGCATATAATCAATCCTACAATGACATTAATCCTAATGTATGTAATCAATCCCACATTAACAGAAATCCTAATGTATGTAATCAATTCCACATTAACAGAAATTCTAATGCACATAACCAACCATACATTAACATATAAATCCTAATGCACATAACCAACCATAAATTAACATATAAATCCTAATGCATGCAATCAATCCCACATCAACAGAAATCCTAATGCATATGATTAATAATACATTAACATATAAATCCTATTGCACATAATCAATCCTACATTAACATATAAATCCTAATGCACATAACCAACCGTACATTAACATAGAAATCCTAATGCATATAATCAATCCTACAAAGACATTAATCCTAATGTATGTAATCAATCCCACATTAACAGAAATCCTAATGCATATAATTAATCCTACATTTACAGAAATATTAATGCATATAACCAATCATATATTAACATATAAATCCTATTGCATATAGCCAACCATACATCAATATATAATCTTAATGCATGAAATCAGTCCCACATTAACATAAATCCGAATGCATATAATCAATCCCATATTAACAGAAATCCTAATGCATATAATCAATCCTATCTTAACAGAAACATTAATGCATATAACCAATCATACATTAACATTAAAATCCCAATGCATATAATTAAAACCCAATGCATATAATCACTTCCATATTAACAGAAATCCTAATGTATATAATCAATCCCACATTAACGTATAAATCCAAATACATATGATAACGAACTAGTTCAGTACTTTGCAAATATACATCTATGAAGATACAATTCCTAAATGCATAAATAACACGGAAACAATGACAGAATACAAAATAAAAAACTATATATGTCTCCACTACAAACTATAACAGTAGAACGTATACAAGAAACGGAGACAAACTGTATAATTTACTTTAAATATAGACATTTGATTAAAATATATAGAGATATAGATACATATATACATATATGTATACATAGGCCCCAGTACTAGACATCAGTATAAACTGTCACATTGCAGACATCCTAGCGATATGACAAATATTCTTAAAAATACACACACACACACACACACACACACACACACACACACACACACACACACCACAGACTTGTTTAAGTTAAGTTGCCTTTAGAAAATAAAATTGACCAAAAGACTTTAAAGCGGGCAAACCAGTGTTTGAGCATGTGCTTCACACACATACGAATAAAAGTGGAACGGACCCCAAAAATTGGATTTATCAGTGAATGAAGTCTATATATAGGATTTAAAACGACAGTGTATGGATTTTTCCAATATATCTATTTTAAAACACTTTCAATTATGAGAGGAAAACATGATATAACTTTGCTAAATCTGTATAATAACTCTAGAAGTAAAGACATTTTCAAAGGAGGGTCACATACAATCTTAGGTAGGAGAATGTTTGAGAAAAACACTTGTAAGCGAGTTATACTTAGCACAGAAAAACAAAGCGAAACGTTGCTTAAATTAATTGATTCCAGGCGTTATGACTTTTTCAACTGGAAACATTAAAGTGATGAGTATCATTCAAAAAATAGTAGTACTGTTGTGGTTTTTGTTTTCGTATTTTGCATATTTGAACTTAGCCATAATATAGGGTACGATTTGCATACCTGTTTTTAAAAAAAGAAACAAGGGCTGGGTTTGTAAACAAGAATTTTGATTGGTAAACTATATAAAATGCGGGAGGAATCTGATTGGTTCATTCTCTGCCTCGTGTCCTTCTTAACCGTCACGCTTCGGCCAAGAAAGTCAATACTTACCTGAACACAGAAGTGAGAAGGTCAGAACCAATCGTCGCCCAAAGGACAGCTTCTTTTCATATTTAGGTAAGTCAGAAAACCTTAACATCACTCGTAAGATCTAGTTTCCTTTCCTTTCTTAACTTCTTCTTTTCACATTTTATTTCACGAATGACGTTTTATTATTTGTTTCGTTTTATTTCAATTTCCAAAGTCTTTAAAATCAAATCATTCAAACGAAATTGGAGTCGTTAGGATTGCTACATATTTCATTTTGTTCTCAAATTTTGATTAATTATAGACCATTATTAGCACATTTTGGTTTTATTACCTTTATCTATTCCTAGTTTTAATTTCATGTCATATCCACTTTCTTAAACTGTACGTGTTTATGTTTTAATTTTAAAGTAGAGAAAAGCAATTTGAGTTACAAAATTAATTTTAATTACTTTTCGTCATCTGATAAGCTTATAAAACTACTCATTACAGCATCATGTGCTCTTCATCAGTTTGTCTCATAAGATATTCTTTTTCTCTTCAACCAAATTTGACTTTCGCTTGTTTTTTGTGTTTTTTATTCTGGATTTTGTTAATTATCTCAAGCAGTCTAGAATAAGAAGGTTTGGTTTGTGGTAAAGCATATGAATCAATAAAATATAAAATAAAACAAAAAACAAAAAAACAAAAAACAAAACAAAAACGAATTAAAAATAAATATAAAGATATGCAGTATTGGTTTCTCACGTTTGATTTTTATGCAATATGAGATTCGACACGAATTGCCTATGTCGTCTAGGTCCTTTCCCGAAACATAACCAAATGATCCAAAAATAACATTTTACATCTGAAAACATTAAAGAAAAAAAATCGAACATTTAAAGGTATGCAACATTTCAAAGGCAAATAAAACAAACGTATAGTTGTTGATGCTGTTGCTGGCTTAATGCCATTTTCAGCACAAAATATGCTATAAATAAGAGTCCGTCTAACTGGTAGAAGATGTGTCTGGGAATTTCCGGGAAGAACCACCGATCAACAGGAAGCTACTGGCAAGCATTCTCATATATCCACACTGGATGATCGATAAGAGCGAGCTCTTTTATCCAATCGTCTCCCACACCCACGCTGACAAAGATGAGATGTTTGTGATTGGTAAATGTGAACTCTTTAGATTATTCCGCCACCTGGGGACCCAAGATAGAGCTGTGTTGTTAAGTATATAAAGAATTAATGAGAGAGAGAGAGAGAGAGAGAGTACATTGCAACGGTAAAATTCATCATTTTCCATTTCGTTCATTTTATTAATTTATCAATTAGTATATAATTGAAAGTCTTAAGAAAGTCTAGTTTTGTGGATATATTTCTGAACATTTAGGAATATGACAAAATTTATTTCCTTAATTAGCTCGAATTCACAATCAGAACTAAATCTAAAGGCAAAAGAGGAGTGTATTGTAAGATAGATAGAAAGAGCTGGGATCCTTAGGTATTACAATAAGGGGCAATATAAACAAATAGTGAAGAAACATCTTCATTATTTTGACCGCAGGTACACATGGAGAAAAAACACTAAATTCACTCTGTAAAGATCGGATATGAGGGGACTTCTTGCGTGTCTCATTATTGTATGTGGGATATTACGCTGACTTTTGCCAATATTTGAATAGCGTTGTGACTCTATATTATAACGAGAACAACGCTCTTCAGTTTGAAGGTAGAATGATCAGGAGATTTTCGAATATCTGCAGGGAAAGAGTTCCAATATCAATCTTAGATGAGGTAAAGGACGGCTGGAAAATCTGAAATGTATTCGAGAGTGGTGTGATCCTTGGAAGTTATATGGACGATAAATGAAATGTAAATTATCTGCTTTGTGAAGAAAGGTGGATTCAATAGTTAGGCAGTTAGTTATTTGTAATTTAATATAATATGCATTTTTTTCTAGATAGATAGATAGATAGATAGAATGGCCAAAGTTGTTCTGTTAGAAGAGCTTTAATTCGCGAGAAACGGATATTTCGATTCGCCCTGAATAATCGTAAATCATGCTATTATGATATGTACTTTCAGCTTTAGATGATGATGGAAAGCATAATAACTAAACAAAACTGAAGAATCGAAAAGTCAGTTTGCCTCATTGTAATTAAAAGCATCCCTATTTCATAGAATTAGAAGTAACACGTCAGTCACGTGATCGTACATTACGTATTTCAAGATCTTTGCTTAGTTCCATTTGTACTTTTGGATCACCCGGAGAAGAAATTGTAACACAAATATAATCAGAAATTAGTCAGCAAGAGAAATAAAATTGATATATCGTTGACATAAATGCGAAATAGTAAAGGGCATAACACGTAACCGTGGCTGACACTTTGTTGATACTGAATTTAGATATAAAGCTCTCTGGTAGCAGTTTGGTAAATATAATTCGAGCACTGATAGAAGTTTAGCGGTAATTCTGTATTTGTAAAGCTCTTAAACTATCCCCCTTAACCCATACACTACCCAAAAATTTATTGATATCAAGGGACGTTAAATAGATATATTTCATTCGAATCAAGAGATATATTTTGCGATAATATTCAATTAGAAGATAAGAAGCTTCATGGCCTGTAAGAAATCCAGATTGATATTTACATATAAAATTTCTGTCAAACCAAAGGATTATGCACGTTTGAATAGAATTCTTTTAAAATAACGAACTCTATCATTAAGCTCATAGATGGTATATCAAAATGCTTTTCATTAAAAGAAATGAACATTGTGACTCAGCAGTTTAAAATTGAATGCAAGAGTGGAGAGAGAGAGAGAGAGAGAGAGAGAGCATAATACACATTATATTCATAATGGTCAGTGGAGTGGCACTTATCAGTGTTTTTTCAAAATTAAATAAGTAATGATCAGGAATTGTTGTCGGTTTAGCGATATTCTTAAATAAAGGATAGGTTATCCATGGCGGCCTGTACAACCAGGGTAAAAAAAACCGACCCAAGGACAGCTGCTGGTAAGCTTTCTCACATACCCACATTGGTCGAGCCTGAGGCTCGAGCCCACGCGGATAGAGGTGAGATGGCAGGGATCGGTAAAGGCGAGCGCATGGTTAAATACAGCCTCATAAATAAACAACGGTAGATATGAAGTCATTTACACATTGATGCATGAAGAAAGAATTGGGTTGTCCATATGATGTTAATCTCTTTGTCGAACATCATCCGGGTCTCTTTCCGTTTGACTGTCATAAAATATGCTGCCATCATTCTAGTGATCAAAATGACTGAGCTACTATTTTTCTCTGTCTGTATTAAGGACCTTCACGTAAAAAAATCCCAAAGAACTTTGCCCTTTAAATTCTTTTATATAGACGAAAGTAACTTTCAACATGGCAGCGATAACATAGCAGAGTCAGATGTTAATGCAGGAACCATAACAACCATCAATTGTGCATAGGACATTATACTATTAAATTAAACCAAGTTCACGAGACTGTGTGAATGAAATATATTAAACACATCTAATATGCTCAATACCTCATCTGCAAGTAATACTTATGTGTTAGATAGATGATGCGTAACCGGTGAAAAGAAGGCGAAAACTTCCATTTGGGACAGTCGGGTCTTCCCTGTTCTTGATAGTATGTCTATATACTTTTGCATATTTGTTTGTTTTGTCGCTTGTGATAGATATAATTTGGTCTTATTCACCTTTGTCATATGGTCCGTTCTCACATAGCTCACTGCCGAGTTAATATTGCCTATCCACATCCTGATTTCTTGCATTACTTCAGCTGTAGATTCAAGAAATATTGATTGACAAGCATGATTCTTGGAATACCCAGAAGAATCCCACATAAGCTGTGAACTTCCACACCTATGCTCCGATTGTGACCAGTTCTAATACACTGCACACTTTATTTGTAGAAACTAAACAAGTTGAAGATGCATTGGACACTGTTACTGTTGACCATTTGCTCTGTGATCCTCTGTCAAAGTGCCATGGCTCAAGATGAAAGGAAAGTCATTACATACAACACTGCTCTGCAATTTAGCATTCCATTCAAAGAGCAGAGGAGACGGAATCTACTGAGAGGCTTAAAAGCTTTAAGTGCAGATGTTGCCTGCTTGCAGGAGGTAATGCTGTATATATATATATATATATATATATATATATATATATATATATATATATATATATATATATATATATAATTGTGTGTGTGTGTGTTTTGCGTCTTCATTATTTTAAACAGTTTTGCTTGTCCGTGCCGGAATGTAAATACATATTGTTTAAGCGTGTCACTGTGTGTATCTTTGCGTATACTCTTTATCGTATTCAAAAGAAAGATCTCATGTAATTCAAAATGAAATAAACCTTAATTTTTCCCATAACTTTCTCCAACTTTAGTGCCGTTATAGACGTATCTATGAAGATTCATGTGTTTGTTTCCTCTCTTTCCCATGTTCTTACTATCGTTCTGATTTTGTTTGTTTATTTGTTTGTGAAATAAAGAGACTGAATAATTTATTTCAGGTTTACGATGGCTCTGATGTGGAATGGTTGTTGCCGAGACTTAGGAAAACGTATCCGTACTCCTTTAGTTTCACGCATGAAACGGTCACAACGCTGAAGGTAACCGAGGAACCTCCGTGCAATCGCCAGAAAATTACCGAATTCCTTACATGCGTATCGAGCCACTGCTCAGGATTCAACACGAGTGTGCACGAGGATAGAATTTCCCTCCTTTTGTGCTTACAAGCGCAGTGTGCAAGTCAGGTGTTTAGTCTCTCACAAGATTGCTTGACGTGTTTCTTTCTCCGAACAGATCTGACAGAGGCAGCTAATGTGTAAGTAAGCTCGGGTATAAGATAATTTGTGTTTATGTACTAAACCATGTGACGGATGGATTCTACGTTCAACATCTAAATATTAAATTGTCATTATATATTCGCCATTACGACGTCACGAAATCACGCTGTTACGAGCCGGGTTGCATAACGAGACCGTGTAGGTCAGGTTTGGTTGGTTTAACGTCACATGTGACACATTATCTACTAGCTATATCAAACCGAGATAATGAGAGCTAAGTACAATTCTCCACGTCAGGAGTTTACGGCAATGTCTTGATTTATTGAATTTTTTCTAATCTTTTCTTTAGCAAATAATAACAGCCATCCACAATTTTGCTGCCTTGTTTGCAAATATTTTAATTTCCGTCAAATTCATTTCTTAGAATTTCTGTCGGTTTTGTACAGTATGCACGGTGTGTGCCAACTGAACACGAAAAATGAGCCAACAGATTTGGCAATTTCTTGTGATCATTCATTATTTCCATTTACGTGTCATGAAAAATAGTTAACTTTTGTAAGAAATATGATGCACAAATTTGCAGTTTGATTTGGCTGGAAATGTTTTTTTTTTCTTTAAAAAAAGTGTTTTCAAAAATTGGTTTTCAGTTCCGCTTCACTCTGAACATTTTCTATTACTTTCTGGAATTGTACAGGGTTTTCTTTGTATGTGATTTAAAATATTCTATATAAATATATGTCAATGTCTCATTTCATTCAGTAAAAAATTTTGTCAAAATATCAAAAGAGAGGAAAAACATACATTTTGTCTTTTGTTAGTCTTTATTTGCTAATAATAAAGTCATTCGATCTTTTTCCCACATACTGGTGAATATTATTTATGCCACGAGTGAATCGTCTATAAAATCCGATCATTTCATACAGCCAGAGTTAAACAAAAACAAGCAAAAAACGTGATAATAAAAACATCTTAAAAATCTTGTTAGTTGTTAGTTTTAATTGTAAATTTGATTACTTTTGAGGACTCATAATTAGCTTGAATCTAGTCATAATATTTAGAAAAGGAACCCTATCCGAATGTATGTATATATACGGTTAGGGTTCCATTCTGTTAAGGTTGTAAAGTATGTACGCCGTATCAGTTGTATACCACGAGCTGTATACATTTTTCATTAAAAGAAAGAGGCTTGCTGAGTTTCCTTTTAATTAAAAATGTATACGACGAGTGGTATGCCATTGATACAGCGTAGATATTATACATATTTTTATATCACAAACAAATGCACATATTTTCTCTTTGAACGGTGTTAAGATTGACTATAGACAACTGTGTATTGACCGAGAGAACAAGAAACGTAATCAGATAGCACGGATGACCCGTCGCAGTGCAGCAAATACATAAACGTAGAATGTTATCAACGAGTGCAGTATAGGTGATAAAGGACGTAGAAGAGTAACGAGTTATGCCCCACCACTGTCTGGTGGTACGTACAATGAAAACAAAGAGAGAAAAAAGTGGCGAGACATAATGGACTAATCAATAGGCATTAACCATGCGAGTAAGCTGCATTTCATACACTGAATTTGTTTCATTGCACATCGGATTACCTCCATCATCCGTTTTACCTGCAAACATTCAAATGTTTCGCATATGAAAATTAAATTGAAACCAATTGCTAGGGAGTATTGCTATCGAGTACAAAACCTAGCATACATCTTCCACAGCGTTCTACAAGAAGGGTAAAATCCATGTTCTAGAGCGGGCAATGCATGCAAACCTATTTGAGACATTTGCTTGCTTGAGATAGCCAACACTACAGGTCGTTGTTGTATTAGTACGTACGAGTTGTTTGTGTGGCTAGCGCGTGATCGCACCAGACGGCTGTCTACCATTTATGGCGAGATCGAGAAGAAATTATTAAACAAAACAAGGCATACGATTTGGACGTTAATGCAGCTAGTCTAGTTTGAATTCCAAATTAATAAACATTATAATATACAGGATAACTAAGTATTTAGATTCGCGGCTAGTAACTTATGAGACTACTTCATTCTTTCCTCAGGTGTTTAAACCCGCAGACGAGCATAAATGTGCCTGGTCTCTTGTTGTTCAGCAAACATAAGATCACCAGTACAAGCGCAGTGGAGCATCATCCAGGATTAATGGAGATTGCAAAACAAGGCTACCTTCAAGCAGATGTACGTGATTTGCAGAGAATGATATCAATACATGAATATTTCTTACTCGTCTTTCGAAATTTTTCTTATAATCAAGCGTTAATCCTAATCTTTGTCTCCAATCAATCAAAATTTATTTTGCGCAGCTGATATAGGAATGAGCTCTTCTCATTGATGATGCCATTTATTTATTCATTTATTGCACTTTTAATACTTTTGCTTTTGTCTTCTGCAGTTGTGCATATGTGGAATACAAATAATTATACTACAAACAGATTAAAGTGTCCTGTGTAAATCTACTTTTCGTGTCATGAAATAATGTTGACATACGTTTGCATTTTCCTGTAAATCACTATTTTATATGATAAATGTTTTTCATTGTGTATAATGCATTAGGAGCATGCCATTAAATATACGTACCATTTTAACTGTTTCAGATCGATACAATAGGTAGAGTTGTATGCACACATCTAGCAACACCGTTTTTGGGAGATCTCTATCCAGAAGGTAAATAACAGTAATTGTAAGAAGATAAAATCCAACGAAAAATGCATGGAAATTATAGAAACGTTTTAAATCATTGCTCAATATGTTTGAACTTTTACCTAGATTTGTTTGGTTGCTGAAATGTTAATGAACGGCAGAGTTTTAGCACTGTTAAAATAGAGACTTTAATTTACTGGCTAGAGGGAAAACTAACAAATCTTATGACACAACAAAATATACTAGCATATGAAATCTGATTATCATAGGCTTTTTAAATGAAATGAAGGGATGTTGCATGTTCAGATGTGAGTGCTTGTGTTTTTGCATGTACAGTTTTGTAATATCGCACGACTATTAGGGTACCGTTCAAAATACTTCAAAATATTGGGATATGATATGGACTATAATCTATACTGTCAGAGAACCATTCACGAAACAAGACATTTAGATATCATGGGGATATTATCTGGACTTCAAGGTATCATTCAAGACAGACACTTGAACACATTGGGATATGATAGGGACTTATTTGGAATACCAGTGTACCGTTCAAAACACATACTTGAAAACATTGGGATATGATATGGACTATTAACGGAACTGTTTTGCAGATACTTACAAGGTTGCTTGCACTTCGGCCCATTATGTACTGGTGTGTGCGTAAGTCTAATTGTGGGTTTGCAGGCAGCGACAGAACACATTCAGATAGGTATATTGACCAGTAGTTTTATTGGTTCCTTATGACTGATAGAAATTGAAATAAATGTTAATAATTCTACATCAACATAGTTTATCGCACAATTAAACATTTCAGCTATTACAAAGATGATGAATATGTCAGTTCATTAGGCCACCTAAAAACGCTACTTCGTCATGACAGTGCAGTATGATTAATTACTGAATCACAGCCCGTTATTGTCAGCAAATGAAAACATATTTTTCACAGGAATTGTGTAATAGTGATAGTGACATGCAATGTTTCCAGATTCTGAGTCTAGTGACTAGAGGAGTTAAGTTTAACTTGATGATGTTCGATAAGGAGCAATCGAATATATAGGTTCTTTTTATATATGTAGCGGCGCTTCCGTACAGTAGCTATGTGGAACAGAACCTGGCGGAAGTTAATAATCTCCTGACAGTTGTCAACGGTACGACGCCACTGGTTTTAGCTGGAGACTTCAATACTGGTCCTAGCCTGCCTGACAGTGGTATTTGTGAACAAAATCCAGGTAAACCACTAAAATTTTCAGATAGCGACATATGTAACAAAATTATGTCGTTGCAGCTTTTCATCGTTGTTGGGCTGGTTACGAGCTCAAATATGAATATAACGCTCTTCAGAACTATAACGTTTTGCACAAACCCTGTTGAAAGTTACCAAAATCAAGAACCCTGTTGTGAACGACATTATTTACACAAATCAGCATTGGACCCATATACACTGCAAAATGAAGTTGGAACGAATATGTTATAATGATATAACTAATTTTGTGTATTTCAGATTCATATAGAATATTAGACAGCAGTGAAGCCAACCTAACCCACACTATACTTGATGATTGCACATTTTGTACCAACAACTCATGGACTGAACACGAGTGCGACTGGACGATAGACCACATCTTTTTGCGAGGTCACACCTTTAAGGAAATCAAGGTAACGGAGAATCGCTAAGTTTATACATTATCTAGAATAGTCTTAACCATAGTGGTAGTAACATTTTCTATTACTCCAATATAATATATTTTCCCTTATTCTATCACGTAAAATGTGTTGGACGAAACTTGATAGATTTACATATAACCACTAAAAGATGGATTGCATAATACAGCGTGGTGTGGTGAGAGAGGTGATCAACCAGTAGATAAGTTTGCACAGTTTTAGCGGCACATCAACACACTGCTTGCAGTTTAGTGCCGTTTAGTGCCGATTAATGGGTGTTTATCGCAATAAAGACTAGCAAAGAAAGAACACATATCCACACTCCTTTAAAACAACCCAAATCCTTAAAGTATAGGTTGCAACTATTGTACATAGCCCTATTAAACGTCGAAGATTTTTCCTTTTTGTACATCAACACGAGACTCATCGTAGGGCTGCAAATGTTGTCTCTATTAGTCCACCTACCATATGCAGAGGGACTCATCGGGGCCTCAGATGGAGGGATCTACTGGACATGTGTGTGAAAATATGGCTAAAGTAAGGTCCCTACCTTTGTTCATCGTTTTTGTAACAGCTGAAACATATTTTCAAATAAAGAAGATAAATATTAAGTGAAGGCGAATGACAATACGAAGTAAAACACAAATACATTTTATGAGGTTTTCCTACTGAAAGTAAAACAAGTTGTACAAGATGTATTAATATGAATAAAGATTTATATTTGAAATGCTTCGGTGATGCTGCGGAGCTGATTTATCCAATATTTTCATCCTTCTATGCCATTTTTGCTCTCATCCTCAACGAATTGACATTTAAGGGCACCATAGCTTCACCGAGGGATGAGTTTCTAACGTTGTTGATAAGGTAACATTTTGGCAGATGATCACGGAAGTCATGATATTCGATCTTAGATCGGAGTCCAATGGCAATGGTGAGGGTTTAAACTCCCACTTGTCGTATTGTATACTTGAATGTAGGTCTGCTTAGAGATTGACTGATGTTGTTTCTAACTTTTCAAAAATCTCCACTCGTAGCACGTAGAGTCTAGCTTAGCTAAGACGTCTATGCGTCGCACGTAGCCTACCATAGCTAAGTCCTCCACGCATTTCACATGGAGTCTTGCTTCTTTATTGATTGTTGTGTAATCATTAGCATTAATCATCAGATAGAAAACAGTAAAAATTCAATTCAGTTTTATAATTATATCTTATTTTTTCAAGAAATGTTTGTCTTGCAATGAAGGTACAACTGCACACGGTCCATTAATTCTAATCTGCGTCATTGTTTGATTCCCTTTATCCAGTTATTAAATCCAACATGGATAGAATTGTCAGATTTGGTCAGCTGTGTGTCATCAATGGCATCCAAAATGTCAGATTACCATACCATGGAGGCCTCAAATTATGTCGGCTCTGTATCATTAATGGCATCCAAAATGTTAGATTGCCATAACATGGAGGCCTCAGATTATGCCAGCTATGTGTCGTTAATGGCATCCAAAGTGCCAGTTCGCCATACCATGGAATCATCAAATTCTGTCAGCTTTGTGTCTTTAATGGCATCCAATGTTCCAATTTGCCATAGCACATAAGCATGAAGATATGTGTTCTTGGCTTCATTTCGTTCGCCAAGGAACATTCCCGGCATGTTCGTTAAGGGCAAGTGACCATGCTGTTACTATTTCTTTATTCAAGTAAAAATTCACTTGAATAAACTGCGGATACATACAATTTTTCCAGATGACACTCTGGCATCTTTTCCCGATTCATGTAGAAGTAACTGCTAATCAGATCGACTGAATCATTAGTTTGTCCATTGCTTTTAATTCGATAGGTGCAGAATGAGTCAAGAACGACATTATACAAATATACCAATTGACATTCTAGCATCGTCATTATCGTCGCTGGCATAGAAAATATGCCGAATTCTGACTTGGGAAATCCACACAAAGCTTGGCACAACATTTGCTGTTTTCAATTATCATTCGAAACAGTTCATTCTCTGACATATATATTTTTCCTTTCCTTGTTCTTTGTTTTAGGCATGAAGGGTATTAAACATCTAATACCGCGTTGTCCTTCATGTGGTGGAAATGAGTTAGTAATGCCTTGACAAGAAACGTGGATCTAATTTGGGGTCCTAGGTCTTTTACAGTTTGAATAATCACAATTTGTCCAACTTTCGTCAGAGCTTGTGTGTGACATTTTGGTCGACGAGTACGCTTATTGAAATTATTTTGTTTGTGCCAAAGTAACATCGAGTCACTATCAATTTAGCGATGGAAGCTATTTTGTGAACAGCTGATTTTATTATATATTCTAAACCATGCGCTCATTGTCGTTCTACTCCTAGTACATATGATTCATCTGTTACAGTCCACTGTTTAATTATTTTCGACATATAGGTTTAGAGTGACGTTTCCTTTGGAGAATATATTATTTTGTTAGCGTTCTCATTTTGTACTAATATTAACCTTACTAAAATAAGGTATACTAACTGGAAGATAACGAGTCGTTGCGTTTTACCTGTTTCCGCCTTTATCGTAAGCATGTCTGGTAAATTCCACTTTGAAATGAATGACTTATGTCGGGTCTGATTCCCATGACATCGTTTAGTGTTTCTATGTCTATGTCTAGCAGACTCCGAATCAGAATCACAAAATTTCCTGAGAAACGGATTCCAACTTTTCCGTTCGATCAGATGTCTACGTGTCCTAATTATTTACAGATTCCATATCTTCAACGATACGTTGGGCATCCTCATCGTAGTCCATACTGCCGGTAGAGGAATCTTTAAAACAATCTGTTACCATAGATACTTTACATTATCTTGAGCATGTTTACAAGGAGTTCCACTCATGTGTAATTAGTCAATGTGACAAAAGCCATCATAAAATCTGAGAAACATTTTGGTACCCAATGCTTAAGTGGACAGTCTTCATGAAGCGAAATACGGGAAGACTTCTCTCACTCATTTGAATATTTGTACTTGTGGATATTCAGGCTGTGTGGGCCATGTTCAACCCCTAGGTTAATTTTAAGTTGAGAAATAGACGGTCAGGCCTAAAAGCGTTTAATTGGAGTAGATTTTACTTAATGCTTTAAACAATTTTTACTCTTATGCAGAGATATATTCGTTTTAACTAACGGCCATCTTCACCATCACTAGGAAGAGAAATCCATGTGACGGCATTAGAAATGAAAGTAGTTGATATTGGTGCAGCTAGAGGGAACCCATATGACCCAGGCCAATACAACGGAAATGTTAGGCTATATATTTTTATCTGATTATCCACAACTTTGAAAACTGGCACAGTATATTAGAACTTAATGAAGATTAATACAGAAAACATATTTGAAGATGGGTGGTTTCTTTTCTCTATAAGTTGTATTATACAAGTTGTTTAAGGTACAGCCATGAACCACTTGGTATGTATGCTTCTCAATTTGTATGCCGATGCTTGTCAAAGAAATGGTGTTTTTTTTCATGGCGACTTAAAATTTTGTTTCCCTTTTATGCACTTTTAGCGTAATAAAGTTTGAGATAGGGAAATAAAACATGGAATAGGTCAATGAAACATTGTTAGTGAAACATAGGATAGATATATGAAACATTGTTACTTTCTTTGCCTGCCGAGTAACTTTACAGTCTTCTTTCAAAGGACATTTTCAGAATTTATTATTGTGAACTTCTATGACTCCACCACGGATGGCGGGGACAAATTTCAACGAGTCAGCTTATTGAATGTAGTCTCTTTTCTGTACCAATATGTTTATATACAGTCTGTAGTCTAAGAGCAGAACCTCTTGCAGATTTTCTAGGGGTTCGTTTGTTTGTTTTGATTATTTGAACTGTTTAAGTTTTTATTTTTTCATTTTTTACATAGATTGTTTGCACATCAGATGTAAATGACCGTATATTTTATTACTTTTGAGAGGAATTATATCTAAAACAGACGGCTTACTGTTTTCTTAACCTGGAAGGATTTGTTCATTGTGGTATGTATTGTGGTATGTATAGACAAATACTCACCATACTGTCTGGCAGAATTTCTGTGTAGCAGTTTTCTCATGTAAGTCTAAAGTAAAAATATGATGAAAGGAATTGTAGCTCATTACTTCATTTTCCCATCATGCTTTCAGAGAATATTTGATGACCCCAAACTAAGGAAGACGTACCACATATCTGACCACTACGGAGTGATGGTCACATTCGTAGACAACATAATCACGGAAGATGATGAAACGAGCACCCAAGTTACTGAGACCAACAGCGACGCTCATAGGTCATCAGTACTATCAATAATCACATAACAAAATGTAGACTTTACATAGCTGTTGCGAGTACGATTATCACGTAGGACAAAATAGGTGATGGAATGACCCATTGTCACTAAGCCTAGAACAACATAAGCCATACATTTTCTGTCAGCGTCGGACAAAGCAGAATGCAGCAGAAATCAGCTTATACAGACAGACTTAGCATGTTGTTTCAAGTGTGTTTGTGTGATATAACATGGGGTTTTCATTATAGTTTTTGGTAATATTAAAAACTACTTTTCGTAATTATTGTCTTAATTATTTATTCTATTCATATCCCCAGGACGTAAAAGGAAACCTCAGTGTAATCCCTTTCTAAATCATTATTGCTGCGATGAAGAAAAGGATATAATTCTATTTATTTACAAAATGAACATGTAAAATCTTCAGTCTGAAAATTTTGATCAAACACCAACCATTCGAGAGTGTGCAGAATTATTATATATTGCTAGTGATAATTCCTTATTCCGAACCGATGAAGTGTTTAGAAACCTAAAGTTTTAGGAATAGAATAACAGGTCGATGGAACTTAATTTTGGACACAGGAAGAAATATAAATACTTAGGCACAAATATGATAGACGGGTACATAAAATATAATTTCTAAATGTACTAAGCAAGATGTATATAAGAAGATATAAGTTTCTTGGCTCCTAAATAAAGAAAGGAAGAAGATGGAGACAATGTGCAAGGTTAATTAAAGGTAACAGTTAATGTTTAGTTCAGAAAGTTTGAAGAATTAAAGGTTTTTGAATTAGAGGCGTGTGGATTGGTATCGATGTATAGGAGATAATATCACAATGTAGGTAATGTGATGGATAATCAGGGACGGTTTGTGACCTGAAATCATTTCACTATAGTAAACATTGCAAGTAACAATAGATAACCATTATAAAAACTATCCTACTGATAGGAAGAAAAAACTAATGATGTACGTATTGCCTTAATTAACCATTTTCAACCAGATTTCAGTGACTTTGAAAGAAAACTAAAACTGAAAAGCAAATTTTAAAGTAAATTTTGTTTCTCCGATAATACGTAACCAATCACATTACATTATGAATATTAACATGCTCCCTCGCGAATCCAGTCCTAGTAAAAGACGAAAATCGTCTTTTCAAGTTAATATCAATAGAGAGAAGTCAATAACTCTTGCTCGTCGCTTTTGCGCCACCAGGTGTCGCTACTTTCTGGTTGAGCGTGATACTAAGGGACAATTGATTTAGTACGTACGCATGGAGCGGGGAGCGGGGTTAACCCAAAAGCATATGGTTGTGTATTGGGGTGGGGGGGTCTACTGGTAATGTACGTACGCATAGGAAACGGGGAGGGGGGGATCTCGATAATAATTTGACAATACGTAATCTGTTCGACTGCGTTCATTCGGTGTTTGGATTTTAGCGGACACTAGACAAACTTCTTAAACTTACGCAGCTTATTTCTTTGATTGCAGCCAGACATTCAACTTCGGTGGATTATCTGTTTTATTAAACACGTTAATATTATTAATCCTTGATCGTTTCTACGTGGATTAAATATAGGCCGTTCTATAGAATTGGGTATGGGGGTCAAGCATACATACGCAGGTGGGGGCGGATTTGTAAATGTATTCATGCATACAAGGAGGGGGAGGGGTCAAGCTTTGCCAGATTTTTGCGTACATACTAAATGGATGGCCCCTAACGACGATGTTTGTATAGCATAGTGACAGCTTGTAAGTAACATGATTCAGTAATAATAATAATAATAATAATAATAATACGGTTTTAGATAGGCTTTAATTTACATTTTCTTAAATTATTTACACTATAAGAACAAAATGTAAAAAACCCCAAAACATTCATTCGTGCTATAACACCTCCTTTACTGTTTATAGGTTCGTCAAAACTGGGGATAAACCTACTTTGCATACAGTATGACGTCATGTAGATACATTTCGTTAGAAAGGGGGATCGTCTCAAAATGTCTCTCTCTCTCTCTCTCTCTCTGTGACACTCATCCACTTTACAAATTGTCTCATCATATGATTAAGCTAAGTTTATGAGCATAAATTGCTGATGTGTTTTACAATATAACTTAAAGTAGGTTTAATCATTCTTGTTATTTACTTAATGATACATTAATGCAAAGAATACAGTTCTGTTAACTATTAATTTTATGTCTCCAATTATTAGATTGAAATCCACATATAAACAAGTCATTTAATCTTCCTATTTTATGTATGCACTATGTTCTACGGGTTTTGAAAAGTCTATTATATGACGTAATCTTTAGAAGCTGTATTTGCTTGAAAAATTGGTATGCTCTACACTGATGAAAGTTATCATAATAACTAAATAGCAATGAAGTGATCGAAGCACGCAATCATGCACGCATGCACACACTGACACACACACAGATATATATATAACAGATATATATATATATATAGATATATATATATATATATATATATATATATATATATATATATATATATATATATATATATGATACTTCACTTGTCTGTGGTAGATCTGTCTGTCTGTCTGGAGAAGATTTTTAAGTGCCATTGGAGTAAGAACCATTCAACGTTTACAAACGAATTTTTGCTAACCTTTTGTTATGCCTACGTGGATAAAATGAATTAAATTTTAAAGGCATTACAGCCGTCTTATTATTACATATTTTAAAACTGTTTATAGGTGGACATGTTTTAAAAAACAATAAAGCATTGTTATGAAGTATAATCGTAAACCTCTCGGGTCAGAAAAAAGAAAGAAATTTAAGTCACATTTACATTAGCATGTAGCTGACCTAATTAAATTTTCTGCAAATTTCATCGATTCGTTTATTTATTTAGTTTTTACACATTTTGTAAAATTGTTAGGACTTTTACGTTATGAAATTAAACCTTGTCAGAACTATTAAACAATAAGAGTTGCCACTGACAAAGATAGGAAAATGTCTCGCTTTTTCGCATTTTGATCTAAATAAAACCGAGACAAGAAATAAAAACATAGATAACCAAGTGAAAATATCACATATACTCATCTTCATTCTCGTGGCACAGAAGCTGAGTAAAAAAAGATAATCATTTCAATTTTCTATTTTGAACAATAGTTAAACACCCCACAGTATCGACATTCTTCCCCTTGGTGGGATATTAGGCTGTTTAATTAGATGCCATGGACGATGCTTTGTTCCATTTCTTTATTTGTTGGTAACGCTGACTTTTTAAACCAGCGCACTTATTAATATCAGATGGTATAGTACCTCTGCATGAACAAAGACCGAATCCTGCGATACCGATATGTGAATGTACTGATTGAAAACAATACAATTTAATTATGAAAAAGGACATTATACACACTAGTAGAAACACATTAAAATATGTTCAGTAGATAAGGCAAGGAAATTGACCATTATGTAGGAAAATGAAATAACAAAATTCTTCTGCAGACATCTACAAACTCGAAATAGAAGCCTGTAGAGATAATTAGTATTTTTTAAAATAAATCTTATTGTTTTTATTTGCTTCAATTTCTAGCAGTTATTTGAGTTATTGCTCTGCTGTGTGATAATCAGTATTACCCGAATTCTCTGTAATCAAGTGAGCAGCCGTCTTGATTGAATTATTTCAGTCGGGTTTTTACATCATGCAATGTGCACCCTATGGTCAAGCTTTACTTGATGCATATATAGACAGCTTATATTTTGCTATAATACTAGGTGGCTAATGTTTACATAGATAGCTCTGCGGGATCTTTGTACATATAGGAAATAGGAACATAAACCAGCGAGTCTAATATATTAAGCTCACTATGGAATTATAATAAAACAGTAGCAATAGTACATTAGTCTCTTCTTCGAATAGTTGTGTTGAATAGTTGTGTAATATCGATCTGGACTTAAATACTGTACAACTGTTGCGGATAATGCCAACCAATATATGCTTTACTTTTCATTTTAAGCATTCTTCTTTGATACAGATATCCCTTTTATAAATATTAGTATCTTCTTTTAACTGACTTTTCTAATCAATATATCTCTGAGAGAGCGACAGGAGAGGACGTTGCCTTTAACTCTATGTTCTTTCCTTTTAATGTGGCTGCAACGTCTTTGGATATTGTACTTGTGGTAAGTATACATGATTTAAGCACACGGGTAATACAAATGACTGCTCGGATGTGTTCGACAAATCATCCTGAATTAGTCTAAATAACATTAGTTTTAGCTGTTATTAAAATAGAGAAAAGGAATTTTGTCAGTCTAGACAATACCAGCTTCTGAAGTACACTGTATAAATTACAAAATATATAAAATGTAAACAATGGCGTCGGCTTCCTTTTTACAATTTACCTCTGCAGTCCAGGAAGTGAGAATGACCAAGCTGAGCTAGCAGTTTGTGATAGGAGCGCGTCTTGAATAAAGCCACCTTATAGCCCATACTACAGCAACAGTCATACATGAAAATAAAAGGAATCAGCAATTCTTTTCACATTACCTCAAATTTATATCGTCTTTTTTTAATACCCAGCACAATCAGTGAGGAAACCCGTGGAAATTTGTATTTTTTACAAATCTAACCCCCTATGCAAAATCCGAACCTGTAAACCGCCAACTAAAACAAATATGTAAATTTACGCAATTATTTTGCTTAGTTTCATATCATCATGACTGATGCTTTCGATAAACGGGTAGATTAACATCAATGTTATGTATGCAAAAATGCTAATTATACTTTTTTTGCTGTTACTTACGTAATATACCATGCGGCGGTATTTTGTGTGCGATGTTATTAAGTATGGTGTAATTAGAAGCATTAGAAAACAAAAATATTTAAAGAAAAGTTAGAGGACAGTTGCGTTTAAGATAAGCTTCCAAAATTTAGGAGTCATGGAAATAGTTTATACATTACTTTTCTGTTTTACAACTTGTGTGCTTGCACGCTGGATCAATACTAAGAAATGTAAACAAAAATGTAATTTTGTGTAGAATCAGAGTAAAAACATCTGTAGTTGGCTTAAAATATTTGCCTTTTTAGAGCGAGATCACAGTGATATAAGTGCCTAACTATACTCAAGGTCTCCAAACTATTTAGTATATATAATTAAGTACCACCAAATTACAACATGATAAGGTTAAAAGCAAACAATAAAAATAAAAATGTATACATAATTTGCGTAGTAAACAACCTAGTTGTCAGAACGCCATATAAGAGGAGGAGGTATTGTCCAAAGTTCACACATCGGAAGCCTCATAACACAATGGTAGCAAACCACAAAAACAAGAACTGTGCAATGAAACCCTTCTTTGTAAACATAACAGACCAGTTCAGCAGGATAGACTCAAGGAAGGATCTGGCCCAAAGTATCGCTTGTATACCTATGGGTGAAGGCAACACATACAGTGATAACTGCGAATATGGTACTCTCGAGCAGGAAAAATAAAAATATCCAAAACACCTCATATCAAACGTGGTCACACCATGTGCAGTAGAAACTGGTTCCATTCCGATCTAACATGCATTGTAGCATAATGATTAGCTACTGAGGTGAACTGTTTGTAAAAGCACTTGGTAAACACTAGATAAGAAAATAAGTGATAACCTAATCGACAGTTTTAAAGATTATAGATTTACAGAGTTGTAAACTGAAATATACTAAGGTTTTCTCAGTTATAGGCGCAAAGACAAAACATAAACCACCCAAGAATTTACTAATTCAAAAAATTTGAAAGCACAATTTATGTACATAACATTATCAAACAAATGAACTTCATATTTGAATAGAAACAACGAAACAAACAGGCAATTCACTCTGATCTTCGTCTACTCCTCAGTTTATTGCACAATGTGTTAAATATAAGTCAAATAAATTTATAAATATAAAGATATACTACACAGAAAACAACTCATACAAGCCATTAGATATGTTAGACACTTACAAATAGAGAACATGATTATTTTAAAAGTCATTTTACATTTTATGAGAATGTTTCTCTCATAAACTCTTATCAATGCTCTTTTCTATGACCAGAAGGAGAGAGAGAGAGAGAGAGAAGAAAAGAGTTATGGCTCTCTGAACAAAAGGGGTGTCATCACAACGGTGTAGATACGGCTACATCTTTTGAAATGAGGTGCGGGAATCGATGTAACAAAGGACAGACAGAGTCTCCTGATTTTTAGACGAACTAACTTTATATATATATATATATATATATATATATATATATATATATATATATATATATACACATTCTAGAGACACATCTTATAAAACCTTTCTATTTAAAATACCCGAAATAAGATTACACTTTTCCTTTGAGCTTACCTACTTCATACATTTGTATAATTTCTCCACTTTAGAATATAATACAGATAGTTAAATCTCGATTAACTTCATAGTAGCCAAAGAATATAAAATCCAATAGTTGTGATTAATACAATAATTGTTTTATTACTTAAAGAATATTTTATTTCCACATTAAATCTAAACATGAAATTGGTATCTAATTAGTCCTTTCGAATAATAATTACCATAAATATGAATGAATATACGTTCTTTGAAACAATTAAACATTTCATTAGAGTATAATATAAAATAAAAGGAACTCAGAAAAATGTTGCAAAATATGAACTTTACCGTTAAAATCTCAAATATTAAAAAGTCTCTATTCTTTAAAGAAGTTTACGAACACAGACTATTCTAACCTTTAAGAAAAGACGTACAGAGTTTCCTGATTCTCCTTGGAAAGAACTAATTTTGCGCAAACCTGCTCTCAATTTATACGCAATTATGAACGTATGCTTATGGCCAATTATGGACCCTCGTCTAGTTTTCTTACGTTCGTTCGTTTCGAATCAGAACGAGGCTCCTGTCTCTTTTCTACTGAACCGTCCGTGTCTGAGTATGTCATCAGAGAAACAATTCTGTCGCATCAGCCTGCTCGTTTAAAAAAACGCGTGAATCTCGTTGCTTACTCAATCAAAGAGAATATATGGAACCCGCTAGTTCAGCAACTTGGGAGTTATGCACTTGCTCGAAGATCACTTTAATACAATTTAGAGAAAATTTCAATCTTGTTACTTTTACTAAAATATTCTGTCCTAATATTACTATACCACCAGTACCACCAGGTAGTAAAGCTGATGCCGTGTGTAGCATATCCAAACAAATAGTTTGTAATATGTTTCAGTCCGACCTGTATTGTCCAGAGCAATTTATCGAGGTTGCTTTCGTCACCTAGTCATGTTTCATCTACTTCTCCACCAGGCTGTTTATCTCGTCCTGTTAAACAGCAGCAAGTGTTAAACGTTTTTCCTTAGACAGATGTTTGAACCTTTTACTAAAGGTACATTTCCTCCAAAGTTAATGTTGGTCTAGACGTGTAAAATGCACAATTGTTTGTTAATTTCAGTGCCATGTAATACATTTCTTATTGACAGCATCTAATTTCATTCTCCCCTCATTCCCTTCCTTTAATTTTGGAGACGTTAAAAATAACGCGTGTGTCACCTCCCGTCTTCTACCGCTTTGCATGGCTTCCACAGGACGATTTTTAATACTGCGATATCTCGTGAGATTGTAATCGTTTACACGATTATAAAAGTTCACAAAACTTGTTTTTGAACGTATGCAATGTACCTTTAGTGACAGTATATCTATATTTGCAAATAATTTTCATTTAATATTTCCATCTCTAAAATAACATCTTGATTTCATCACACTTACATGTTCCTTGGATGGGGAAGAATGTGATTACATGTTTAAAATAAGCATTGACGCTTTTTCAACTAATAATAACAATAATAATAATAACAACGACAACAAAAACACTACTGCTACTACTGATATACTTTTACTTCTATAGTGAAACCTGTCTTTAAAGACATCCCTTTATACCAACAAATAATGATCTTTCAAGAAAGGTGGTACGTTTTTCGGGAATATCACATTATGCAAGATGAAACAATCATGAAAAAGTGGTCTTTGATGTCAGGTTGTCTTCTATTACATTGTTGTTTCAAGTTAGAGTTTACTGCAATAATTAAAAATTATCCAAAATCTATAATGTCCTACTTTGTTAATCTATCGCCCCAAAACATAACCCTAGAAAAGAGTGGAGTAGGTAGAAAGATAAATTGTAATGCCTCTAAACACGTAGTTATCACATGCTAAAAATGATGCTTAGACGTGATGTCTACAAATGCTTTATCGTGTGTGCTAGATGAATGAAGAGTAAATACGATGTGATCTTGCTCCAAGACAACAGTATAGATCAGTTGACCGTTCTGAGTTTTAACTTGAATAGGCTGCCGAATATCGAACAACTAACATGTCACTCTGATATGAACAGCGTTTATTTCAATAGGATGTTATCAGTGACTTTATTTGGCTTACATGTCATTAGATGATTGGTTTTGATAAGCTTATCGCACCCTCTATGATAACAGAAAAATAGGCTAATATCTATGTTCTAAAAAGTATTCACTGAGCATAAAATTTATATCATTAAACGAGAGAGGACGTATATAGTATTAACAAACTAAACATTTACTTACATAGAGAAATATATATACAATATTTCCCAACTAAACAGTTACTTATAAAAATAAACACGGATACAATATTAACCAACTAAATATATACTTACATAGAAAGATAGCCATTAATGACACCTTGGTTACAACATTAATATATTCAGATTTTAATGCTGTAAACATAAGTGATGAATCCATTAATACAATAATTACAGTAATTATTTTGTTTTTATACCGTCAGATGTTTGATCAGAACCCTAATTCATTCATTCATAACAGTATATAAAAACAATCCAAAACTCTGCAAAACAACCTTTGAGTCCAGTCAGCATGGATACTAAATAGATTGATCGTTTTGAGTTCTTACAGGTTATTTTGTCTTGCGGCACGAGGATAACATTTGTCTTCTTCTTAAACTGATAAACGCTTGTAAGAAGAATCAAAATATTTTTGTGCGCGTGTCATATTCTATGGAGCGGAACATAGTGATACATACGTAAAGACATCTGCCCGTCCGTACATTCGTGGGTATGTCTGAAATTTGTTTTCTAGAAATAATAGTATAATGGTTGAGTGTATTCAAACCATATTTGGCATATACGTTTTTATCATGAAAGACTATTCCAAGTTCGATTTTTACTACAATTATATTAGATATATATCCATGTATGGACTCAAAGTTTACATTTCTGTATACGAATTAGATTGTTCTAAATGACTCATTATATACAACGGTTACCGCAAAACAGTCGCAGGATTATGTTGATCAAATTTAATTTTAACGAAACGAATGGACTCTGTAGATCTTCCACTGACGGACTTATTAAAATTTTAAAACTTCCGACTGGAGGGTGGGGGGTCATTAAAAGGTAACTACTCTTTCCTGTGTTTAAAGTCATCAGAGTAAATATACATGTGACAAAATAAGAAAATCTTTTAACATGATTTACATGAACTTTCTGTAACATTTTATTTCGAACAACTACTCTGTCAGCAGCTGGTAGTTAGTAGATATATTTGTCAATTGAAAGAAATATATTCAATTTTTGCAACAAGTATATTGAAAGAATAAAAAAAAAGAAAAAATGTCCAACAGGGTCATTTAGGGTTGGATGGTTCTTGCCTTTCATAGCGTTGGATTTGGCGATGATTCTGGTTAATATGCTGTATGAAAGAGGCTTTGTCGGGTTTGTGTGCTTAGATCTAAAAACATATGTTTATGCATGACTAATTATATGCCTTTGAATTTATATGTTAATGTAGGATTGATTATGTGCATTAGGGTTGCTATTTTAAAAGTTTTGGAATAGTTAGTTATTCAAACGTAAATAACAAAATAAGGAGACAGGCTCATATGTTTAAATACGTAAATTAAATAAAACCTAGAAATAATACATGCCTATTTGCCTATCGTTTCACTTCTATACTCTTTTGTTTCAAATTATACCACTTCTTCTTAATTGAATCACAAAGTTCGAATCTGATGCATGCATTAGATTCTTTGCTTAGTTGCAAAACGAGTCTGACTGGTAAAGATACAGCCTGACCATCAACCTGATGTGGGATGCCAGTCACGTCATCTCGAATTTTCATCCGTTTCTTCCATGATGTCATCTTCCACTTTCACGATCTTACGTTTTATTCCCAATATTGCAGAATTTAACAATGAAGAGCTTGGAAGTTTGAGGTTTTCGAGTTTTGTATGTACCACTATTATATCATTAAAGTACATATCGCTTTTGTCGTGATTTGTATCGAGTAAGAACTGACCAAGGTATTCCACTGTTAATTCATCGGCGTTTACTTTAATGTTTTTTTTTAATTAGAATTGATCGAGGCTGTTAATTGCATTTGTCAAGGTCCACTTCTGTTTCTGAAGGTATCATTTCTCTTTGTTTTTCAGATTTATTCCCTCAAGATTTTTATTCCCAATTCGTCGGCTTCAGTGTATTTCTCAGCTTGTTTCAGCCTTTCTTCTGTGCGGCATTTTATTTCGTTAGTTACATCGTAAATAACTTTTTGTTACATCACTGTACACTATGCTGTTATTCTCTTGAACTTTCAACAGTCCTTCAAGTTTTAGAGCTTTTATTTCCTACTAAACGTCAGTGCTCTTCCTCTACGCTGCCTTTGATCTAACAGGCTGGTTCAAAAAGCTATCCAGTCCCTCCTTTGCACGAAGTGAATGATAATTAAGTGTAAATGTTATTGAAATTTTGTAAACACAGCTTTGACTAAAGCACTCAAAAGGCTATTGTATGTCTTACTCGAGTCAACCCAGACCTATTAACCGTTCAGGGTATTCAACTTTAAATTCTAATATAGAATTAGTGAAAACAGATCACACTGACCCGAAGGTGTTGATGTCAAGGGAAAGTTTGCAGTGACATTAAAGAGCGTATATGTGTTAGATAAATGGTTTTGATAAATTATTTGCACCGTTGATAATAATGGAAACACAAACAAGTTCCTATTCGTGTTCTGAAAGTTATGAACGGAGCAAAAGTTCATATCTTTAAACTAATTAGTCACATTTGTACAATTTTAGCCTTCACTTACTTACCAAAATGCGTATTAATACAACACAAATTACTGCAGTTGTGCAGTTTGCTTAATGCTGTACCCATGGGTAATTAATTAATTGATGCAATAATTACAGTTGTTCATTCGTTTTTCACGCACATTTCTCTTATTTGTTTCCGCTCAATGTCATTAGAAAGCAGCTTCATTGTGTTCAAACAATATTTTGTACAAACGTTGTCATCAAGAAAATATAGTCCGATTTCGATTTTCACAAACATTTAGGATCCGATTTACAATCCTTTAAGTAGAAGATATAGCGTTCAGTTTAAAAATAAATATGAGTAATTTTGCAATAAGCAGAATTACGTTTCAGAAAAATAATAATAAAACACTATTTCTTTCCAGCAGGGTCATTTAATATTAAAATGTGGTTTCCCTTCATTAGCATAGATACAATTCTGATTGGCCCTTATGTAAAGGATGAGACATACATGCATTCGTGTGTTACTGAATGAGTGGATGGGATACTTATTAAAACAAATAAAACATTTAACAGTGCTTACATTAATTGTTTTGATACATTTTAGTTCGAACAACTAATCTGTCTTAGCAATCAGTAGTTAGTAGATATATTTGTCAATTTTAAGAAATATTTTCAACTTGCAACATGTATATTAAAAAAAAAGCATTTTTAAAAACAACTGTCCAACATGATCATTTAAGGTTGGATGGTACTTGCCTTTCATAACATTTTCTTTTGTGGAAGGAATGACTATCCAGATATGATTTTGATTGCTACTGATATAAAGCATGAGACATAACCTTACAAGTGTGTTACTGAGTCAATGGATGGAAAAATTATAACATACTAAATAATGCCCTTCTAAAATACACGCCGATTTTCCTGCCAAGAGTACAGGGTAAAAATACCTACTAATAATGACTTAGCCGTCACGCTTCACTGCCGTCGATGATTCTTGTTGATTTGTTGTTTGAAAGCGGCTGCGTCGGCATTGTGTGCTTGAATGTTTTAGTTATATAGGTTAATGTAGAATTGATTATATGCATTAAGGTTTATATTTTATATGCTTTGGAATATTTAGATATGTTACATGGATTCAAATGTAAATATCAAAAATAAATAGAAAAAGTCTCAAATGTTTAAATAATCAAATGAAATAAAACCTAGAAATAATACATGTCTATATACACATCTTTTCACTTCTACGGCCTTCTGTTCCAAATTATTTAACTTGCCCCTAATTGAATCAAAAATTCGATTCTGATATATGCATATAATTCATTATTTAGTTAGGTTTCCGTAAACCCAACTGGTTTAGTACCAGTCTGATTGGTAAAGATGCAGTCTGTTCACCAACCTGATATAGATACCAGTCACGTCATCACGAATTTTCATGCCGGTGTCTTCCATGATGTCATTCTCCACTTTCATGATCTTTCTTTTTGTTTCCATAATGCAGAGTTTAACAAAGATGGACTTAGGCGTTTAAAGGTTTTCGATTTTTCTATGTATGACTATTATCATTAAGGGTAAGGGATATGTCTCTTACTTGTTGATTTGTACAGAACTAGAACTGACGGAGGTCTTCCACCTTTTGTTTTTCAGCTATCACTTTTATGTTGTTTTTAGACTTGTTCGTGTCTGTTAAAACTATAGTTGTCAAGATCTACTTCTACTTCTGTTCCTGAAGTACAGCAATTTTCGTAGCTTTTTTAGATTTAATCTCTCAAGATTTTGTATTCCCCTTTCCTCATTTTTACGTTGATCCTCTTCTTGTTTCAGACTTTCTTCTATGCAACTTTGTCTTTCGTTTGTTACATTGTACATAACTTTTTGTTACATTATTCTCCACTTATGCTTCTATTCTCTTCTCCTTTTGGCAACCATTAAAGTGTAATTGTAGAGTTTTTATTTCCGACAAAACGCTTGATGCCGATCTACCAGGCAGGTTCGGAACGCTATCCAGTCATTCCTTTGCACCAAGTCAATTACGTTTAACTGTGAAAGCTATTTTTCCTTTTTCCTTTGCTGGCATCAATTTAGGTGGATACGTACTGGGTAGAGTACGGTAGTGTCAAAATCCAGTCCTATAGGGACAATTGGATTTGTTATTTAAATTTGTAAACGCTGGTTGGACTAAAGCACTCTAAATGCCAATGTATTTCTTAGCGTAGTCAGCGGGAGCGTGTATCAGATGACAAACATAATACCCGGTAGTGGTACCTTCCACACTGAACTAACAAGACAATGCTTTGTCACGTGTGTTAGAGTAATATGGTGTCATCGTCCTCCAAGACATCACAAAAGTCAACTCAGACCAATTGAACAGATCACACTGACCCGAAGTGTGTTAATGTCAACGGAAAGTTCGGAGTTACATCAAAGAGCGTACGGGTGTTAGATGAATGGTTTTGATAAATTGTTAACATTGTTTATTATCACAGAAACACAAACACGTTCTTATTCGTGTTCTGAAAATTATGAACGGAGCAAAACTTTATATCTTTAAACTAATTAGGTCATATATTTACAAATTAAGCATTCGCTTACGTATAGAAATACGTATTAATACTACATACTTTGCCGGAGTTGTGCAGTTTGCTTAATACTGTTTACATGGGTAGTTAATTAATTGATGTAATAATTATTGCTGTTCATAGGTGTTTTCATGCGTATGCTTCTGCCTTGTTTCCGCTCAGTCATTAGAAAGATTCATTGAGTTCAAACAATATTTGGTACAAAAGTTGTTATCGAGAAAATATAGTCCGAGTTCGATTTTCACCAAAATCAAATCCGATTTACAGGCCTTTATCGATTCACAGTTTGCATTCCAACGCAATTAGAAATATATTAATTTAAATTTAAACGAAAAATATGTTCCAAAATAGATCTCACAGTTTGAGACTTATCAGGGTTTAAGGACTTTCGCAGGGGGGTTGGTGTGTGCAATAAAGTTTCATTTCTTGTGTTTAAATTCATTAAATTTCAGTTATTTTCTCCCTGTCTCTAATGACATCACAGAGAAAATACATTTGAAATAATGTGAAAAATATTTAACATGGTGGAAAAGAATTTTCTTTTATTTCGAACAATAAATCTCTTTTAGCATCCAGTAAATAAAATATATAATTGTCATTTAATAAAAATATATTCAATTTGCAATAACGATATTTAAATTTTAAAGTTACTAAAAGAAACAATTCTGTCAGGTAGGGTTAGTTAAGGTAAGAATATAATTTCTCTTCACTGGCAGAAAGGTTTGGTAGATGGGATTTTGAATTGCCCTCATGTAAAAGATCAGACATACATGCATACGTTTGATACTGAATGAATGGATGAATAAATTATAATAGATTAAATAATGCCTGGCTAAAATACACACTTACTGTATGTGTGTGCGTTGTTTATTTAAAATAATGATACAAATTGTTTATAAAGTTTTCTTTGTTGGCTATCTCTGTTTATCAAAACCATGTTGGCTACCTCTAATGTATAAATGACTAACACCATAAATAATTTTATAATTAAAAGTACTTTAATATATCAGACTCTATCGAAACGGTGAATTGAATATGTTTTCTTTAATGATCATGCCCCAGGACTAGACATCAGTATAACCTGCCACACGGCAGACATCCTAGAGATATGACAAAAAGTCTTAAAAATACAAGCACACACACACAAATATATTATTCTCAAAGGAGGGCTACATACAATGTTAGGTAGGAAACGTTGCTTAAATTAATTAGTTTCAGGCCTTAAGACTTTTTCAACTGGAAACATTAAAAGGAGGGGTATTATTTAAAGATTGTAGTACTGTTGTGATTTTTGTTTGTTGCATTTTTGAACTTATCCGTAAAATAGGGTACAATTTGCATACCTGTTTTAAAAAAAAACAAATAAAAAAAAACAAGGGCAGGGATTTTAAACAAGAATGTTGATTGGTAAATTATATAAAATGCTGGAGGAATCTGATTGGTTCATTCTCTGCCTTGTGTCCTTCTTAACCGTCACGCTTCGGCCAAGAAAGTCAATACTTACCTGAATACAGAAGTGAGAAGGTCAGAACCAATCGTCGCCCAAAGGACAGCTTCTATTCATATTTAGGTAAGTGAGAAAACCTTAACATCACTCGTAAAATGTAATTTCCTTTTCTTTTTTAACTTGTTCTTTTCACATTTTATTTCACTAATGACATTTTATTATTTCATTCGTTTTATTTCAATTTCCAAAGTCTTTAAAATCAAATTATTCAAATGAGATTGGAGTTGTTAGGACTGCTACATATTTTGATGTTATTCTCAAATTGTGATCAGTTATTGGACATTATTAGCACATATTGGTTTTATTACCTTTACTTATTCCAAGTTTCAATTTCCTGTCATATCCACTTTGTTTAGGGGCTCGTGTTTATGTTTCAATTTCAAAGTAGAGAAAAGCGATTTGAGTTACACAATTAAATTTAGTATATTTTCGTCATCTGATAAGCTTATAAAACTACTCGTTGTCAGCATCTCTCTCTCTTTCTCTCTCTCTCTCTCTCTCTCTCATCCTTGTAATTAATGGCATCCCTCTTTCATTAAATTAGAAGTAGCACGTCAGTCTCTTGATCGTGCATTACGTGTTTCAAGATCTTTGCTTAGATTCATTTGTACTTTTGGAAGGCCCGGAGAAGAAGTTGCAGAAGAAATATGATCAACAAATAGTCTAGCAAGTGAAATAAAACTTGATATATCGTTGACATAAATGCGAAATAGTAAAGAGCCTAGCACACAACATTGGCGGACGCTTTCTTGATATTGAATTTTGATATAAAACTCTCTCGTAGCAGTTTGGTAAATATAATTAGAGCACTGATGTGAGTTTAGCGGTAATTCTGTATTTGTAAAGCTCTTAAACTACCCCCCCCCCAACCCATACACTATACAAAAATTTATTGATATCGAGGGGCGTTAAATACATATATTTGATTGTAATCAAGGGAGATATTTTGCGATAATATTCAATTGAAGATAAGTTGCTTCATGGCCTGTAAGAAATGCAGATTGATAGCTACATATAAAAATTCTGTCAAACCAAAGGATTATGCACGTTTGAATACAATTCGTTTAAAAGAACGAACTGTATCATTAAGGTCATCGATGGTATTTCAAAATACTTTCTATCACACGAAATGAACATTGTGACTCAGCAGTTTAAAATTGAATGCAAGAGAGAGAGAGAGAGAGAGACAGAGACAGAGAGACAGAGAGAGAGAGAGAGAGAGAGAGAGAGAGAGAGAGAGAGACAGACAGAGAGAGAGGGAGCAATATACACATTATATTTATAATGGTCAGTGGAGAGGCAATTATCACTGTTTTTTTTTCAATTGTAAACGTTAAATAGGTAATACTCAGGAATTGTTGTGGGTTTAGCGCTATTTTTAAATAAAGGATAGGTTATACACGGCGGACGGTATAACTGATGGTGGAACAACCCGGGCAAAGCAGGGTAAAAGATCCCGACCCAAAGAGAGCTGCTGGTAATCTTTCTCACATACCCACATTGGTCGAGCCTGAGGCTCGAGCCCACGCGGATAGAGGTGAGATGGCAAGGATCGGTAAAGGCGAGCGCATGGTTTAATAGAGCCTCATAACTAAACAACAGTATATATAAATTCATTAAATATTGATGCATGAAGAAAGGATGGGGTTGTCCATATGATGTTAATTCCTTTGTCGAACATCATCCGGGTCTCTTTCCGTTTGACTGTCATAAAATATAATGCCATCATTCTAGTGATCAAAATGATGAGCTAGTATTTTTCTCTGTCTGTTATAAGGACCTTCACGTGAAAAAACCCAAAGAACTTTGCCCTTTAAATTTTATATATAAAAGTAAGTAACTTAGAACATGGCTGCGATAAAATAGCAGAGTCAGATGTTAATGCAGGAACCTTAACAAACATTAAATGTGCATAGGACATTACACTATTACATTGAACAAAGTTCACGAGACTGTGTGAATGTAATATATTTAAGCACATATATTATGCTCAATACCTCATCTGCAAGTACTACTCATGTGTTAGATAGATGATGTGTAACCGGTGAAAAGAAGGCGAAAAATTCCATTTGGGACAGTAGGGTCTTCCCTGTTCTTGATAGCATGTCACCATTGTCATATGGTCCGTTCTCACATAGCTCACTTTCCACACCCTGATTTCTTGCATTACTTCAGCTGTTGGTTGAAGAAATATTGATTGACAAGCAAGACTCTAGGAATACCCAGAAGAATCCCACAAAAGCTGTGAACTTCCACACCTATGTTCCAATTCTGACCAGTTCTAATAAACTGCACACTTTATTTGTAGAAACTAAATAAGTCGAAGATGCATTGGACACTGTCATTGTTGACCATTTGCTCTGTGATCCTCTGTCAAGGTGCCATGGCTCAAGATGAAAGGAAAGTCATTACATACAACACTGCTCTGCAATTTAGCATTCCCTTCAAAGAGCAGAGGAGGAGGAATCTGCTGAGAGGTTTAAAGGCTTTAAGTGCAGATGTTGCCTGCTTGCAGGAGGTAATGATGTATCTCTCTCTCTCTCTCTCTCTCTCTCTCTCTCTCTGTATATATATATATATATATATTTGTGTGTGTTTTGTGTCTTCATTGTTTTAAACAGTTTTGCTTCTCAATGCCGGAATGTAAATACATATTGTTTAAGCGTGCCACTCTTGAGTATCTTTGCGTATATTCTTTATCGTCTTCGAAAGAAAGATCTCATTTAATTCAAAATGAAGTAAAGCTTTTTCTTTCTTTCCTTAACCTACTCCAACTTTTGAGCCGTTATAGACGTATCTATGAAGGTACACGTGTTTGTTTCCTCTCTTTCCCATGTTATTACTATCGTTCTGATTTTGTTTGTTTATTTGTTTGTGAAATAAAGAGACTGTATAATTTATTTCAGGTTTACGATGGCTCTGATGTGGAATGGTTGTTGCCGAGACTTAGGAAAACGTATCCGTACTCCTTTAGTTTCACGCATGAAACGGTCACAACGCTGAAGGTAACCGAGGAACCTCCGTGCAATCGCCAGAAAATTACCGAATTCCTTACATGCGTATCGAGCCACTGCTCAGGATTCAACACGAGTGTTCACGAGGATAGAATTTCCCTCCTTTTGTGCTTACAAGCGCAGTGTGCAAGTCAGGTGTTTAGCCTCTCACAAGATTGCTTGACGTGTTTCTTTCTCCGAACAGATCTGACAGAGGCAGCTAATGTGTAAGTAAGCTCGGGTATAAGATAATTTGTGTTTATGTACTAAACCATGTGACGAATGGATTCTACGTTCAACATCTAAATATTAAATTGTCATTATATATTCGCCATTACGACGTCATGAAATCACGCTGTTGCGAGCCGGGTTGCATAACGAGACCGTGTAGGTCAGGTTTGGTTGGTTTAACGTCACATGTGACACATTATCTACTAGCTATATCAAACCGAGATAATGAGAGCTAAGTACAATTCTCCACGTCATGAGTTTACGGCAATGTATTGATTTATTGACTTTTTTTCTAATCTTTTCTCTAGCAAATAATAACAGCCATCCACAATTTTGCTGCCTTGTTTGCAAATATTTAAATTTCCGTCAAATTCATTTCTTAGAATTTCTGTCGGTTTTGTACAGTATGCACGGTGTGTGCCAACTTAACACGAGAAATGGCCCAACAGATTTGGCAATTTCTTGTGATCATTCATTATTTCCATTTACGTGTCATGAAAAATAGTTAACTTTTGTAAGAAATATGATGCACAAATTTGCAGTTTGATTTGGCTGGAAATGTTTTTTTTTCTATAAAAAAGTGTTTTCAAAAATTGGTTTTCAGTGATGCTTCACTCTGAGCATTTTCTATTACTTTCCGGAATTGTACAGGGTTTTCTTTGTATGTGATTTAAAATATTCTATATAAATATATGTCAATGTCTCATTTCATTCAGTAAAAAATTTTGTCAAAATATCAAAAGCGAGGAAAAACATACATTTTGTCTTTTGTTAGTCTTTATTTGCTAATAATAAAGTCATTCGATCATTTTCCCACATACTGGTAAATATTATTTATGCCACGAGTGAATCGTCTATAAAAACCGATCATATCATACAGCCAGAGTTAAACAAAAACAAGCAAGAATCGTGATAATAAAAACATCTTAAAAATATTGTTAGTTGTTAGTTTTATTTGTAAATTTGATTGCTTTTGAGGACTCATAATTAGCTTGAATCTAGTCATAATATTCAAAAAAGGAACCCTATCCGAATGTATGTATATATACGGTTAGGGTTTCATTCTGTTAAGGATGTAAAGTATGTACGCAGTATCAATTGTATACCACGAGCTGTATACATTTTTCATTAAAAGAAACGAGGCTTGCAGAGTTTCCTTTCAATGAAAAATGTATAGGACGAGTGGTATGTAATTGATACAGCGTAGATATTATACATATTTTTTATATCACAAACAAATGCACATACTTTCTCTTTGAACTGTGTTACTATTAACTATAGACAACTGTGTATTGACCGAGGGAGAAAGTTATGAGATAGCACGGATGACCCGTCGCAGTGCAGCAAATACATAAAGGTAGAATGTTATCAAGGAGTGCAGTATATGTGATAAAGGACGTAGAATAGTATCGAATTATGCCCCACCACTGTCTGGTGGTGCGTAAAATGAAAACAAAGAGAGAAAAAAGTGGCGAGGCATTATGGACTAATCAATAGGCATTAATCATGCGAGTAAGCTGCATTTCATACACTGAATTTGTTTCATTGCACATCCGATTACCTCCATCATCCGTTTTACCTGGAAGCATTCAAACGTTTCATACTAAATAAAACAAGGCATACGAATTGGATCTTAATTCAGCTAGTCTAGTTTGAATTCCAAATTAATAAACATTATAATATACATGATAAGGTAAGTATTTACATTCGCGCTAGTGACTTATGAGACTATTTCCTTCTTTCTTCAGGTGTTTAAACCCGCAGACGAGCATAAATGTGCCTGGTCTCTTGTTATTCAGCAAACATAAGATCATCAGCGCAAGCGCAGTGGAGCATCATCCAGGATTAATGGAGATTGCAAAACAAGGCTACCTTCAAGCAGATGTACGTGATTTGCAGAGAAAGATATCAATACATGAATATTTCTTACTCGTCTTTCGAAATATTTATTATAGTCAAGCGTTAATCCTAATCTTTGTCTCCAATCAATCAAAATTTATTTTGCGCAGCTGATATAGGAATGAGCTCTTCTCATTGATGATGCCATTTATTTATTCATTTATTGCACTTTTAATACTTTTGCTTTTGTCTTCTGCAGTTGTGCATATGTGGAATACAAATAATTATACTACAAAGAGATTCAAGTGTCGTGTGTAAATCTAGTTTTCGTGCCATGAAATAATGTTGACATACGTTTGCATTTTCCTGTAAATCACTATTTTATATTATAAATGTTTTTCATTGTGTATAATGCATTAGGAGTATGCCATAAAATATGCGTACCATTTTAACTGTTTCAGATCGATACAATAGGTAGAGTTGTATGCACACATCTAGCAACACCGTTTTTGGGAGATCTCTATCCAGAAGGTAAATAACACTAATTGTAAGAAGAAAAAATCCAACGAAAAATGTATGGGAATTATACAAACATTGTAAATCATTGCTCAATATGTTTGAACTGTTACCTTTGGTTGCTGAAATGGTGATGAAAGGCAGAGCTTTAGCACTGTTAATTTATAGACTTTGATTTTTATTGGCTAGAGGGAAAACTAACAAATCTTATCATACAACAAAATATACTAGCATATGAAATCTGATTATCCTAGGCTTTTTGAAAGAAACGAAGGGATGTTGCATGTTCAGATATGAGTGCTTGCGTTTTTACATGAACGATTTTGTAATATCGCACGACTATTAGGGTACCGTTCAAAATACTTGAAAATATTGGGATATGATATGGACTATAATCTATACTGTCAGAGAACCATTCACGAAACAAGACATTTAGATATGATGGGGACTATTTTCTGGACTTCAAGGTAACATTCAAGACAGACACTTAAAAACATTGGGATATGATCGGGACTTATCTGCAATACCAGTGTACCATTCAAAACACAAACTTGAAGACATTGGGATATGATATGGACTATTACCGGAACTGTTCTGCAGATACACACAAGGATGGTTGCACTTCGGCCCATTATGTAATTGTGTGTGTGTAAGTCTAATTGTGGGTCTGCAGGTAGCGACATAACACATTCAGATAGGTATATTGACCAGTAGTTTTATTGGTTCCTTATGACTGATAGAAATTGAAATAAATGTTAATAATTCTACATCAACATAGTTTATTGCACAATTGAAAATTTCAGTTATTACAATAATGATGAATGTGTCAGTTCATCAGGCCACCTAAAAACGTTATTTCATCATGACAGTTCAGTATGATTAATTACTGAAACAGTTCGTTATTGTCAGCAAATGAAAACATATTTTTCACGGGAATTGTGTAATAGTGATAGTTAGTGACAATTTGATGCAATGTTTCCAGATTCTGAGTCTAGTGACTAGAGGAGCTAAGTTTAACTTGATGATGTGGGATAAGGAGCAATCTAATATATAGGTTCTTTTCATATATGTAGCGGCGCTTCCGTACAGTAGCTATGTGGAACAGAACCTGGCGGAAGTTAATAATCTCCTGACAGTTGTCAACGGTACAACGCCACTGGTTTTAGCTGGAGACTTCAATACTGGTCCTAGCCTGCCTGACATTGGTATTTGTGAACAAAATCCAGGTAAACCACTAAAATTTTTAGATAGCGACATATGTAACAAAATTATGTCGTTGCAGCTTTTCATCGTTTTTGGGCTGGTTACGAGTTCAAATATGAATATAATGCCCTTCAGAACTATAACGTTTTGCACAAACCCTGTTGAAAGTTACCAAAATCAAGAACCCTGTTGCGAACGACATTACTTACACAAATCAGCATTGGACCCGTATACACTGCAAAATGAAGTTGGAACGAATATGTTATAATGATATAACAAATTTTGTGTATTTCAGATTCATATAGAATATTAGATAGCAGTGAAGCCAACCTAACCCACACTATACTTGATGATTGCACATTTTGTACCAACAACTCATGGACTGAACACGAGTGCGACTGGACGATAGACCACATCTTTTTGCGAGGTCACACCTTTAAGGAAATCAAGGTAACGGAGAATCACTACGTTTATACATTATCTAGAATAGTCTTAACCATAGTGGTAGTAACATTTTCTATTACTCCAATATAATATATTTTCCCTTATTCTATCACGTAAAATGTGTTGGACGAAACTTGATAGATTTACATATAACCACTAAAAGATGGATTGCATAATACAGCGTGGTGTGGTGAGAGAGGTGATCAACCAGTAGATAAGTTTGCACAGTTTTAGCGGCACATCAACACACTGCTTGCAGTTTAGTGCCGTTTAGTGCCGATTAATGGGTGTTTATCGCAATAAAGACTAGCAAAGAAAGAACACATATCCTTTAAAACAACCCAAATCCTTAAAGTATAGGTTGCAACTATTGTACATAGTCCTATTAAACGTCGAAGACTTTTCCTTTTTGTACATCAACACGAGACTCATCGTAGGGCTGCAAATGTTGTCTCTATTAGTCCACCTACCATATGCAGAGGGACTCATCGGGGCCTCAGATGGAGGGATCTACTGGACATGTGTGTGAAAATATGGCTAAAGTAAGGTCCCTCACTTTGTTCATCGTTTATGTAACAGCTGAAACATATTTTCAAATAAAGAAGATAAATATTAAGTGAAGGCGAATGACAATACGAAGTAAAACACAAATACATTTTATGAGGTTTTCCTACTGAAAGTAAAACAAGTTGTACAAGATGTATTAATATGAATAAAGATTTATATTTGAAATGCTTCAGTGATGCTGCGGAGCTGATTTATCCAATATTTTCATCCTTCTATGCCATTTTTGCTCTCATCCTCAACGAATTGACATTTAAGGGCACCATAGCTTCACCGAGGGATGAGTTTCTAACGTTGTTGATAAGGTAACATTTTGGCAGATGATCACGGAAGTCATGATATTCGATCTTAGATCGGAGTCCAATGGCAATGGTGAGGGTTTAAACTCCCACTTGTCGTATTGTATACTTGAATGTAGGTCTGCTTAGAGATTGACTGATGTTGTTTCTAACTTTTCAAAAATCTCCACTCGTAGCACGTAGAGTCTAGCTTAGCTAAGACGTCTATGCGTCGCACGTAGCCTACCATAGCTAAGTCCTCCACGCATTTCACATGGAGTCTTGCTTCTTTATTGATTGTTGTGTAATCATTAGCATTAATCATCAGATAGAAAACAGTAAAAATTCAATTCAGTTTTATAATTATATCTTATTTTTTCAAGAAATGTTTGTCTTGCAATGAAGGTACAACTGCACACGGTCCATTAATTCTAAGCTGCGTCATTGTTTGATTTCCTTTATCCAGTTATTAAATCCAACATGGATAGAATTGTCAGATTTGGTCAGCTGTGTGTCATCAATGGCATCCAAAATGTCAGATTACAATACCATGGAGGCCTCATATTCTGTCAGCTCTGTATCATTAATGGCATCCAAAATGTTAGATTGCCATAACATGGAGGCCTCAGATTGTGCCAGCTGTGTCGTTAATGGCATCCAAAGTGCCAGTTCGCCATACCATGGAATCATCAAATTCTGTCAGCTTTGTGTCTTTAATGGCATCCAATGTTCCAATTTGCCATAGCACATAAGCATGAAGATATGTGTTCTTGGCTTCATTTCGTTCGCCAAGGGACATTCTCGGCATGTTCGTTAAGGGCAAGTGACCATGCTGTTACTATTTCTTTATTCAAGTACAAATTCACTTGAATAAACTGCGGATACATACAATTTTTCCAGATGACACTCTGGCATCTTTTCCCGATTCATGTAGAAGTAACTGCTAATCAGATCGACTGAATCATTAGTTTGTCCATTGCTTTTAATTCGATAGGTGCAGAATGAGTCAAGAACGACATTATACAAATATACCAATTGACATTCTAGCATCGTCATTATCGTCGCTGGCATAGAAAATATGCCGAATTCTGACTTGGGAAATCCACACAAAGCTTGGTACAACATTTGCTGTTTTCAATTATCATTCGAAACAGTTCATTCTCTGACATATATATTTTTCCTTTCCTTGTTCGTTGTTTTAGGTATGAATTGTATTAAACATCTAATACCGCGTTGTCCTTCATGTGGTGGAAATGAGTTAGTAATGCCTTGACAAGAAACGTGGATCTAATTTGGGGTCCTAGGTCTTTTACAGTTTGAATAATCACAATTTGTCCAACTTTCGTCAGAGCTTGTGTGTGACATTTTGGTCGACGAGTACGCTTATTGAAATTATTTTGTTTGTGCCAAAGTAACATCGAGTCACTATCAATTTAGCGATGGAAGCTATTTTGTGAACAGCTGATTTTATTATATATCTAAACCATGCCCTCATTGTCGTTCTACTCCTAGTACATATGATTCATCTGCTACAGTCCACTGTTTAATTATTTTCGACATATATTTTTAGAGTGACGTTTCATTTGGAGAATAGATTATTTTGTTAGCGTTCTCATTTTGTACTAATATTAACCTTACTAAAATAAGGTCTACTAACTGGAAGATAACGAGTCGTTGCGTTTTACCTGTTTCCGCCTTTATCGTAAACATGTCTGGTAAATTCCACTTTGAAATGAATGACTTATGTCGGGTCTGATTCCCATGACATCATTTAGTGTTTCTATGTCTATGTCTAGCAGACTCCGAATCAGAATCACAAACTTTCCTGAGAAACGAATTCCAACTTTTCCGTTCGATCAGATGTCTATGTGTCCTAATTATTAACAGACTCCATATTTTCAACGATACGTTGGGCATCCTGATCGTAGTCCATACTGCCGGTAGAGGAATCTTTAAAACAATCTGTTACCATAGATAGTTTACATTATCTTGAGCATGTTTACAAGGAGTTCCACTCATGTGTAATTAGTCAATGTGACAAAAGCCATCATAAAATCTGAGAAACATTTTGGTACCCAATGCTTAAGTGGACAGTCTTCATGAAGCGAAATACGGGAAGACTTCTCTCACTCATTTGAATATTTGTACTTGTGGATATTCAGGCTCTGTGGGCCATGTTCAACCCCTAGGTTAATTTTAAGTTGAGAAATAGACGGTCAGGCCTAAAAGCGTTTAATTGGAGTAGATTTTACTTAATGCTTTAAACAATTTTTACTCTTATGCAGAGATATATTCGTTTTAACTAACGGCCATCTTCACCATCACTAGGAAGAGAAATCCATGTGACGGCATTAGAAATGAAAGTAGTTGATATTGGTGCAGCTAGAGGGAAACCATATGACCCAGGCCAATGCAACAGAAATGTTAGGCTATATATTTTTATCTGATAATCCACAACTTTGAAAACTGGCACAGTATATTAGAACTTAATGAAGATTAATACAGAAAACATATTTGAAGATGGGTGGTTTCTTTTCTCTATAAGTTGTATTATACAAGTTGTTTAAAGTACAGCTATGAACCACTTGGTATGTATGCTTCTCAATTTGTATGCCGATGCTTGTCAAAGAAATGGTGTTTTTTTTCATGGCGACTTAAAATTTTGTTTCCCTTTTATGCACTTTTAGCGTAATAAAGTTTGAGATAGGGAAATAAAACATGGAATAGGTCAATGAAACATTGTTAGTGAAACATAGGATAGATATATGAAACATTGTTACTTTCCTTGCCTGCCGAGTAACTTTACAGTCTTCTTTCAAAGGACATTTTCAGAATTTATTATTGTGAACTTCTATGACTCCACCACGGATGGCGGGGACAAATTTCAACGAGTCAGCTTATTGAATGTAGTCTCTTTTCTGTACCAATATGTTTATATACAGTCTGTAGTCTAAGAGCAGAACCTCTTGCAGATTTTCTAGGGGTTCGTTTGTTTGTTTTGATTATTTGAACTGTTTAAGTTTTTATTTTTTCATTTTTTACATAGATTGTTTGCACATCAGATGTAAATGACCGTATATTTTATTACTTTTGAGAGGAATTATATCTAAAACAGACGGCTTACTGTTTTCTTAACCTGGAAGGATTTGTTCATTGTGGTATGTATTGTGGTATGTATAGACAAATACTCACCATACTGTCTGGCAGAATTTCTGTGTAGCAGTTTTCTCATGTAAGTCTAAAGTAAAAATATGATGAAAGGAATTGTAGCTCATTACTTCATTTTCCCATCATGCTTTCAGAGAATATTTGATGACCCCAAACTAAGGAAGACGTACCACATATCTGACCACTACGGAGTGATGGTCACATTCGTAGACAACATAATCACGGAAGATGATGAAACGAGCACCCAAGTTACTGAGACCAACAGCGACGCTCATAGGTCATCAGTACTATCAATAATCACATAACAAAATGTAGACTTTACATAGCTGTTGCGAGTACGATTATCACGTAGGACAAAATAGGTGATGGAATGACCCATTGTCACTAAGCCTAGAACAACATAAGCCATACATTTTCTGTCAGCGTCGGACAAAGCAGAATGCAGCAGAAATCAGCTTATACAGACAGACTTAGCATGTTGTTTCAAGTGTGTTTGTGTGATATAACATGGGGTTTTCATTATAGTTTTTGGTAATATTAAAAACTACTTTTCGTAATTATTGTCTTAATTATTTATTCTATTCATATCCCCAGGACGTAAAAGGAAACCTCAGTGTAATCCCTTTCTAAATCATTATTGCTGCGATGAAGAAAAGGATATAATTCTATTTATTTACAAAATGAACATGTAAAATCTTCAGTCTGAAAATTTTGATCAAACACCAACCATTCGAGAGTGTGCAGAATTATTATATATTGCTAGTGATAATTCCTTATTCCGAACCGATGAAGTGTTTAGAAACCTAAAGTTTTAGGAATAGAATAACAGGTCGATGGAACTTAATTTTGGACACAGGAAGAAATGTAAATACTTAGGCACAAATATGATAGACGGGTACATAAAATATAATTTCTAAATGTACTAAGCAAGATGTATATAAGAAGATATAAGTTTCTTGGCTCCTAAATAAAGAAAGGAAGAAGATGGAGACAATGTGCAAGGTTAATTAAAGGTAACAGTTAATGTTTAGTTCAGAAAGTTTGAAGAATTAAAGGTTTTTGAATTAGAGGCGTGTGGATTGGTATCAATGTATAGGAGATAATATCACAATGTAGGTAATGTGATGGATAATCAGGGACGGTTTGTGACCTGAAATCATTTCACTATAGTAAACATTGCAAGTAACAATGGATAACCATTATGAAAACTATCCTACTGATAGGAAGAAAAAACTAATGATGTACGTATTGCCTTAATTAACCATTTTCAACCAGATTTCAGTGACTTTGAAAGAAAACTAAAACTGAAAAGCAAATTTTAAAGTAAATTTTGTTTCTCCGATAATACGTAACCAATCACATTACATTATGAATATTAACATGCTCCCTCGCGAATCCAGTCCTAGTAAAAGACGAAAATCGTCTTTTCATGTTAATATCAATAGAGAGAAGTCAATAACTCTTGCTCGTCGCTTTTGCGCCACCAGGTGTCGCTACTTTCTGGTTGAGCGTGATACTAAGGGACAATTGATTTAGTACGTACGCATGGAGCGGGGAGCGGGGTTAACCCAAAAGCATATGGTTGTGTATTGGGGTGGGGGGGTCTACTGGTAATGTACGTACGCATAGGAAACGGGGAGGGGGGATCTCGATAATAAGTTGACAATACGTAATCTGTTCGACTGCGTTCATTCGGTGTTTGGATTTTAGCGGACACTAGACAAACTTCTTAAACTTACGCAGCTTATTTCTTTGATTGCAGCCAGACATTCAACTTCGGTGGATTATCTGTTTTATTAAACACGTTAATATTATTAATCCTTGATCGTTTCTACGTGGATTAAATATAGGCCGTTCTATAGAATTGGGTATGGGGGTCAAGCATACATACGCAGGTGGGGGCGGATTTGTAAATGTATTCATGCATACAAGGAGGGGGAAGGGTCAAGCTTTGCCAGATTTTTGCGTACATACTAAATGGATGGCCCCTAACGACGATGTTTGTATAGCATAGTGACAGCTTGGAAGTAACATGATTCAGTAAAAATAATAATAATAATAATAATAATAATACGGTTTTAGATAGGCTTTAATTTACATTTTCTTAAATTATTTACACTATAAGAACAAAATGTAAAAAACCCCAAAACATTCATTCGTGCTATAACACCTCCTTTACTGTTTATAGGTTCGTCAAAACTGGGGATAAACCTACTTTGCATACAGTATGACGTCATGTAGATACATTTCGTTAGAAAGGGGGATCGTCTCAAAATGTCTCTCTCTCTCTGTGACACTCATCCACTTTACAAATTGTCTCATCATATGATTAAGCTAAGTTTATGAGCATAAATTGCTGATGTGTTTTACAATATAACTTAAAGTAGGTTTAATCATTCTTGTTATTTACTTAATGCTACATTAATGCAAAGAATACAGTTCTGTTAACTATTAATTTTATGTCTCCAATTATTAGATTGAAATCCACATTTAAACAAGTCATTTAATCTTCCTATTTTATGTATGCACTATGTTCTACGGGTTTTGAAAAGTCTATTATATGACGTAATCTTTAGAAGCTGTATTTGCTTGAAAAATTGGTATGCTCTACACTGATGAAAGTTATCATAATAACTAAATAGCAATGAAGTGATCGAAGCACGCAATCATGCACGCATGCACACACTGACACACACACAGATATATATATATATATAATCATGCACACACTGACACACACACAGATATATATATATATATATATATATATATATATATATATATATATATATATATATATATATATATATATATATGATACTTCACTTGTCTGTGGTAGATCTGTCTGTCTGTCTGGAGAAGATTTTTTAAGTGCCATTGGAGTAAGAACCATTCAACGTTTACAAACGAATTTTTGCTAACCTTTTGGTATGCCTACGTGGATAAAATGAATTAAATTTTAAAGGCATTACAGCCGTCTTATTATTACATATTTTAAAACTGTTTATAGGTGGACATGTTTTAAAAACAATAAAGCATTGTTATGAAGTATAATCGTAAACCTCTCGGGTCAGAAAAAAGAAAGAAATTTAAGTCACATTTACATTAGCATGTAGCTGACCTAATTAAATTTTCTGCAAATTTCATCGATTCGTTTATTTATTTAGTTTTTACACATTTTGTAAAATTGTTAGGACTTTTACGTTATGAAATTAAACCTTGTCAGAACTATTAAACAATAAGAGTTGACACTGACAAAGATAGGAAAATGTCTCGCTTTTTCGCATTTTGATCTAAATAAAACCGAGACAAGAAATAAAAACATAGATAACCAAGTGAAAATATCACATATACTCATCTTCATTCTCGTGGCACAGAAGCTGAGTAAAAAAAGATAATCATTTCAATTTTCTATTTTGAACAATAGTTAAACACCCCACAGTATCGACATTCTTCCCCTTGGTGGGATATTAGGCTGTTTAATTAGATGCCATGGACGATGCTTTGTTCCATTTCTTTATTTGTTGGTAACGCTGACTTTTTAAACCAGCGCACTTATTAATATCAGATGGTATAGTACCTCTGCATGAACAAAGACCGAATCCTGCGATACCGATATGTGAATGTACTGATTGAAAACAATACAATTTAATTATGAAAAAGGACATTATACACACTAGTAGAAACACATTAAAATATATTCAGTAGATAAGGCAAGGAAATTGACCATTATGTAGGAAAATGAAATAACAAAATTCTTCTGCAGACATCTACAAACTCGAAATAGAAGCCTGTAGAGATAATTAGTATTTTTAAAAATAAATCTTATTGTTTTTATTTGCTTCAATTTCTAGCAGTTATTTGAGTTATTGCTCTGCTGTGTGATAATCAGTATTACCCGAATTCTCTGTAATCAAGTGAGCAGCCGTCTTGATTGAATTATTTCAGTCGGGTTTTTACATCATGCAATGTGCACCCTATGGTCAAGCTTTACTTGATGCATACATAGACAGCTTATATTTTGCTATAATACTAGGTGGCTAATGTTTACATAGATAGCTCTGCGGGATCTTTGTACATATAGGAAATAGGAACATAAACCAGCGAGTCTAATCTATTAAGCTCACTATGGAATTATAATAAAACAGTAGCAATAGTACATTAGTCTCTTCTTCGAATAGTTGTGTTGAATAGTTGTGTAATATCGATCTGGACTTAAATACTGTACAACTGTTGCGGATAATGCCAACCAATATATGCTTTACTTTTCATTTTAAGCATTCTTCTTTGATACAGATATCCCTTTTATAAATATTAGTATCTTCTTTTAACTGACTTTTCTAATCAATATATCTCTGAGAGAGCGACAGGAGAGGACGTTGCCTTTAACTCTATGTTCTTTCCTTTTAATGTGGCTGCAACGTCTTTGGATATTGTACTTGTGGTAAGTATACATGATTTAAGCACACGGGTAATACAAATGACTGCTCGGATGTGTTCGACAAATCATCCTGAATTAGTCTAAATAACATTAGTTTTAGCTGTTATTAAAATAGAGAAAAGGAATTTTGTCAGTCTAGACAATACCAGCTTCTGAAGTACACTGTATAAATTACAAAATATATAAAATGTAAACAATGGCGTCGGCTTCCTTTTTACAATTTACCTCTGCAGTCCAGGAAGTGAGAATGACCAAGCTGAGCTAGCAGTTTGTGATAGGAGCGCGTCTTGAATAAAGCCACCTTATAGCCCATACTACAGCAACAGTCATACATGAAAATAAAAGGAATCAGCAATTCTTTTCACATGACCTCAAATTTATATCGTCTTTTTTTAATACCCAGCACAATCAGTGAGGAAACCCGTGGAAATTTGTATTTTTTACAAATCTAACCCCCTATGCAAAATCCGAACCTGTAAACCGCCAACTAAAACAAATATGTAAATTTACGCAATTATTTTGCTTAGTTTCATATCATCATGACTGATGCTTTCGATAAACGGGTAGATTAACATTAATGTTATGTATGCAAAAATGCTAATTATACTTTTTTTGCTGTTACTTACGTAATATACCATGCGGCGGTATTTTGTGTGCGATGTTATTAAGTATGGTGTAGTTAGAAGCATTAGAAAACAAAAATATTTAAAGAAACGTTAGAGGACAGTTGCGTTTAAGATAAGCTTCCAAAATTTAGGAGTCATGGAAATAGTTTATACATTACTTTTCTGTTTTACAACTTGTGTGCTTGCACGCTGGATCAATACTAAGAAATGTAAACAAAAATGTAATTTTGTGTAGAATCAGAGTAAAAACATCTGTAGTTGGCTTAAAATATTTGCCTTTTTAGAGCGAGATCACAGTGATATAAGTGCCTAACTATACTCAAGGTCTCCAAACTATTTAGTATATATAATTAAGTACCACCAAATTACAACATGATAAGGTTAAAAGCAAACAATAAAAATAAAAATGTATACATAATTTGCGTAGTAAACAACCTAGTTATCAGAACGCCATATAAGAGGAGGAGGTATTGTCCAAAGTTCACACATCGGAAGCCTCATAACACAATGGTAGCAAACCAAAAAAACAAGAACTGTCCAATGAAACCCTTCTTTGTAAACATAACAGGCCAGTTCAGCAGGATAGACTCAAGGAAGGATCTGGCCCAACGTATCGCTTGTATAGCTATGGGTGAAGGCAACACATACAGTGATAACTGCGAATATGGTACTCTCGAGCAGGAAAAATAAAAATATCCAAAACACCTCATATCAAACGTGGTCACACCATGTGCAGTAGAAACTGGTTCCATTCCGATCTAACATGCATTGTAGCATAATGATTAGCTACTGAGGTGAACTGTTTGTAAAAGCACTTGGTAAACACTAGATAAGAAAATAAGTGATAACCTAATCGACAGTTTTAAAGATTATAGATTTACAGAGTTGTAAACTGAAATATACTAAGGTTTTCTCAGTTATAGGCGCAAAGACAAAACATAAACCACCCAAGAATTTACTAATTCAAAATATTTGAAAGCACAATTTATGTACATAACATTATCAAACAAATGAACTTCATATTTGAATAGAAACAACGAAACAAACAGGCAATTCACTCTAATCTTCGTCTACTCCTCAGTTTATTGCACAATGTGTTAAATATAAGTCAAATAAATTTATAAATATAAAGATATACTACACAGAAAACAACTCATACAAGCCATTAGATATGTTAGACACTTACAAATAGAGAACATGATTATTTTAAAAGTCATTTTACATTTTATGAGAATGTTTCTCTCATAAACTCTTATCAATGCTCTTTTCTATGACCAGAAGGAGAGAGAGAGAAAGAGAGAGAGAGAGGGAGAGAGAGAGAGAGAGAGAGAGAGAGAGAGAGAGAGAGAGAGAGAGAAGAAAAGAGTTCTGGCTCTCTTAACAAAAGGGGTGTCATCACAACGGTGTAGATACGGCTACATCTTTTGAAATGAGGTGCGGGAATCGATGTAACAAAGGACAGACAGAGTCTCCTGATTTTTAGACGAACTAACTTTATATATATATATATATATATATATATATATATATATATATATATATATATATATATATATATATATATATATATACATTCTAGAGACACATCTTATAAAACCTTTCTATTTAAAATACCCGAAATAAGATTACACTTTTCCTTTGAGCTTACCTACTTCATACATTTGTATAATTTCTCCACTTTAGAATATAATACAGATAGTTAAATCTCGATTAACTTCATAGTAGCCAAAGAATATAAAATCCAATAGTTGTGATTAATACAATAATTGTTTTATTACTTAAAGAATATTTTATTTCCACATTAAATCTAAACATGAAATTGGTAGCTAATTAGTCCTTTCGAATAATAATTACCATAAATATGAATGAATATACGTTCTTTGAAACAATTAAACATTTCATTAGAGTATAATATAAAATAAAAGGAACTCAGAAAAATGTTGCAAAATATGAACTTTACCGTTAAAATCTCAAATATAAAAAAGTCTCTATTCTTTAAAGAAGTTTACGAACACAGACTATTCTAACCTTTAAGAAAAGACGTACAGAGTTTCCTGATTCTCCTTGGAAAGAACTAATTTTGCGCAAACCTGCTCTCAATTTATACGCAATTATGAACGTATGCTTATGGCCAATTATGGACCCTCGTCTAGTTTTCTTACGTTCGTTCGTTTCGAATCAGAACGAGGCTCCTGTCTCTTTTCTACTGAACCGTCCGTGTCTGAGTATGTCATCAGAGAAACAATTCTGTCGCATCAGCCTGCTCGTTTAAAAAAACGCGTGAATCTCGTTGCTTACTCAATCAAAGAGAATATATGGAACCCGCTAGTTCAGCAACTTGGGAGTTATGCACTTGCTCGAAGATCACTTTAATACAATTTAGAGAAAATTTCAATCTTGTTACTTTTACTAAAATATTCTGTCCTAATATTACTATACCACCAGTACCACCAGGTAGTAAAGCTGATGCCGTGTGTAGCATATCCAAACAAATAGTTTGTAATATGTTTCAGTCCGACCTGTATTGTCCAGAGCAATTTATCGAGGCTGCTTTCGTCACCTAGTCATGTTTCATCTACTTCTCCACCAGGCTGTTTATCTCGTCCTGTTAAACAGCAGCAAGTGTTAAACGTTTTTCCTTAGACAGATGTTTGAACCTTTTACTAAAGGTACATTTCCTCCAAAGTTAATGTTGGTCTAGACGTGCAAAATGCACAATTGTTTGTTAATTTCAGTGCTATGTAATACATTTCTTATTGACAGCATCTAATTTCATTCTTCCCTCATTCCCTTCCTTTAATTTTGGAGACGTTAAAAATAACGCGTGTGTCACCTCCCGTCTTCTACCGCTTTGCATGGCTTCCACAGGACGATTTTTAATACTGCGATATCTCGTGAGATTGTAATCGTTTACACGATTATAAAAGTTCACAAAACTTGTTTTTGAACGTATGCAATGTACCTTTAGTGACAGTATATCTATATTTGCAAATAATTTTCATTTAATATTTCCATCTCTAAAATAACATCTTGATTTCATCACACTTACATGTTCCTTGGATGGGGAAGAATGTGATTACATGTTTAAAATAAGCATTGACGCTTTTTCATCTAATAATAACAATAATAATAATAACAACGACAACAAAAACACTACTGCTACTACTGATATATTTTACTTCTATAGTGAAACCTGTCTTTAAAGACATCCCTTTATACCAACAAATAATGATCTTTCAAGAAAGGTGGTACGTTTTTCGGGAATATCACATTATGCAAGATGAAACAATCATGAAAAAGTGGTCTTTGATGGCAGGTTGTCTTCTATTACATTGTTGTTTCAAGTTAGAGTTTACTGCAATAATTAAAAATTATCCAAAATCTATAATGTCCTACTTTGTTAATCTATCGCCCCAAAACATAACCCTAGAAAAGAGTGGAGTAGATAGAAAGATAAATTGTAATGCCTCAAAACACGTAGTTATCACATGCTAAAAATGATGCTTAGACGTGATGTCTACAAATGCTTTATCGTGTGTGCTAGATGAATGAAGAGTAAATACGATGTGATCTTCCTCCAAGACAACAGTATAGATCAGTTGACCGTTCTGAGTTTTAACTTGAATAGGCTGCCGAATATCGAACAACTAACATGTCACTCTGATATGAACAGCGTTTATTTCAATAGGATGTTATCAGTGACTTTATTTGGCTTACATGTCATTAGATGATTGGTTTTGATAAGCTTATCGCACCCTCTATGATAACAGAAAAATAGGCTAATATCTATGTTCTAAAAAGTATTCACTGAGCATAAAATTTATATCATTAAACGAGAGAGGACGTATATAGTATTAACAAACTAAACATTTACTTACATAGAGAAATATATATACAATATTTCCCAACTAAACAGTTACTTATAAAAATAAACACGGATACAATATTAACCAACTAAATATATACTTACATAGAAAGATAGCCATTAATGACACCTTGGTTACAACATTAATATATTCAGATTTTAATGCTGTAAACATAAGTGATGAATCCATTAATACAATATTTACAGTAATTATTTTTTTTTTATACCGTCAGATGTTTGATCAGAACCCTAATTCATTCATTCATAACAGTATATAAAAACAATCCAAAACTCTGCAAAACAACCTTTGAGTCCAGTCAGCATGGATACTAAATAGATTGATCGTTTTGAGTTCTTACAGGTTATTTTGTCTTGCGGCACGAGGATAACATTTGTCTTCTTCTTAAACTGATAAACGCTTGTAAGAAGAATCAAAATATTTTTGTGCGCGTGTCATATTCTATGGAGCGGAACATAGTGATACATACGTAAAGACATCTGCCCGTCCGTACATTCGTGAGTATGTCTGAAATTTGTTTTCTAGAAATAATAGTATAATGGTTGAGTGTATTCAAACCATATTTGGCATATACGTTTTTATCATGAAAGACTATTCCAAGTTCGATTTTTACTACAATTATATTAGATATATATCCATGTATGGACTCAAAGTTTACATTTCTGTATACGAATTAGATTGTTCTAAATGACTCATTATATACAACGGTTACCGCAAAACAGTCGCAGGATTATGTTGATCAAATTTAATTTTAACGAAACGAATGGACTCTGTAGATCTTCCACTGACGGACTTATTAAAATTTTAAAACTTCCGACTGGAGGGTGGGGGGTCATTAAAAGGTAACTACTCTTTCCTGTGTTTAAAGTCATCAGAGTAAATATACATGTGACAAAATAAGAAAATCTTTTAACATGATTTACATGAACTTTCTGTAACATTTTATTTCGAACAACTACTCTGTCAGCAGCTGGTAGTTAGTAGATATATTTGTCAATTGAAAGAAATATATTCAATTTTTGCAACAAGTATATTGAAAGAATAAAAAAAAAGAAAAAATGTCCAACAGGGTCATTTAAGGTTGGATGGTTCTTGCCTTTCATAGCGTTGGATTTGGCGATGATTCTGGTTAATATGCTGTATGAAAGCGGCTTTGTCGGGTTTGTGTGCTTAGATCTAAAAACATATGTTTATGCATGACTAATTATATGCCTTTGAATTTATATGTTAATGTAGGATTGATTATGTGCATTAGGGTTGCTATTTTAAAAGTTTTGGAATAGTTAGTTATTCAAACGTAAATAACAAAATAAGGAGACAGGCTCATATGTTTAAATACGTAAATTAAATAAAACCTAGAAATAATACATGCCTATTTGCCTATCGTTTCACTTCTATAGTCTTTTGTTTCAAATTATACCACTTCTTCTTAATTGAATCACAAAGTTCGAATCTGATGCATGCATTAGATTCTTTGCTTAGTTGCAAAACGAGTCTGACTGGTAAAGATACAGCCTGGCCATCAACCTGATGTGGGATGCCAGTCACGTCATCTCGAATTTTCATCCGTTTCTTCCATGATGTCATCTTCCACTTTCACGATCTTACGTTTTATTCCCAATATTGCAGAATTTAACAATGAAGAGCTTGGAAGTTTGAGGTTTTCGAGTTTTGTATGTACCACTATTATATCATTAAAGTACATATCGCTTTTGTCGTGATTTGTATCGAGTAAGAACTGACCAAGGTATTCCACTGTTAATTCATCGGCGTTTACTTTAATGTTTTTTTTAATTAGAATTGATCGAGGCTGTTAATTGCATTTGTCAAGGTCCACTTCTGTTTCTGAAGGTATCATTTCTCTTTGTTTTTCAGATTTATTCCCTCAAGATTTTTATTCCCAATTCGTCGGCTTCAGTGTATTTCTCAGCTTGTTTCAGCCTTTCTTCTGTGCGGCATTTTATTTCGTTAGTTACATCGTAAATAACTTTTTGTTACATCACTGTACACTATGCTGTTATTCTCTTGAACTTTCAACAGTCCTTCAAGTTTTAGAGCTTTTATTTCCTACTAAACGTCAGTGCTCTTCCTCTACGCTGCCTTTGATCTAACAGGCTGGTTCAAAAAGCTATCCAGTCCCTCCTTTGCACGAAGTGAATGATAATTAAGTGTAAATGTTATTGAAATTTTGTAAACACAGCTTTGACTAAAGCACTCAAAAGGCTATTGTATGTCTTACTCGAGTCAACCCAGACCTATTAACCGTTCAGGGTATTCAACTTTAAATTCTAATATAGAATTAGTGAAGACAGATCACACTGACCCGAAGGTGTTGATGTCAAGGGAAAGTTTGCAGTGACATTAAAGAGCGTATATGTGTTAGATAAATGGTTTTGATAAATTATTTGCACCGTTGATAATAATGGAAACACAAACAAGTTCCTATTCGTGTTCTGAAAGTTATGAACGGAGCAAAAGTTCATATCTTTAAACTAATTAGTCACATTTGTACAATTTTAGCCTTCACTTACTTACCAAAATGCGTATTAATACAACACAAATTACTGCAGTTGTGCAGTTTGCTTAATGCTGTACCCATGGGTAATTAATTAATTGATGCAATAATTACAGTTGTTCATTCGTTTTTCACGCACATTTCTCTTATTTGTTTCCGCTCAATGTCATTAGAAAGCAGCTTCATTGTGTTCAAACAATATTTTGTACAAACGTTGTCATCAAGAAAATATAGTCCGATTTCGATTTTCACAAACGTTTAGGATCCGATTTACAGTCCTTTAAGTAGAAGATATAGCGTTCAGTTTAAAAATAAATATGAGTAATTTTGCAATAAGCAGAATTACGTTTCAGAAAAATAATAATAAAACACTATTTCTTTCCAGCAGGGTCATTTAATATTAAAATGTGGTTTCCCTTCATTAGCATAGATACAATTCTGATTGGCCCTTATGTAAAGGATGAGACATACATGCATTCGTGTGTTACTGAATGAGTGGATGGGATACTTATTAAAACAAATAAAACATTTAACAGTGCTTACATTAATTGTTTTGATACATTTTAGTTCGAACAACTAATCTGTCTTAGCAATCAGTAGTTAGTAGATATATTTGTCAATTTTAAGAAATATTTTCAACTTGCAACATGTATATTTAAAAAAAACATTTTTAAAAACAACTGTCCAACATGATCATTTAAGGTTGGATGGTACTTGCCTTTCATAACATTTTCTTTTGTGGAAGGAATGACTATCCAGATATGATTTTGATTGCTACTGATATAAAGCATGAGACATAACCTTACAAGTGTGTTACTGAGTCAATGGATGGAAAAATTATAACATACTAAATAATGCCCTTCTAAAATACACGCCGATTTTCCTGCCAAGAGTACAGGGTAAAAATACCTACTAATAATGACTTAGCCGTCACGCTTCACTGCCGTCGATGATTCTTGTTCATTTGTTGTTTGAAAGCGGCTTCGTCGGCTTTGTGTGCTTGAATGTTTTAGTTATATAGGTTAATGTAGAATTGATTATATGCATTAAGGTTTATATTTTATATGCTTTGGAATATTTAGATATGTTACATGGATTCAAATGTAAATATCAAAAATAAATAGAAAAAGTCTCAAATGTTTAAATAATCAAATGAAATAAAACCTAGAAATAATAAATGTCTATATACACATCTTTTCACTTCTACGGCCTTCTGTTCCAAATTATTTAACTTGCCCCTAATTGAACCAAAAATTCGATTCTGATATATGCATAGAATTCATTATTTAGTTAGGTTTCCGTAAACCCAACTGGTTTAGTACCAGTCTGATTGGTAAAGATGCAGTCTGTTCACCAACCTGATATAGATACCAGTCACGTCATCACGAATTTTCGTGCCGGTGTCTTCCATGATGTCATTCTCCACTTTCATGATCTTTCTTTTTGTTTCCATAATGCAGAGTTTAACAAAGATGGACTTAGGCGTTTAAAGGTTTTCGATTTTTCTATGTATGACTATTATCATTAAGGGTAAGGGATATGTCTCTTACTTGTTGATTTGTACAGAACTAGAACTGACGGAGGTCTTCCACCTTTTGTTTTTCAGCTATCACTTTTATGTTGTTTTTAGACTTGTTCGTGTCTGTTAAAACTATAGTTGTCAAGATCTACTTCTACTTCTGTTCCTGAAGTACAGCAATTTTCGTAGCTTTTTTAGATTTAATCTCTCAAGATTTTGTATTCCCTTTTCCTCATTTTTACGCTGATCCTCTTCTTGTTTCAGACTTTCTTCTATGCAACTTTGTCTTTCGTTTGTTACATTGTACATAACTTTTTGTTACATTATTCTCCACTTATGCTTCTATTCTCTTCTCCTTTTGGCAACCATTAAAGTGTAATTGTAGAGTTTTTATTTCCGACAAAACGCTTGATGCCGATCTACCAGGCAGGTTCGGAACGCTATCCAGTCATTCCTTTGCACCAAGTCAATTACGTTTAACTGTGAAAGCTATTTTTCCTTTTTCCTTTGCTGGCGTCAATTTAGGTGGATACGTACTGGGTAGAGTACGGTAGTGTGAAAATCCAGTCCTATATGGACAATTGGATTTGTTATTTAAATTTGTAAACGCGGGTTGGACTAAAGCACTCTAAATGCCAATGTATTTCTTAGCGTAGTCAGCGGGAGCGTGTATGAGATGACAAACATAATACCCGGTAGTGGTACCTTCCACACTGAACTAACAAGACAATGCTTTGTCACGTGTGTTAGAGTAATATGGTGTCATCGTCCTCCAAGACATCACAAAAGTCAACTCAGACCAATTGAACAGATCACACTGACCCGAAGTGTGTTAATGTCAACGGAAAGTTCGGAGTTACATCAAAGAGCGTACGGGTGTTAGATGAATGGTTTTGATAAATTGTTAACATTGTTTATTATCACAGAAACACAAACACGTTCTTATTCGTGTTCTGAAAATTATGAACGGAGCAAAACTTTATATCTTTAAACTAATTAGGTCATATATTTACAAATTAAGCATTTGCTTACGTATAGAAATACGTATTAATACTACATACTTTTTCCGGAGTTGTGCAGTTTGCTTAATACTGTTTACATGGGTAGTTAATTAATTGATGTAATAATTATTGCTGTTCATAGGTGTTTTCATGCGTATGCTTCTGCCTTGTTTCCGCTCAGTCATTAGAAAGATTCATTGAGTTCAAACAATATTTGGTACAAAAGTTGTTATCGAGAAAATATTGTCCGAGTTCGATTTTCACCAAAATCAAATCCGATTTACAGGCCTTTATCGATTCACAGTTTGCATTCCAACGCAATTAGAAATATATTAATTTAAATTTAAACGAAAAATATGTTCCAAAATAGATCTCACAGTTTGAGACTTATCAGGGTTTAAGGAGTTTCGCAGGGGGTTGGTGTGTGCAATAAAGTTTCATTTCTTGTGTTTAAATTCATTAAATTTCAGTTATTTTCTCCCTGTCTCTAATGACATCACAGAGAAAATACATTTGAAATAATGTGAAAGATATTTAACATGGTGGAAAAGAATTTTCTTTTATTTCGAACAATAAATCTCTTTTAGCATCCAGTAAATAAAATATATAATTGTCATTTAATAAAAATATATTCAATTTGCAATAAGGATATTTAAATTTTAAAGTTACTAAAAGAAACAATTCTGTCAGGTAGGGTTAGTTAAGGTAAGAATGTAATTTCCCTTTACTGGCAGAAAGGTTTGGTAGATGTGATTTTGAATTGCCCTCATGTAAAAGATCAGACATACATGCATACGTTTGATACTGAATGAATGGATGAATAAATTATAATATATTAAATAATGCCTGGCTAAAATACACACTTACTGTATGTGTGTGCGTTGTTTATTTAAAATAATGATACAAATTGTTTATAAAGTTTTCTTTGTTGGCTATCTCTGTTTATCAAAACCATGTTGGCTACCTCTAATGTATAAATGACTAACACCATAAATAATTTTATAATTAAAAGTTCTTTAATATATCAGACTCTATCGAAACGGTGAATTGAATATGTTTTCTTTAATGATCATGCCCCAGGACTAGACATCAGTATAACCTGCCACACGGCAGACATCCTAGAGATATGACAAAAAGTCTTAAAAATACAAGCACACACACACAAATATATTATTCTCAAAGGAGGGCTACATACAATGTTAGGTAGGAAACGTTGCTTAAATTAATTAGTTTCAGGCCTTAAGACTTTTTCAACTGGAAACATTAAAAGGAGGGGTATTATTTAAAGATTGTAGTACTGTTGTGATTTTTGTTTGTTGCATTTTTGAACTTATCCGTAAAATAGGGTACAATTTGCATACCTGTTTAAAAAAAAAAACAAATAAAAAAAACAAGGGCAGGGATTTTAAACAAGAATGTTGATTGGTAAATTATATAAAATGCTGGAGGAATCTGATTGGTTCATTCTCTGCCTTGTGTCCTTCTTAACCGTCACGCTTCGGCCAAGAAAGTCAATACTTACCTGAATACAGAAGTGAGAAGGTCAGAACCAATCGTCGCCCAAAGGACAGCTTCTATTCATATTTAGGTAAGTGAGAAAACCTTAACATCACTCGTAAAATGTAATTTCCTTTTCTTTTTTAACTTGTTCTTTTCACATTTTATTTCACTAATGACATTTTATTATTTCATTCGTTTTATTTCAATTTCCAAAGTCTTTAAAATCAAATCATTCAAATGAGATTGGAGTTGTTAGGACTGCTACATATTTTCATGTTATTCTCAAATTGTGATCAGTTATTGGCCATTATTAGCACATATTGGTTTTATTACCTTTACTTATTCCAAGTTTCAATTTCCTGTCATATCCACTTTGTTTAGGGGCTCGTGTTTATGTTTCAATTTCAAAGTAGAGAAAAGCGATTTGAGTTACACAATTAAATTTAGTATATTTTCGTCATCTGATAAGCTTATAAAACTACTCGTTGTCAGCATCTCTCTCTCTTTCTCTCTCTCTCTCTCTCTCTCATCCTTGTAATTAATGGCATCCCTCTTTCATTAAATTAGAAGTAGCACGTCAGTCTCTTGATCGTGCATTACGTGTTTCAAGATCTTTGCTTAGATTCATTTGTACTTTTGGAAGGCCCGGAGAAGAAGTTGCAGAAGAAATATGATCAACAAATAGTCTAGCAAGTGAAATAAAACTTGATATATCGTTGACATAAATGCGAAATAGTAAAGAGCCTAGCACACAACATTGGCGGACGCTTTCTTGATACTGAATTTTGATATAAAACTCTCTCGCAGCAGTTTGGTAGATATAATTAGAGCACTGATGTGAGTTTAGCGGTAATTCTGTATTTGTAAAGCTCTTAAACTACCCCCCCCAACCCATACACTATCCAAAAATGTATTGATATCGAGGGGCGTTAAATACATATATTTGATTGTAATCAAGGGAGATATTTTGCGATAATATTCAATTGAAGATAAGTTGCTTCATGGCCTGTAAGAAATGCAGATTGATAGCTACATATAAAAATTCTGTCAAACCAAAGGATTATGCACGTTTGAATACAATTCTTTTCAAAGAACGAACTGTATCATTAAGGTCATCGATGGTATTTCAAAATACTTTCTATCACACGAAATGAACATTGTGACTCAGCAGTTTAAAATTGAATGCAAGAGAGAGAGAGAGAGACAGAGAGACAGAGAGACAGAGAGAGAGAGAGACAGACAGAGAGAGAGCAATATACACATTATATTTATAATGGTCAGTGGAGAGGCAATTATCACTGTTTTTTTTTTCAATTGTAAACGTTAAATAGGTAATACTCAGGAATTGTTGTGGGTTTAGCGCTATTTTTAAATAAAGGATAGGTTATACATGGCGGACGGTATAACTGATGGAGGAACAACCCGGGCAAAGCAGGGTAAAAGATCCCGACCCAAAGAGAGCTGCTGGTAATCTTTCTCACATACCCACATTGGTCGAGCCTTAGGCTCGAGCCCACGCGGATAGAGGTGAGATGGCAAGGATCGGTAAAGGCGAGCGCATGGTTTAATAGAGCCTCATAACTAAACAACAGTATATATAAATTCATTAAATATTGATGCATGAAGAAAGGATGGGGTTGTCCATATGATGTTAATTCCTTTGTCGAACATCATCCGGGTCTCTATCCGTTTGACTGTCATAAAATATAATGCCATCATTCTAGTGATCAAAATGATGAGCTAGTATTTTTCTCTGTCTGTTATAAGGACCTTCACGTGAAAAAACCCAAAGAACTTTGCCCTTTAAATTTTATATATAAAAGTAAGTAACTTAGAACATGGCTGCGATAAAATAGCAGAGTCAGATGTTAATGCAGGAATCTTAACAAACATTAAATGTGCATAGGACATTACACTATTACATTGAACAAAGTTCACGAGACTGTGTGAATGTAATATATTTAAACACATATAATATGCTCAATACCTCATCTGCAAGTACTACTCATGTGTTAGATAGATGATGTGTAACCGGTGAAAAGAAGGCGAAAAATTCCATTTGGGACAGTAGGGTCTTCCCTGTTCTTGATAGCATGTCACCATTGTCATATGGTCCGTTCTCACATAGCTCACTTTCCACACCCTGATTTCTTGCATTACTTCAGCTGTTGGTTGAAGAAATATTGATTGACAAGCAAGACTCTAGGAATACCCAGAAGAATCCCACAAAAGCTGTGAACTTCCACACCTATGTTCCAATTCTGACCAGTTCTAATAAACTGCACACTTTATTTGTAGAAACTAAATAAGTCGAAGATGCATTGGACACTGTCACTGTTGACCATTTGCTCTGTGATCCTCTGTCAAGGTGCCATGGCTCAAGATGAAAGGAAAGTCATTACATACAACACTGCTCTGCAATTTAGCATTCCCTTCAAAGAGCAGAGGAGGAGGAATCTGCTGAGAGGTTTAAAGGCTTTAAGTGCAGATGTTGCCTGCTTGCAGGAGGTAATGATGTATCTCTCTCTCTCTCTCTCTCTCTCTCTGTATATATATATATATATATATATATATATATATATATATATATATATATATATATATATATATATATATATATATATTTGTGTGTGTTTTGTGTCTTCATTGTTTTAAACAGTTTTGCTTCTCAATGCCGGAATGTAAATACATATTGTTTAAGCGTGCCACTCTTGAGTATCTTTGCGTATATTCTTTATCGTCTTCGAAAGAAAGATCTCATTTAATTCAAAATGAAGTAAAGCTTTTTCTTTCTTTCCTTAACCTACTCCAACTTTTGAGCCGTTATAGACGTATCTATGAAGGTACACGTGTTTGTTTCCTCTCTTTCCCATGTTATTACTATCGTTCTGATTTTGTTTGTTTATTTGTTTGTGAAATAAAGAGACTGTATAATTTATTTCAGGTTTACGATGGCTCTGATGTGGAATGGTTGTTGCCGAGACTTAGGAAAACGTATCCGTACTCCTTTAGTTTCACGCATGAAACGGCCACAACGCTGAAGGTAACCGAGGAACCTCCGTGCAATCGCCAGAAAATTACCGAATTCCTTACATGCGTATCGAGCCACTGCTCAGGATTCAACACGAGTGTTCACGAGGATAGAATTTCCCTCCTTTTGTGCTTACAAGCGCAGTGTGCAAGTCAGGTGTTTAGCCTCTCACAAGATTGCTTGACGTGTTTCTTTCTCCGAACAGATCTGACAGAGGCAGCTAATGTGTAAGTAAGCTCGGGTATAAGATAATTTGTGTTTATATACTAAACCATGTGACGAATGGATTCTACGTTCAACATCTAAATATTAAATTGTCATTATATATTCGCCATTACGACGTCATGAAATCACGCTGTTGCGAGCCGGGTTGCATAACGAGACCGTGTAGGTCAGGTTTGGTTGGTTTAACGTCACATGTGACACATTATCTACTAGCTATATCAAACCGAGATAATGAGAGCTAAGTACAATTCTCCACGTCATGAGTTTACGGCAATGTATTGATTTATTGACTTTTTTCTAATCTTTTCTCTAGCAAATAATAACAGCCATCCACAATTTTGCTGCCTTGTTTGCAAATATTTAAATTTCCGTCAAATTCATTTCTTAGAATTTCTGTCGGTTTTGTACAGTATGCACGGTGTGTGCCAACTTAACACGAAAAATGGCCCAACAGATTTGGCAATTTCTTGTGATCATTCATTATTTCCATTTACGTGTCATGAAAAATAGTTAACTTTTGTAAGAAATATGATGCACAAATTTGCAGTTTGATTTGGCTGGAAATGTTTTTTTTTTTCTTTAAAAAAAGTGTTTTTAAAAATTGGTTTTCAGTTTCGCTTCACTCTGAACATTTTCTATTACTTTCCGGAATTGTACAGGGTTTTCTTTGTATGTGATTTAAAATATTCTATATAAATATATGTCAATGTCTCATTTTATTCAGTAAAAAATTTTGTCAAAATATCAAAAGCGAGGAAAAACATACATTTTGTCTTTTGTTAGTCTTTATTTGCTAATAATAAAGTCATTCGATCATTTTCCCACATACTGGTAAATATTATTTATGCCACGAGTGAATCGTCTATAAAATCGGATCATTTCATACAGCCAGAGTTAAACAAAAACAAGCAGAAAACGTGATAATAAAAACATCTTAAAAATCTTGTTAGTTGTTAGTTTTAATTGTAAGTTTGATTACTTTTGAGGACTCAGAATTAGCTTGAATCTAGTCATAATATTTAAAAAAGGAACCCTATCCGAATGTATGTATATATACGGTTAGGGTTCCATTCTGTTAAGGATGTAAAGTATGTACGCCGTATCAATTGTATACCACGAGCTGTATACATTTTTCATTAAAAGAAACGAGGCTTGCAGAGTTTCCTTTCAATGAAAAATGTATAGGACGAGTGGTATGTAATTGATACAGCGTAGATATTATACATATTTTTATATCACAAACAAATGCACATACTTTCTCTTTGAACTGTGTTACTATTAACTATAGACAACTGTGTATTGACCGAGGGAGAAAGTTATGAGATAGCACGGATGACCCGTCGCAGTGCAGCAAATACATAAAGGTAGAATGTTATCAAGGAGTGCAGTATATGTGATAAAGGACGTAGAATAGTATCGAATTATGCCCCACCACTGTCTGGTGGTGTGTAAAATGAAAACAAAGAGAGAAAAAAGTGGCGAGGCATTATGGACTAATCAATAGGCATTAATCATGCGAGTAAGCTGCATTTCATACACTGAATTTGTTTCATTGCACATCCGATTACCTCCATCATCCGTTTTACCTGGAAGCATTCAAACGTTTCATACTAAATAAAACAAGGCATACGAATTGGATCTTAATTCAGCTAGTCTAGTTTGAATTCCAAATTAATAAACATTATAATATACATGATAAGGTAAGTATTTACATTCGCGCTAGTGACTTATGAGACTATTTCCTTCTTTCTTCAGGTGTTTAAACCAGCAGACGAGCATAAATGTGCCTGGTCTCTTGTTATTCAGCAAACATAAGATCATCAGCGCAAGCGCAGTGGAGCATCATCCAGGATTAATGGAGATTGCAAAACAAGGCTACCTTCAAGCAGATGTACGTGATTTGCAGAGAAAGATATCAATACATGAATATTTCTTACTCGTCTTTCGAAATATTTATTATAGTCAAGCGTTAATCCTAATCTTTGTCTCCAATCAATCAAAATTTATTTTGCGCAGCTGATATAGGAATGAGCTCTTCTCATTGATGATGCCATTTATTTATTCATTTATTGCACTTTTAATACTTTTGCTTTTGTCTTCTGCAGTTGTGCATATGTGGAATACAAATAATTATACTACAAAGAGATTCAAGTGTCGTGTGTAAATCTAGTTTTCGTGCCATGAAATAATGTTGACATACGTTTGCATTTTCCTGTAAATCACTATTTTATATTATAAATGTTTTTCATTGTGTATAATGCATTAGGAGTATGCCATAAAATATGCGTACCATTTTAACTGTTTCAGATCGATACAATAGGTAGAGTTGTATGCACACATCTAGCAACACCGTTTTTGGGAGATCTCTATCCAGAAGGTAAATAACACTAATTGTAAGAAGAAAAAATCCAACGAAAAATGTATGGGAATTATACAAACATTGTAAATCATTGCTCAATATGTTTGAACTGTTACCTTTGGTTGCTGAAATGGTGATGAAAGGCAGAGCTTTAGCACTGTTAATTTATAGACTTTGATTTTTATTGGCTAGAGGGAAAACTAACAAATCTTATCATACAACAAAATATACTAGCATATGAAATCTGATTATCCTAGGCTTTTTGAAAGAAACGAAGGGATGTTGCATGTTCAGATATGAGTGCTTGCGTTTTTACATGAACGATTTTGTAATATCGCACGACTATTAGGGTACCGTTCAAAATACTTGAAAATATTGGGATATGATATGGACTATAATCTATACTGTCAGAGAACCATTCACGAAACAAGACATTTAGATATGATGGGGACTATTTTCTGGACTTCAAGGTAACATTCAAGACAGACACTTAAAAACATTGGGATATGATCGGGACTTATCTGCAATACCAGTGTACCATTCAAAACACAAACTTGAAGACATTGGGATATGATATGGACTATTACCGGAACTGTTCTGCAGATACACACAAGGATGGTTGCACTTCGGCCCATTATGTAATTGTGTGTGTGTAAGTCTAATTGTGGGTCTGCAGGTAGCGACATAACACATTCAGATAGGTATATTGACCAGTAGTTTTATTGGTTCCTTATGACTGATAGAAATTGAAATAAATGTTAATAATTCTACATCAACATAGTTTATTGCACAATTGAAAATTTCAGTTATTACAATAATGATGAATGTGTCAGTTCATCAGGCCACCTAAAAACGTTATTTCATCATGACAGTTCAGTATGATTAATTACTGAAACAGTTCGTTATTGTCAGCAAATGAAAACATATTTTTCACGGGAATTGTGTAATAGTGATAGTTAGTGACAATTTGATGCAATGTTTCCAGATTCTGAGTCTAGTGACTAGAGGAGCTAAGTTTAACTTGATGATGTGGGATAAGGAGCAATCTAATATATAGGTTCTTTTCATATATGTAGCGGCGCTTCCGTACAGTAGCTATGTGGAACAGAACCTGGCGGAAGTTAATAATCTCCTGACAGTTGTCAACGGTACAACGCCACTGGTTTTAGCTGGAGACTTCAATACTGGTCCTAGCCTGCCTGACATTGGTATTTGTGAACAAAATCCAGGTAAACCACTAAAATTTTTAGATAGCGACATATGTAACAAAATTATGTCGTTGCAGCTTTTCATCGTTTTTGGGCTGGTTACAAGTTCAAATATGAATATAATGCCCTTCAGAACTATAACGTTTTGCACAAACCCTGTTGAAAGTTACCAAAATCAAGAACCCTGTTGCGAACGACATTACTTACACAAATCAGCATTGGACCCGTATACACTGCAAAATGAAGTTGGAACGAATATGTTATAATGATATAACTAATTTTGTGTATTTCAGATTCATATAGAATATTAGATAGCAGTGAAGCCAACCTAACCCACACTATACTTGATGATTGCACATTTTGTACCAACAACTCATGGACTGAACACGAGTGCGACTGGACGATAGACCACATCTTTTTGCGAGGTCACACCTTTAAGGAAATCAAGGTAACGGAGAATCACTACGTTTATACATTATCTAGAATAGTCTTAACCATAGTGGTAGTAACATTTTCTATTACTCCAATATAATATATTTTCCCTTATTCTATCACGTAAAATGTGTTGGACGAAACTTGATAGATTTACATATAACCACTAAAAGATGGATTGCATAATACAGCGTGGTGTGGTGAGAGAGGTGATCAACCAGTAGATAAGTTTGCACAGTTTTAGCGGCACATCAACACACTGCTTGCAGTTTAGTGCCGTTTAGTGCCGATTAATGGGTGTTTATCGCAATAAAGACTAGCAAAGAAAGAACACATATCCTTTAAAACAACCCAAATCCTTAAAGTATAGGTTGCAACTATTGTACATAGTCCTATTAAACGTCGAAGACTTTTCCTTTTTGTACATCAACACGAGACTCATCGTAGGGCTGCAAATGTTGTCTCTATTAGTCCACCTACCATATGCAGAGGGACTCATCGGGGCCTCAGATGGAGGGATCTACTGGACATGTGTGTGAAAATATGGCTAAAGTAAGGTCCCTCACTTTGTTCATCGTTTATGTAACAGCTGAAACATATTTTCAAATAAAGAAGATAAATATTAAGTGAAGGCGAATGACAATACGAAGTAAAACACAAATACATTTTATGAGGTTTTCCTACTGAAAGTAAAACAAGTTGTACAAGATGTATTAATATGAATAAAGATTTATATTTGAAATGCTTGAGTGATGCTGCGGAGCTGATTTATCCAATATTTTCATCCTTCTATGCCATTTTTGCTCTCATCCTCAACGAATTGACATTTAAGGGCACCATAGCTTCACCGAGGGATGAGTTTCTAACGTTGTTGATAAGGTAACATTTTGGCAGATGATCACGGAAGTCATGATATTCGATCTTAGATCGGAGTCCAATGGCAATGGTGAGGGTTTAAACTCCCACTTGTCGTATTGTATACTTGAATGTAGGTCTGCTTAGAGATTGACTGATGTTGTTTCTAACTTTTCAAAAATCTCCACTCGTAGCACGTAGAGTCTAGCTTAGCTAAGACGTCTATGCGTCGCACGTAGCCTACCATAGCTAAGTCCTCCACGCATTTCACATGGAGTCTTGCTTCTTTATTGATTGTTGTGTAATCATTAGCATTAATCATCAGATAGAAAACAGTAAAAATTCAATTCAGTTTTATAATTATATCTTATTTTTTCAAGAAATGTTTGTCTTGCAATGAAGGTACAACTGCACACGGTCCATTAATTCTAAGCTGCGTCATTGTTTGATTTCCTTTATCCAGTTATTAAATCCAACATGGATAGAATTGTCAGATTTGGTCAGCTGTGTGTCATCAATGGCATCCAAAATGTCAGATTACAATACCATGGAGGCCTCATATTCTGTCAGCTCTGTATCATTAATGGCATCCAAAATGTTAGATTGCCATAACATGGAGGCCTCAGATTGTGCCAGCTGTGTCGTTAATGGCATCCAAAGTGCCAGTTCGCCATACCATGGAATCATCAAATTCTGTCAGCTTTGTGTCTTTAATGGCATCCAATGTTCCAATTTGCCATAGCACATAAGCATGAAGATATGTGTTCTTGGCTTCATTTCGTTCGCCAAGGGACATTCTCGGCATGTTCGTTAAGGGCAAGTGACCATGCTGTTACTATTTCTTTATTCAAGTACAAATTCACTTGAATAAACTGCGGATACATACAATTTTTCCAGATGACACTCTGGCATCTTTTCCCGATTCATGTAGAAGTAACTGCTAATCAGATCGACTGAATCATTAGTTTGTCCATTGCTTTTAATTCGATAGGTGCAGAATGAGTCAAGAACGACATTATACAAATATACCAATTGACATTCTAGCATCGTCATTATCGTCGCTGGCATAGAAAATATGCCGAATTCTGACTTGGGAAATCCACACAAAGCTTGGTACAACATTTGCTGTTTTCAATTATCATTCGAAACAGTTCATTCTCTGACATATATATTTTTCCTTTCCTTGTTCGTTGTTTTAGGTATGAATTGTATTAAACATCTAATACCGCGTTGTCCTTCATGTGGTGGAAATGAGTTAGTAATGCCTTGACAAGAAACGTGGATCTAATTTGGGGTCCTAGGTCTTTTACAGTTTGAATAATCACAATTTGTCCAACTTTCGTCAGAGCTTGTGTGTGACATTTTGGTCGACGAGTACGCTTATTGAAATTATTTTGTTTGTGCTAAAGTAACATCGAGTCACTATCAATTTAGCGACGGAAGCTATTTTGTGAACAGCTGATTTTATTAAATATCTAAACCATGCCCTCATTGTCGTTCTACTCCTAGTACATATGATTCATCTGCTACAGTCCACTGTTTAATTATTTTCGACATATAGGTTTAGAGTGACGTTTCCTTTGGAGAATATATTATTTTGTTAGCGTTCTCATTTTGTACTAATATTAACCTTACTAAAATAAGGTCTACTAACTGGAAGATAACGAGTCGTTGCGTTTTACCTGTTTCCGCCTTTATCGTAAACATGTCTGGTAAATTCCACTTTGAAATGAATGACTTATGTCGGGTCTGATTCCCATGACATCATTTAGTGTTTCTATGTCTATGTCTAGCAGACTCCGAATCAGAATCACAAACTTTCCTGAGAAACGAATTCCAACTTTTCCGTTCGATCAGATGTCTATGTGTCCTAATTATTAACAGACTCCATATTTTCAACGATACGTTGGGCATCCTGATCGTAGTCCATACTGCCGGTAGAGGAATCTTTAAAACAATCTGTTACCATAGATAGTTTACATTATCTTGAGCATGTTTACAAGGAGTTCCACTCATGTGTAATTAGTCAATGTGACAAAAGCCATCATAAAATCTGAGAAACATTTTGGTACCCAATGCTTAAGTGGACAGTCTTCATAAAGCGAAATACGGGAAGACTTCTCTCACTCATTTGAATATTTGTACTTGTGGATATTCAGGCTCTGTGGGCCATGTTCAACCCCTAGGTTAATTTTAAGTTGAGAAATAGACGGTCAGGCCTAAAAGCGTTTAATTGGAGTAGATTTTACTTAATGCTTTAAACAATTTTTACTCTTATGCAGAGATATATTCGTTTTAACTAACGGCTATCTTCACCATCACTAGGAAGAGAAATCCATGTGACGGCATTAGAAATGAAAGTAGTTGATATTGGTGCAGCTAGAGGGAACTCATATGACCCAGGCCAATGCAACAGAAATGTTAGGCTATATATTTTTATCTGATTATCCACAACTTTGAAAACTGGCACAGTATATTAGAACTTAATGAAGATTAATACAGAAAACATATTTGAAGATGGGTGGTTTCTTTTCTCTATAAGTTGTATTATACAAGTTGTTTAAGGTACAGCTATGAACCACTTGGTATGTATGCTTCTCAATTTGTATGCCGATGCTTGTCAAAGAAATGGTGTTTTTTTTCATGGCGACTTAAAATTTTGTTTCCCTTTTATGCACTTTTAGCGTAATAAAGTTTGAGATAGGGAAATAAAACATGGAATAGGTCAATGAAACATTGTTAGTGAAACATAGGATAGATATATGAAACATTGTTACTTTCCTTGCCTGCCGAGTAACTTTACAGTCTTCTTTCAAAGGACATTTTCAGAATTTATTATTGTGAACTTCTATGACTCCACCGCGGATGGCGGGGACAAATTTCAACGAGTCAGCTTATTGAATGTAGTCTCTTTTCTGTACCAATATGTTTATATACAGTCTGTAGTCTAAGAGCAGAACCTCTTGCAGATTTTCTAGGGGTTCGTTTGTTTGTTTTGATTATTTGAACTGTTTAAGTTTTTATTTTTTCATTTTTTACATAGATTGTTTGCACATCAGATGTAAATGACCGTATATTTTATTACTTTTGAGAGGAATTATATCTAAAACAGACGGCTTACTGTTTTCTTAACCTGGAAGGATTTGTTCATTGTGGTATGTATTGTGGTATGTATAGACAAATACTCACCATACTGTCTGGCAGAATTTCTGTGTAGCAGTTTTCTCATGTAAGTCTAAAGTAAAAATATGATGAAAGGAATTGTAGCTCATTACTTCATTTTCCCATCATGCTTTCAGAGAATATTTGATGACCCCAAACTAAGGAAGACGTACCACATATCTGACCACTACGGAGTGATGGTCACATTCGTAGACAACATAATCACGGAAGATGATGAAACGAGCACCCAAGTTACTGAGACCAACAGCGACGCTCATAGGTCATCAGTACTATCAATAATCACATAACAAAATGTAGACTTTACATAGCTGTTGCGAGTACGATTATCACGTAGGACAAAATAGGTGATGGAATGACCCATTGTCACTAAGCCTAGAACAACATAAGCCATACATTTTCTGTCAGCGTCGGACAAAGCAGAATGCAGCAGAAATCAGCTTATACAGACAGACTTAGCATGTTGTTTCAAGTGTGTTTGTGTGATATAACATGGGGTTTTCATTATAGTTTTTGGTAATATTAAAAACTACTTTTCGTAATTATTGTCTTAATTATTTATTCTATTCATATCCCCAGGACGTTAAAGGAAACCTCAGTGTAATCCCTTGATGAAGAAAAGGATATAATTCTATTTATTTACAAAATGAACATGTAAAATCTTCAGTCTGAAAATTTTGATCAAACACCAACCATTCGAGAGTGTGCAGAATTATTATATATTGCTAGTGATAATTCCTTATTCCGAACCGATGAAGTGTTTAGAAACCTAAAGTTTTAGGAATAGAATAACAGGTCGATGGAACTTAATTTTGGACACAGGAAGAAATATAAATACTTAGGCACAAATATGATAGACGGGTACATAAAATATAATTTCTAAATGTACTAAGCAAGATGTATATAAGAAGATATAAGTTTCTTGGCTCCTAAATAAAGAAAGGAAGAAGATGGAGACAATGTGCAAGGTTAATTAAAGGTAACAGTTAATGTTTAGTTCAGAAAGTTTGAAGAATTAAAGGTTTTTGAATTAGAGGCGTGTGGATTGGTATCAATGTATAGGAGATAATATCACAATGTAGGTAATGTGATGGATAATCAGGGACGGTTTGTGACCTGAAATCATTTCACTATAGTAAACATTGCAAGTAACAATGGATAACCATTATGAAAACTATCCTACTGATAGGAAGAAAAAACTAATGATGTACGTATTGCCTTAATTAACCATTTTCAACCAGATTTCAGTGACTTTGAAAGAAAACTAAAACTGAAAAGCAAATTTTAAAGTAAATTTTGTTTCTCCGATAATACGTAACCAATCACATTACATTATGAATATTAACATGCTCCCTCGCGAATCCAGTCCTAGTAAAAGACGAAAATCGTCTTTTCATGTTAATATCAATAGAGAGAAGTCAATAACTCTTGCTCGTCGCTTTTGCGCCACCAGGTGTCGCTACTTTCTGGTTGAGCGTGATACTAAGGGACAATTGATTTAGTACGTACGCATGGAGCGGGGAGCGGGGTTAACCCAAAAGCATATGGTTGTGTATTGGGGTGGGGGGTCTACTGGTAATGTACGTACGCATAGGAAACGGGGAGGGGGGATCTCGATAATAAGTTGACAATACGTAATCTGTTCGACTGCGTTCATTCGGTGTTTGGATTTTAGCGGACACTAGACAAACTTCTTAAACTTACGCAGCTTATTTCTTTGATTGCAGCCAGACATTCAACTTCGGTGGATTATCTGTTTTATTAAACACGTTAATATTATTAATCCTTGATCGTTTCTACGTGGATTAAATATAGGCCGTTCTATAGAATTGGGTATGGGGGTCAAGCATACATACGCAGGTGGGGGCGGATTTGTAAATGTATTCATGCATACAAGGAGGGGGAAGGGTCAAGCTTTGCCAGATTTTTGCGTACATACTAAATGGATGGCCCCTAACGACGATGTTTGTATAGCATAGTGACAGCTTGTAAGTAACATGATTCAGTAAAAATAATAATAATAATAATAATAATAATAATAATAATAATACGGTTTTAGATAGGCTTTAATTTACATTTTCTTAAATTATTTACACTATAAGAACAAAATGTAAAAAACCCCAAAACATTCATTCGTGCTATAACACCTCCTTTACTGTTTATAGGTTCGTCAAAACTGGGGATAAACCTACTTTGCATACAGTATGACGTCATGTAGATACATTTCGTTAGAAAGGGGGATAGTCTCAAAATGTCTCTCTCTCTCTGTGACACTCATCCACTTTACAAATTGTCTCATCATATGATTAAGCTAAGTTTATGAGCATAAATTGCTGATGCGTTTTACAATATAACTTAAAGTAGGTTTAATCATTCTTGTTATTTACTTAATGCTACATTAATGCAAAGAATACAGTTCTGTTAACTATTAATTTTATGTCTCCAATTATTAGATTGAAATCCACATTTAAACAAGTCATTTAATCTTCCTATTTTATGTATGCACTATGTTCTACGGGTTTTGAAAAGTCTATTATATGACGTAATCTTTAGAAGCTAAATTTGCTTGAAAAATTGGCATGCTCTACACTGATGAAAGTTATCATAATAACTAAATAGCAATGAAGTGATCGAAGCACGCAATCATGCACGCATGCACACACTGACACACACACAGATATATATATATATATATATATATATGATACTTCACTTGTCTGTGGTAGATCTGTCTGTCTGTCTGGAGAAGATTTTTAAGTGCCATTGGAGTAAGAACCATTCAACGTTTACAAACGAATTTTTGCTAACCTTTTGGTATGCCTACGTGGATAAAATGAATTAAATTTTAAAGGCATTACAGCCGTCTTATTATTACATATTTTAAAACTGTTTATAGGTGGACATGTTTTAAAAAACAATAAAGCATTGTTATGAAGTATAATCGTAAACCTCTCGGGTCAGAAAAAAGAAAGAAATTTAAGTCATATTTACATTAGCATGTAGCTGACCTAATTAAATTTTCTGCAAATTTCATCGATTCGTTTATTTATTTAGTTTTTACACATTTTGTAAAATTGTTAGGACTTTTACGTTATGAAATTAAACCTTGTCAGAACTATTAAACAATAAGAGTTGACACTGACAAAGATAGGAAAATGTCTCGCTTTTTCGCATTTTGATCTAAATAAAACCGAGACAAGAAATAAAAACATAGATAACCAAGTGAAAATATCACATATACTCATCTTCATTCTCGTGGCACAGAAGCTGAGTAAAAAAAGATAATCATTTCAATTTTCTATTTTGAACAATAGTTAAACACCCCACAGTATCGACATTCTTCCCCTTGGTGGGATATTAGGCTGTTTAATTAGATGCCATGGACGATGCTTTGTTCCATTTCTTTATTTGTTGGTAACGCTGACTTTTAAACCAGCGCACTTATTAATATCAGATGGTATAGTACCTCTGCATGAACAAAGACCGAATCCTGCGATACCGATATGTGAATGTACTGATTGAAAACAATACAATTTAATTATGAAAAAGGACATTATACACACTAGTAGAAACACATTAAAATATATTCAGTAGATAAGGCAAGGAAATTGACCATTATGTAGGAAAATGAAATAACAAAATTCTTCTGCAGACATCTACAAACTCGAAATAGAAGCCTGTAGAGATAATTAGTATTTTTAAAAATAAATCTTATTGTTTTTATTTGCTTCAATTTCTAGCAGTTATTTGAGTTATTGCTCTGCTGTGTGATAATCAGTATTACCCGAATTCTCTGTAATCAAGTGAGCAGCCGTCTTGATTGAATTATTTCAGTCGGGTTTTTACATCATGCAATGTGCACCCTATGGTCAAGCTTTACTTGATGCATACATAGACAGCTTATATTTTGCTATAATACTAGGTGGCTAATGTTTACATAGATAGCTCTGCGGGATCTTTGTACATATAGGAAATAGGAACATAAACCAGCGAGTCTAATCTATTAAGCTCACTATGGAATTATAATAAAACAGTAGCAATAGTACATTAGTCTCTTCTTCGAATAGTTGTGTTGAATAGTTGTGTAATATCGATCTGGACTTAAATACTGTACAACTGTTGCGGATAATGCCAACCAATATATGCTTTACTTTTCATTTTAAGCATTCTTCTTTGATACAGATATCCCTTTTATAAATATTAGTATCTTCTTTTAACTGACTTTTCTAATCAATATATCTCTGAGAGAGCGACAGGAGAGGACGTTGCCTTTAACTCTATGTTCTTTCCTTTTAATGTGGCTGCAACGTCTTTGGATATTGTACTTGTGGTAAGTATACATGATTTAAGCACACGGGTAATACAAATGACTGCTCGGATGTGTTCGACAAATCATCCTGAATTAGTCTAAATAACATTAGTTTTAGCTGTTATTAAAATAGAGAAAAGGAATTTTGTCAGTCTAGACAATACCAGCTTCTGAAGTACACTGTATAAATTACAAAATATATAAAATGTAAACAATGGCGTCGGCTTCCTTTTTACAATTTACCTCTGCAGTCCAGGAAGTGAGAATGACCAAGCTGAGCTAGCAGTTTGTGATAGGAGCGCGTCTTGAATAAAGCCACCTTATAGCCCATACTACAGCAACAGTCATACATGAAAATAAAAGGAATCAGCAATTCTTTTCACATGACCTCAAATTTATATCGTCTTTTTTTAATACCCAGCACAATCAGTGAGGAAACCCGTGGAAATTTGTATTTTTTACAAATCTAACCCCCTATGCAAAATCCGAACCTGTAAACCGCCAACTAAAACAAATATGTAAATTTACGCAATTATTTTGCTTAGTTTCATATCATCATGACTGATGCTTTCGATAAACGGGTAGATTAACATTAATGTTATGTATGCAAAAATGCTAATTATACTTTTTTTGCTGTTACTTACGTAATATACCATGCGGCGGTATTTTGTGTGCGATGTTATTAAGTATGGTGTAGTTAGAAGCATTAGAAAACAAAAATATTTAAAGAAACGTTAGAGGACAGTTGCGTTTAAGATAAGCTTCCAAAATTTAGGAGTCATGGAAATAGTTTATACATTACTTTTCTGTTTTACAACTTGTGTGCTTGCACGCTGGATCAATACTAAGAAATGTAAACAAAAATGTAATTTTGTGTAGAATCAGAGTAAAAACATCTGTAGTTGGCTTAAAATATTTGCCTTTTTAGAGCGAGATCACAGTGATATAAGTGCCTAACTATACTCAAGGTCTCCAAACTATTTAGTATATATAATTAAGTACCACCAAATTACAACATGATAAGGTTAAAAGCAAACAATAAAAATAAAAATGTATACATAATTTGCGTAGTAAACAACCTAGTTGTCAGAACGCCATATAAGAGGAGGAGGTATTGTCCAAAGTTCACACATCGGAAGCCTCATAACACAATGGTAGCAAACCACAAAAACAAGAACTGTGCAATGAAACCCTTCTTTGTAAACATAACAGACCAGTTCAGCAGGATAGACTCAAGGAAGGATCTGGCCCAAAGTATCGCTTGTATACCTATGGGTGAAGGCAACACATACAGTGATAACTGCGAATATGGTACTCTCGAGCAGGAAAAATAAAAATATCCAAAACACCTCATATCAAACGTGGTCACACCATGTGCAGTAGAAACTGGTTCCATTCCGATCTAACATGCATTGTAGCATAATGATTAGCTACTGAGGTGAACTGTTTGTAAAAGCACTTGGTAAACACTAGATAAGAAAATAAGTGATAACCTAATCGACAGTTTTAAAGATTATAGATTTACAGAGTTGTAAACTGAAATATACTAAGGTTTTCTCAGTTATAGGCGCAAAGACAAAACATAAACCACCCAAGAATTTACTAATTCAAAAAATTTGAAAGCACAATTTATGTACATAACATTATCAAACAAATGAACTTCATATTTGAATAGAAACAACGAAACAAACAGGCAATTCACTCTGATCTTCGTCTACTCCTCAGTTTATTGCACAATGTGTTAAATATAAGTCAAATAAATTTATAAATATAAAGATATACTACACAGAAAACAACTCATACAAGCCATTAGATATGTTAGACACTTACAAATAGAGAACATGATTATTTTAAAAGTCATTTTACATTTTATGAGAATGTTTCTCTCATAAACTCTTATCAATGCTCTTTTCTATGACCAGAAGGAGAGAGAGAGAGAGAGAGAAGAAAAGAGTTATGGCTCTCTGAACAAAAGGGGTGTCATCACAACGGTGTAGATACGGCTACATCTTTTGAAATGAGGTGCGGGAATCGATGTAACAAAGGACAGACAGAGTCTCCTGATTTTTAGACGAACTAACTTTATATATATATATATATATATATATATATATATATATATATATATATATATATATATATATATATATATATATATATATATATATACACATTCTAGAGACACATCTTATAAAACCTTTCTATTTAAAATACCCGAAATAAGATTACACTTTTCCTTTGAGCTTACCTACTTCATACATTTGTATAATTTCTCCACTTTAGAATATAATACAGATAGTTAAATCTCGATTAACTTCATAGTAGCCAAAGAATATAAAATCCAATAGTTGTGATTAATACAATAATTGTTTTATTACTTAAAGAATATTTTATTTCCACATTAAATCTAAACATGAAATTGGTATCTAATTAGTCCTTTCGAATAATAATTACCATAAATATGAATGAATATACGTTCTTTGAAACAATTAAACATTTCATTAGAGTATAATATAAAATAAAAGGAACTCAGAAAAATGTTGCAAAATATGAACTTTACCGTTAAAATCTCAAATATTAAAAAGTCTCTATTCTTTAAAGAAGTTTACGAACACAGACTATTCTAACCTTTAAGAAAAGACGTACAGAGTTTCCTGATTCTCCTTGGAAAGAACTAATTTTGCGCAAACCTGCTCTCAATTTATACGCAATTATGAACGTATGCTTATGGCCAATTATGGACCCTCGTCTAGTTTTCTTACGTTCGTTCGTTTCGAATCAGAACGAGGCTCCTGTCTCTTTTCTACTGAACCGTCCGTGTCTGAGTATGTCATCAGAGAAACAATTCTGTCGCATCAGCCTGCTCGTTTAAAAAAACGCGTGAATCTCGTTGCTTACTCAATCAAAGAGAATATATGGAACCCGCTAGTTCAGCAACTTGGGAGTTATGCACTTGCTCGAAGATCACTTTAATACAATTTAGAGAAAATTTCAATCTTGTTACTTTTACTAAAATATTCTGTCCTAATATTACTATACCACCAGTACCACCAGGTAGTAAAGCTGATGCCGTGTGTAGCATATCCAAACAAATAGTTTGTAATATGTTTCAGTCCGACCTGTATTGTCCAGAGCAATTTATCGAGGTTGCTTTCGTCACCTAGTCATGTTTCATCTACTTCTCCACCAGGCTGTTTATCTCGTCCTGTTAAACAGCAGCAAGTGTTAAACGTTTTTCCTTAGACAGATGTTTGAACCTTTTACTAAAGGTACATTTCCTCCAAAGTTAATGTTGGTCTAGACGTGTAAAATGCACAATTGTTTGTTAATTTCAGTGCCATGTAATACATTTCTTATTGACAGCATCTAATTTCATTCTCCCCTCATTCCCTTCCTTTAATTTTGGAGACGTTAAAAATAACGCGTGTGTCACCTCCCGTCTTCTACCGCTTTGCATGGCTTCCACAGGACGATTTTTAATACTGCGATATCTCGTGAGATTGTAATCGTTTACACGATTATAAAAGTTCACAAAACTTGTTTTTGAACGTATGCAATGTACCTTTAGTGACAGTATATCTATATTTGCAAATAATTTTCATTTAATATTTCCATCTCTAAAATAACATCTTGATTTCATCACACTTACATGTTCCTTGGATGGGGAAGAATGTGATTACATGTTTAAAATAAGCATTGACGCTTTTTCAACTAATAATAACAATAATAATAATAACAACGACAACAAAAACACTACTGCTACTACTGATATACTTTTACTTCTATAGTGAAACCTGTCTTTAAAGACATCCCTTTATACCAACAAATAATGATCTTTCAAGAAAGGTGGTACGTTTTTCGGGAATATCACATTATGCAAGATGAAACAATCATGAAAAAGTGGTCTTTGATGTCAGGTTGTCTTCTATTACATTGTTGTTTCAAGTTAGAGTTTACTGCAATAATTAAAAATTATCCAAAATCTATAATGTCCTACTTTGTTAATCTATCGCCCCAAAACATAACCCTAGAAAAGAGTGGAGTAGGTAGAAAGATAAATTGTAATGCCTCTAAACACGTAGTTATCACATGCTAAAAATGATGCTTAGACGTGATGTCTACAAATGCTTTATCGTGTGTGCTAGATGAATGAAGAGTAAATACGATGTGATCTTGCTCCAAGACAACAGTATAGATCAGTTGACCGTTCTGAGTTTTAACTTGAATAGGCTGCCGAATATCGAACAACTAACATGTCACTCTGATATGAACAGCGTTTATTTCAATAGGATGTTATCAGTGACTTTATTTGGCTTACATGTCATTAGATGATTGGTTTTGATAAGCTTATCGCACCCTCTATGATAACAGAAAAATAGGCTAATATCTATGTTCTAAAAAGTATTCACTGAGCATAAAATTTATATCATTAAACGAGAGAGGACGTATATAGTATTAACAAACTAAACATTTACTTACATAGAGAAATATATATACAATATTTCCCAACTAAACAGTTACTTATAAAAATAAACACGGATACAATATTAACCAACTAAATATATACTTACATAGAAAGATAGCCATTAATGACACCTTGGTTACAACATTAATATATTCAGATTTTAATGCTGTAAACATAAGTGATGAATCCATTAATACAATAATTACAGTAATTATTTTTTTTTTATACCGTCAGATGTTTGATCAGAACCCTAATTCATTCATTCATAACAGTATATAAAAACAATCCAAAACTCTGCAAAACAACCTTTGAGTCCAGTCAGCATGGATACTAAATAGATTGATCGTTTTGAGTTCTTACAGGTTATTTTGTCTTGCGGCACGAGGATAACATTTGTCTTCTTCTTAAACTGATAAACGCTTGTAAGAAGAATCAAAATATTTTTGTGCGCGTGTCATATTCTATGGAGCGGAACATAGTGATACATACGTAAAGACATCTGCCCGTCCGTACATTCGTGGGTATGTCTGAAATTTGTTTTCTAGAAATAATAGTATAATGGTTGAGTGTATTCAAACCATATTTGGCATATACGTTTTTATCATGAAAGACTATTCCAAGTTCGATTTTTACTACAATTATATTAGATATATATCCATGTATGGACTCAAAGTTTACATTTCTGTATACGAATTAGATTGTTCTAAATGACTCATTATATACAACGGTTACCGCAAAACAGTCGCAGGATTATGTTGATCAAATTTAATTTTAACGAAACGAATGGACTCTGTAGATCTTCCACTGACGGACTTATTAAAATTTTAAAACTTCCGACTGGAGGGTGGGGGGTCATTAAAAGGTAACTACTCTTTCCTGTGTTTAAAGTCATCAGAGTAAATATACATGTGACAAAATAAGAAAATCTTTTAACATGATTTACATGAACTTTCTGTAACATTTTATTTCGAACAACTACTCTGTCAGCAGCTGGTAGTTAGTAGATATATTTGTCAATTGAAAGAAATATATTCAATTTTTGCAACAAGTATATTGAAAGAATAAAAAAAAAGAAAAAATGTCCAACAGGGTCATTTAGGGTTGGATGGTTCTTGCCTTTCATAGCGTTGGATTTGGCGATGATTCTGGTTAATATGCTGTATGAAAGAGGCTTTGTCGGGTTTGTGTGCTTAGATCTAAAAACATATGTTTATGCATGACTAATTATATGCCTTTGAATTTATATGTTAATGTAGGATTGATTATGTGCATTAGGGTTGCTATTTTAAAAGTTTTGGAATAGTTAGTTATTCAAACGTAAATAACAAAATAAGGAGACAGGCTCATATGTTTAAATACGTAAATTAAATAAAACCTAGAAATAATACATGCCTATTTGCCTATCGTTTCACTTCTATACTCTTTTGTTTCAAATTATACCACTTCTTCTTAATTGAATCACAAAGTTCGAATCTGATGCATGCATTAGATTCTTTGCTTAGTTGCAAAACGAGTCTGACTGGTAAAGATACAGCCTGACCATCAACCTGATGTGGGATGCCAGTCACGTCATCTCGAATTTTCATCCGTTTCTTCCATGATGTCATCTTCCACTTTCACGATCTTACGTTTTATTCCCAATATTGCAGAATTTAACAATGAAGAGCTTGGAAGTTTGAGGTTTTCGAGTTTTGTATGTACCACTATTATATCATTAAAGTACATATCGCTTTTGTCGTGATTTGTATCGAGTAAGAACTGACCAAGGTATTCCACTGTTAATTCATCGGCGTTTACTTTAATGTTTTTTTTTAATTAGAATTGATCGAGGCTGTTAATTGCATTTGTCAAGGTCCACTTCTGTTTCTGAAGGTATCATTTCTCTTTGTTTTTCAGATTTATTCCCTCAAGATTTTTATTCCCAATTCGTCGGCTTCAGTGTATTTCTCAGCTTGTTTCAGCCTTTCTTCTGTGCGGCATTTTATTTCGTTAGTTACATCGTAAATAACTTTTTGTTACATCACTGTACACTATGCTGTTATTCTCTTGAACTTTCAACAGTCCTTCAAGTTTTAGAGCTTTTATTTCCTACTAAACGTCAGTGCTCTTCCTCTACGCTGCCTTTGATCTAACAGGCTGGTTCAAAAAGCTATCCAGTCCCTCCTTTGCACGAAGTGAATGATAATTAAGTGTAAATGTTATTGAAATTTTGTAAACACAGCTTTGACTAAAGCACTCAAAAGGCTATTGTATGTCTTACTCGAGTCAACCCAGACCTATTAACCGTTCAGGGTATTCAACTTTAAATTCTAATATAGAATTAGTGAAAACAGATCACACTGACCCGAAGGTGTTGATGTCAAGGGAAAGTTTGCAGTGACATTAAAGAGCGTATATGTGTTAGATAAATGGTTTTGATAAATTATTTGCACCGTTGATAATAATGGAAACACAAACAAGTTCCTATTCGTGTTCTGAAAGTTATGAACGGAGCAAAAGTTCATATCTTTAAACTAATTAGTCACATTTGTACAATTTTAGCCTTCACTTACTTACCAAAATGCGTATTAATACAACACAAATTACTGCAGTTGTGCAGTTTGCTTAATGCTGTACCCATGGGTAATTAATTAATTGATGCAATAATTACAGTTGTTCATTCGTTTTTCACGCACATTTCTCTTATTTGTTTCCGCTCAATGTCATTAGAAAGCAGCTTCATTGTGTTCAAACAATATTTTGTACAAACGTTGTCATCAAGAAAATATAGTCCGATTTCGATTTTCACAAACATTTAGGATCCGATTTACAATCCTTTAAGTAGAAGATATAGCGTTCAGTTTAAAAATAAATATGAGTAATTTTGCAATAAGCAGAATTACGTTTCAGAAAAATAATAATAAAACACTATTTCTTTCCAGCAGGGTCATTTAATATTAAAATGTGGTTTCCCTTCATTAGCATAGATACAATTCTGATTGGCCCTTATGTAAAGGATGAGACATACATGCATTCGTGTGTTACTGAATGAGTGGATGGGATACTTATTAAAACAAATAAAACATTTAACAGTGCTTACATTAATTGTTTTGATACATTTTAGTTCGAACAACTAATCTGTCTTAGCAATCAGTAGTTAGTAGATATATTTGTCAATTTTAAGAAATATTTTCAACTTGCAACATGTATATTAAAAAAAAAGCATTTTTAAAAACAACTGTCCAACATGATCATTTAAGGTTGGATGGTACTTGCCTTTCATAACATTTTCTTTTGTGGAAGGAATGACTATCCAGATATGATTTTGATTGCTACTGATATAAAGCATGAGACATAACCTTACAAGTGTGTTACTGAGTCAATGGATGGAAAAATTATAACATACTAAATAATGCCCTTCTAAAATACACGCCGATTTTCCTGCCAAGAGTACAGGGTAAAAATACCTACTAATAATGACTTAGCCGTCACGCTTCACTGCCGTCGATGATTCTTGTTGATTTGTTGTTTGAAAGCGGCTGCGTCGGCATTGTGTGCTTGAATGTTTTAGTTATATAGGTTAATGTAGAATTGATTATATGCATTAAGGTTTATATTTTATATGCTTTGGAATATTTAGATATGTTACATGGATTCAAATGTAAATATCAAAAATAAATAGAAAAAGTCTCAAATGTTTAAATAATCAAATGAAATAAAACCTAGAAATAATACATGTCTATATACACATCTTTTCACTTCTACGGCCTTCTGTTCCAAATTATTTAACTTGCCCCTAATTGAATCAAAAATTCGATTCTGATATATGCATATAATTCATTATTTAGTTAGGTTTCCGTAAACCCAACTGGTTTAGTACCAGTCTGATTGGTAAAGATGCAGTCTGTTCACCAACCTGATATAGATACCAGTCACGTCATCACGAATTTTCATGCCGGTGTCTTCCATGATGTCATTCTCCACTTTCATGATCTTTCTTTTTGTTTCCATAATGCAGAGTTTAACAAAGATGGACTTAGGCGTTTAAAGGTTTTCGATTTTTCTATGTATGACTATTATCATTAAGGGTAAGGGATATGTCTCTTACTTGTTGATTTGTACAGAACTAGAACTGACGGAGGTCTTCCACCTTTTGTTTTTCAGCTATCACTTTTATGTTGTTTTTAGACTTGTTCGTGTCTGTTAAAACTATAGTTGTCAAGATCTACTTCTACTTCTGTTCCTGAAGTACAGCAATTTTCGTAGCTTTTTTAGATTTAATCTCTCAAGATTTTGTATTCCCCTTTCCTCATTTTTACGTTGATCCTCTTCTTGTTTCAGACTTTCTTCTATGCAACTTTGTCTTTCGTTTGTTACATTGTACATAACTTTTTGTTACATTATTCTCCACTTATGCTTCTATTCTCTTCTCCTTTTGGCAACCATTAAAGTGTAATTGTAGAGTTTTTATTTCCGACAAAACGCTTGATGCCGATCTACCAGGCAGGTTCGGAACGCTATCCAGTCATTCCTTTGCACCAAGTCAATTACGTTTAACTGTGAAAGCTATTTTTCCTTTTTCCTTTGCTGGCATCAATTTAGGTGGATACGTACTGGGTAGAGTACGGTAGTGTCAAAATCCAGTCCTATAGGGACAATTGGATTTGTTATTTAAATTTGTAAACGCTGGTTGGACTAAAGCACTCTAAATGCCAATGTATTTCTTAGCGTAGTCAGCGGGAGCGTGTATCAGATGACAAACATAATACCCGGTAGTGGTACCTTCCACACTGAACTAACAAGACAATGCTTTGTCACGTGTGTTAGAGTAATATGGTGTCATCGTCCTCCAAGACATCACAAAAGTCAACTCAGACCAATTGAACAGATCACACTGACCCGAAGTGTGTTAATGTCAACGGAAAGTTCGGAGTTACATCAAAGAGCGTACGGGTGTTAGATGAATGGTTTTGATAAATTGTTAACATTGTTTATTATCACAGAAACACAAACACGTTCTTATTCGTGTTCTGAAAATTATGAACGGAGCAAAACTTTATATCTTTAAACTAATTAGGTCATATATTTACAAATTAAGCATTCGCTTACGTATAGAAATACGTATTAATACTACATACTTTGCCGGAGTTGTGCAGTTTGCTTAATACTGTTTACATGGGTAGTTAATTAATTGATGTAATAATTATTGCTGTTCATAGGTGTTTTCATGCGTATGCTTCTGCCTTGTTTCCGCTCAGTCATTAGAAAGATTCATTGAGTTCAAACAATATTTGGTACAAAAGTTGTTATCGAGAAAATATAGTCCGAGTTCGATTTTCACCAAAATCAAATCCGATTTACAGGCCTTTATCGATTCACAGTTTGCATTCCAACGCAATTAGAAATATATTAATTTAAATTTAAACGAAAAATATGTTCCAAAATAGATCTCACAGTTTGAGACTTATCAGGGTTTAAGGACTTTCGCAGGGGGGTTGGTGTGTGCAATAAAGTTTCATTTCTTGTGTTTAAATTCATTAAATTTCAGTTATTTTCTCCCTGTCTCTAATGACATCACAGAGAAAATACATTTGAAATAATGTGAAAAATATTTAACATGGTGGAAAAGAATTTTCTTTTATTTCGAACAATAAATCTCTTTTAGCATCCAGTAAATAAAATATATAATTGTCATTTAATAAAAATATATTCAATTTGCAATAACGATATTTAAATTTTAAAGTTACTAAAAGAAACAATTCTGTCAGGTAGGGTTAGTTAAGGTAAGAATATAATTTCTCTTCACTGGCAGAAAGGTTTGGTAGATGGGATTTTGAATTGCCCTCATGTAAAAGATCAGACATACATGCATACGTTTGATACTGAATGAATGGATGAATAAATTATAATAGATTAAATAATGCCTGGCTAAAATACACACTTACTGTATGTGTGTGCGTTGTTTATTTAAAATAATGATACAAATTGTTTATAAAGTTTTCTTTGTTGGCTATCTCTGTTTATCAAAACCATGTTGGCTACCTCTAATGTATAAATGACTAACACCATAAATAATTTTATAATTAAAAGTACTTTAATATATCAGACTCTATCGAAACGGTGAATTGAATATGTTTTCTTTAATGATCATGCCCCAGGACTAGACATCAGTATAACCTGCCACACGGCAGACATCCTAGAGATATGACAAAAAGTCTTAAAAATACAAGCACACACACACAAATATATTATTCTCAAAGGAGGGCTACATACAATGTTAGGTAGGAAACGTTGCTTAAATTAATTAGTTTCAGGCCTTAAGACTTTTTCAACTGGAAACATTAAAAGGAGGGGTATTATTTAAAGATTGTAGTACTGTTGTGATTTTTGTTTGTTGCATTTTTGAACTTATCCGTAAAATAGGGTACAATTTGCATACCTGTTTTAAAAAAAAACAAATAAAAAAAAACAAGGGCAGGGATTTTAAACAAGAATGTTGATTGGTAAATTATATAAAATGCTGGAGGAATCTGATTGGTTCATTCTCTGCCTTGTGTCCTTCTTAACCGTCACGCTTCGGCCAAGAAAGTCAATACTTACCTGAATACAGAAGTGAGAAGGTCAGAACCAATCGTCGCCCAAAGGACAGCTTCTATTCATATTTAGGTAAGTGAGAAAACCTTAACATCACTCGTAAAATGTAATTTCCTTTTCTTTTTTAACTTGTTCTTTTCACATTTTATTTCACTAATGACATTTTATTATTTCATTCGTTTTATTTCAATTTCCAAAGTCTTTAAAATCAAATTATTCAAATGAGATTGGAGTTGTTAGGACTGCTACATATTTTGATGTTATTCTCAAATTGTGATCAGTTATTGGACATTATTAGCACATATTGGTTTTATTACCTTTACTTATTCCAAGTTTCAATTTCCTGTCATATCCACTTTGTTTAGGGGCTCGTGTTTATGTTTCAATTTCAAAGTAGAGAAAAGCGATTTGAGTTACACAATTAAATTTAGTATATTTTCGTCATCTGATAAGCTTATAAAACTACTCGTTGTCAGCATCTCTCTCTCTTTCTCTCTCTCTCTCTCTCTCTCTCATCCTTGTAATTAATGGCATCCCTCTTTCATTAAATTAGAAGTAGCACGTCAGTCTCTTGATCGTGCATTACGTGTTTCAAGATCTTTGCTTAGATTCATTTGTACTTTTGGAAGGCCCGGAGAAGAAGTTGCAGAAGAAATATGATCAACAAATAGTCTAGCAAGTGAAATAAAACTTGATATATCGTTGACATAAATGCGAAATAGTAAAGAGCCTAGCACACAACATTGGCGGACGCTTTCTTGATATTGAATTTTGATATAAAACTCTCTCGTAGCAGTTTGGTAAATATAATTAGAGCACTGATGTGAGTTTAGCGGTAATTCTGTATTTGTAAAGCTCTTAAACTACCCCCCCCCCCCAACCCATACACTATACAAAAATTTATTGATATCGAGGGGCGTTAAATACATATATTTGATTGTAATCAAGGGAGATATTTTGCGATAATATTCAATTGAAGATAAGTTGCTTCATGGCCTGTAAGAAATGCAGATTGATAGCTACATATAAAAATTCTGTCAAACCAAAGGATTATGCACGTTTGAATACAATTCGTTTAAAAGAACGAACTGTATCATTAAGGTCATCGATGGTATTTCAAAATACTTTCTATCACACGAAATGAACATTGTGACTCAGCAGTTTAAAATTGAATGCAAGAGAGAGAGAGAGAGAGAGACAGAGACAGAGAGACAGAGAGAGAGAGAGAGAGAGAGAGAGAGAGAGAGAGAGACAGACAGAGAGAGAGGGAGCAATATACACATTATATTTATAATGGTCAGTGGAGAGGCAATTATCACTGTTTTTTTTTCAATTGTAAACGTTAAATAGGTAATACTCAGGAATTGTTGTGGGTTTAGCGCTATTTTTAAATAAAGGATAGGTTATACACGGCGGACGGTATAACTGATGGTGGAACAACCCGGGCAAAGCAGGGTAAAAGATCCCGACCCAAAGAGAGCTGCTGGTAATCTTTCTCACATACCCACATTGGTCGAGCCTGAGGCTCGAGCCCACGCGGATAGAGGTGAGATGGCAAGGATCGGTAAAGGCGAGCGCATGGTTTAATAGAGCCTCATAACTAAACAACAGTATATATAAATTCATTAAATATTGATGCATGAAGAAAGGATGGGGTTGTCCATATGATGTTAATTCCTTTGTCGAACATCATCCGGGTCTCTTTCCGTTTGACTGTCATAAAATATAATGCCATCATTCTAGTGATCAAAATGATGAGCTAGTATTTTTCTCTGTCTGTTATAAGGACCTTCACGTGAAAAAACCCAAAGAACTTTGCCCTTTAAATTTTATATATAAAAGTAAGTAACTTAGAACATGGCTGCGATAAAATAGCAGAGTCAGATGTTAATGCAGGAACCTTAACAAACATTAAATGTGCATAGGACATTACACTATTACATTGAACAAAGTTCACGAGACTGTGTGAATGTAATATATTTAAGCACATATATTATGCTCAATACCTCATCTGCAAGTACTACTCATGTGTTAGATAGATGATGTGTAACCGGTGAAAAGAAGGCGAAAAATTCCATTTGGGACAGTAGGGTCTTCCCTGTTCTTGATAGCATGTCACCATTGTCATATGGTCCGTTCTCACATAGCTCACTTTCCACACCCTGATTTCTTGCATTACTTCAGCTGTTGGTTGAAGAAATATTGATTGACAAGCAAGACTCTAGGAATACCCAGAAGAATCCCACAAAAGCTGTGAACTTCCACACCTATGTTCCAATTCTGACCAGTTCTAATAAACTGCACACTTTATTTGTAGAAACTAAATAAGTCGAAGATGCATTGGACACTGTCATTGTTGACCATTTGCTCTGTGATCCTCTGTCAAGGTGCCATGGCTCAAGATGAAAGGAAAGTCATTACATACAACACTGCTCTGCAATTTAGCATTCCCTTCAAAGAGCAGAGGAGGAGGAATCTGCTGAGAGGTTTAAAGGCTTTAAGTGCAGATGTTGCCTGCTTGCAGGAGGTAATGATGTATCTCTCTCTCTCTCTCTCTCTCTCTCTCTCTCTCTGTATATATATATATATATATATTTGTGTGTGTTTTGTGTCTTCATTGTTTTAAACAGTTTTGCTTCTCAATGCCGGAATGTAAATACATATTGTTTAAGCGTGCCACTCTTGAGTATCTTTGCGTATATTCTTTATCGTCTTCGAAAGAAAGATCTCATTTAATTCAAAATGAAGTAAAGCTTTTTCTTTCTTTCCTTAACCTACTCCAACTTTTGAGCCGTTATAGACGTATCTATGAAGGTACACGTGTTTGTTTCCTCTCTTTCCCATGTTATTACTATCGTTCTGATTTTGTTTGTTTATTTGTTTGTGAAATAAAGAGACTGTATAATTTATTTCAGGTTTACGATGGCTCTGATGTGGAATGGTTGTTGCCGAGACTTAGGAAAACGTATCCGTACTCCTTTAGTTTCACGCATGAAACGGTCACAACGCTGAAGGTAACCGAGGAACCTCCGTGCAATCGCCAGAAAATTACCGAATTCCTTACATGCGTATCGAGCCACTGCTCAGGATTCAACACGAGTGTTCACGAGGATAGAATTTCCCTCCTTTTGTGCTTACAAGCGCAGTGTGCAAGTCAGGTGTTTAGCCTCTCACAAGATTGCTTGACGTGTTTCTTTCTCCGAACAGATCTGACAGAGGCAGCTAATGTGTAAGTAAGCTCGGGTATAAGATAATTTGTGTTTATGTACTAAACCATGTGACGAATGGATTCTACGTTCAACATCTAAATATTAAATTGTCATTATATATTCGCCATTACGACGTCATGAAATCACGCTGTTGCGAGCCGGGTTGCATAACGAGACCGTGTAGGTCAGGTTTGGTTGGTTTAACGTCACATGTGACACATTATCTACTAGCTATATCAAACCGAGATAATGAGAGCTAAGTACAATTCTCCACGTCATGAGTTTACGGCAATGTATTGATTTATTGACTTTTTTTCTAATCTTTTCTCTAGCAAATAATAACAGCCATCCACAATTTTGCTGCCTTGTTTGCAAATATTTAAATTTCCGTCAAATTCATTTCTTAGAATTTCTGTCGGTTTTGTACAGTATGCACGGTGTGTGCCAACTTAACACGAGAAATGGCCCAACAGATTTGGCAATTTCTTGTGATCATTCATTATTTCCATTTACGTGTCATGAAAAATAGTTAACTTTTGTAAGAAATATGATGCACAAATTTGCAGTTTGATTTGGCTGGAAATGTTTTTTTTTCTATAAAAAAGTGTTTTCAAAAATTGGTTTTCAGTGATGCTTCACTCTGAGCATTTTCTATTACTTTCCGGAATTGTACAGGGTTTTCTTTGTATGTGATTTAAAATATTCTATATAAATATATGTCAATGTCTCATTTCATTCAGTAAAAAATTTTGTCAAAATATCAAAAGCGAGGAAAAACATACATTTTGTCTTTTGTTAGTCTTTATTTGCTAATAATAAAGTCATTCGATCATTTTCCCACATACTGGTAAATATTATTTATGCCACGAGTGAATCGTCTATAAAAACCGATCATATCATACAGCCAGAGTTAAACAAAAACAAGCAAGAATCGTGATAATAAAAACATCTTAAAAATATTGTTAGTTGTTAGTTTTATTTGTAAATTTGATTGCTTTTGAGGACTCATAATTAGCTTGAATCTAGTCATAATATTCAAAAAAGGAACCCTATCCGAATGTATGTATATATACGGTTAGGGTTTCATTCTGTTAAGGATGTAAAGTATGTACGCAGTATCAATTGTATACCACGAGCTGTATACATTTTTCATTAAAAGAAACGAGGCTTGCAGAGTTTCCTTTCAATGAAAAATGTATAGGACGAGTGGTATGTAATTGATACAGCGTAGATATTATACATATTTTTTATATCACAAACAAATGCACATACTTTCTCTTTGAACTGTGTTACTATTAACTATAGACAACTGTGTATTGACCGAGGGAGAAAGTTATGAGATAGCACGGATGACCCGTCGCAGTGCAGCAAATACATAAAGGTAGAATGTTATCAAGGAGTGCAGTATATGTGATAAAGGACGTAGAATAGTATCGAATTATGCCCCACCACTGTCTGGTGGTGCGTAAAATGAAAACAAAGAGAGAAAAAAGTGGCGAGGCATTATGGACTAATCAATAGGCATTAATCATGCGAGTAAGCTGCATTTCATACACTGAATTTGTTTCATTGCACATCCGATTACCTCCATCATCCGTTTTACCTGGAAGCATTCAAACGTTTCATACTAAATAAAACAAGGCATACGAATTGGATCTTAATTCAGCTAGTCTAGTTTGAATTCCAAATTAATAAACATTATAATATACATGATAAGGTAAGTATTTACATTCGCGCTAGTGACTTATGAGACTATTTCCTTCTTTCTTCAGGTGTTTAAACCCGCAGACGAGCATAAATGTGCCTGGTCTCTTGTTATTCAGCAAACATAAGATCATCAGCGCAAGCGCAGTGGAGCATCATCCAGGATTAATGGAGATTGCAAAACAAGGCTACCTTCAAGCAGATGTACGTGATTTGCAGAGAAAGATATCAATACATGAATATTTCTTACTCGTCTTTCGAAATATTTATTATAGTCAAGCGTTAATCCTAATCTTTGTCTCCAATCAATCAAAATTTATTTTGCGCAGCTGATATAGGAATGAGCTCTTCTCATTGATGATGCCATTTATTTATTCATTTATTGCACTTTTAATACTTTTGCTTTTGTCTTCTGCAGTTGTGCATATGTGGAATACAAATAATTATACTACAAAGAGATTCAAGTGTCGTGTGTAAATCTAGTTTTCGTGCCATGAAATAATGTTGACATACGTTTGCATTTTCCTGTAAATCACTATTTTATATTATAAATGTTTTTCATTGTGTATAATGCATTAGGAGTATGCCATAAAATATGCATACCATTTTAACTGTTTCAGATCGATACAATAGGTAGAGTTGTATGCACACATCTAGCAACACCGTTTTTGGGAGATCTCTATCCAGAAGGTAAATAACACTAATTGTAAGAAGAAAAAATCCAACGAAAAATGTATGGGAATTATACAAACATTGTAAATCATTGCTCAATATGTTTGAACTGTTACCTTTGGTTGCTGAAATGGTGATGAAAGGCAGAGCTTTAGCACTGTTAATTTATAGACTTTGATTTTTATTGGCTAGAGGGAAAACTAACAAATCTTATCATACAACAAAATATACTAGCATATGAAATCTGATTATCCTAGGCTTTTTGAAAGAAACGAAGGGATGTTGCATGTTCAGATATGAGTGCTTGCGTTTTTACATGAACGATTTTGTAATATCGCACGACTATTAGGGTACCGTTCAAAATACTTGAAAATATTGGGATATGATATGGACTATAATCTATACTGTCAGAGAACCATTCACGAAACAAGACATTTAGATATGATGGGGACTATTTTCTGGACTTCAAGGTAACATTCAAGACAGACACTTAAAAACATTGGGATATGATCGGGACTTATCTGCAATACCAGTGTACCATTCAAAACACAAACTTGAAGACATTGGGATATGATATGGACTATTACCGGAACTGTTCTGCAGATACACACAAGGATGGTTGCACTTCGGCCCATTATGTAATTGTGTGTGTGTAAGTCTAATTGTGGGTCTGCAGGTAGCGACATAACACATTCAGATAGGTATATTGACCAGTAGTTTTATTGGTTCCTTATGACTGATAGAAATTGAAATAAATGTTAATAATTCTACATCAACATAGTTTATTGCACAATTGAAAATTTCAGTTATTACAATAATGATGAATGTGTCAGTTCATCAGGCCACCTAAAAACGTTATTTCATCATGACAGTTCAGTATGATTAATTACTGAAACAGTTCGTTATTGTCAGCAAATGAAAACATATTTTTCACGGGAATTGTGTAATAGTGATAGTTAGTGACAATTTGATGCAATGTTTCCAGATTCTGAGTCTAGTGACTAGAGGAGCTAAGTTTAACTTGATGATGTGGGATAAGGAGCAATCTAATATATAGGTTCTTTTCATATATGTAGCGGCGCTTCCGTACAGTAGCTATGTGGAACAGAACCTGGCGGAAGTTAATAATCTCCTGACAGTTGTCAACGGTACAACGCCACTGGTTTTAGCTGGAGACTTCAATACTGGTCCTAGCCTGCCTGACATTGGTATTTGTGAACAAAATCCAGGTAAACCACTAAAATTTTTAGATAGCGACATATGTAACAAAATTATGTCGTTGCAGCTTTTCATCGTTTTTGGGCTGGTTACGAGTTCAAATATGAATATAATGCCCTTCAGAACTATAACGTTTTGCACAAACCCTGTTGAAAGTTACCAAAATCAAGAACCCTGTTGCGAACGACATTACTTACACAAATCAGCATTGGACCCGTATACACTGCAAAATGAAGTTGGAACGAATATGTTATAATGATATAACAAATTTTGTGTATTTCAGATTCATATAGAATATTAGATAGCAGTGAAGCCAACCTAACCCACACTATACTTGATGATTGCACATTTTGTACCAACAACTCATGGACTGAACACGAGTGCGACTGGACGATAGACCACATCTTTTTGCGAGGTCACACCTTTAAGGAAATCAAGGTAACGGAGAATCACTACGTTTATACATTATCTAGAATAGTCTTAACCATAGTGGTAGTAACATTTTCTATTACTCCAATATAATATATTTTCCCTTATTCTATCACGTAAAATGTGTTGGACGAAACTTGATAGATTTACATATAACCACTAAAAGATGGATTGCATAATACAGCGTGGTGTGGTGAGAGAGGTGATCAACCAGTAGATAAGTTTGCACAGTTTTAGCGGCACATCAACACACTGCTTGCAGTTTAGTGCCGTTTAGTGCCGATTAATGGGTGTTTATCGCAATAAAGACTAGCAAAGAAAGAACACATATCCTTTAAAACAACCCAAATCCTTAAAGTATAGGTTGCAACTATTGTACATAGTCCTATTAAACGTCGAAGACTTTTCCTTTTTGTACATCAACACGAGACTCATCGTAGGGCTGCAAATGTTGTCTCTATTAGTCCACCTACCATATGCAGAGGGACTCATCGGGGCCTCAGATGGAGGGATCTACTGGACATGTGTGTGAAAATATGGCTAAAGTAAGGTCCCTCACTTTGTTCATCGTTTATGTAACAGCTGAAACATATTTTCAAATAAAGAAGATAAATATTAAGTGAAGGCGAATGACAATACGAAGTAAAACACAAATACATTTTATGAGGTTTTCCTACTGAAAGTAAAACAAGTTGTACAAGATGTATTAATATGAATAAAGATTTATATTTGAAATGCTTCAGTGATGCTGCGGAGCTGATTTATCCAATATTTTCATCCTTCTATGCCATTTTTGCTCTCATCCTCAACGAATTGACATTTAAGGGCACCATAGCTTCACCGAGGGATGAGTTTCTAACGTTGTTGATAAGGTAACATTTTGGCAGATGATCACGGAAGTCATGATATTCGATCTTAGATCGGAGTCCAATGGCAATGGTGAGGGTTTAAACTCCCACTTGTCGTATTGTATACTTGAATGTAGGTCTGCTTAGAGATTGACTGATGTTGTTTCTAACTTTTCAAAAATCTCCACTCGTAGCACGTAGAGTCTAGCTTAGCTAAGACGTCTATGCGTCGCACGTAGCCTACCATAGCTAAGTCCTCCACGCATTTCACATGGAGTCTTGCTTCTTTATTGATTGTTGTGTAATCATTAGCATTAATCATCAGATAGAAAACAGTAAAAATTCAATTCAGTTTTATAATTATATCTTATTTTTTCAAGAAATGTTTGTCTTGCAATGAAGGTACAACTGCACACGGTCCATTAATTCTAAGCTGCGTCATTGTTTGATTTCCTTTATCCAGTTATTAAATCCAACATGGATAGAATTGTCAGATTTGGTCAGCTGTGTGTCATCAATGGCATCCAAAATGTCAGATTACAATACCATGGAGGCCTCATATTCTGTCAGCTCTGTATCATTAATGGCATCCAAAATGTTAGATTGCCATAACATGGAGGCCTCAGATTGTGCCAGCTGTGTCGTTAATGGCATCCAAAGTGCCAGTTCGCCATACCATGGAATCATCAAATTCTGTCAGCTTTGTGTCTTTAATGGCATCCAATGTTCCAATTTGCCATAGCACATAAGCATGAAGATATGTGTTCTTGGCTTCATTTCGTTCGCCAAGGGACATTCTCGGCATGTTCGTTAAGGGCAAGTGACCATGCTGTTACTATTTCTTTATTCAAGTACAAATTCACTTGAATAAACTGCGGATACATACAATTTTTCCAGATGACACTCTGGCATCTTTTCCCGATTCATGTAGAAGTAACTGCTAATCAGATCGACTGAATCATTAGTTTGTCCATTGCTTTTAATTCGATAGGTGCAGAATGAGTCAAGAACGACATTATACAAATATACCAATTGACATTCTAGCATCGTCATTATCGTCGCTGGCATAGAAAATATGCCGAATTCTGACTTGGGAAATCCACACAAAGCTTGGTACAACATTTGCTGTTTTCAATTATCATTCGAAACAGTTCATTCTCTGACATATATATTTTTCCTTTCCTTGTTCGTTGTTTTAGGTATGAATTGTATTAAACATCTAATACCGCGTTGTCCTTCATGTGGTGGAAATGAGTTAGTAATGCCTTGACAAGAAACGTGGATCTAATTTGGGGTCCTAGGTCTTTTACAGTTTGAATAATCACAATTTGTCCAACTTTCGTCAGAGCTTGTGTGTGACATTTTGGTCGACGAGTACGCTTATTGAAATTATTTTGTTTGTGCCAAAGTAACATCGAGTCACTATCAATTTAGCGATGGAAGCTATTTTGTGAACAGCTGATTTTATTATATATCTAAACCATGCCCTCATTGTCGTTCTACTCCTAGTACATATGATTCATCTGCTACAGTCCACTGTTTAATTATTTTCGACATATATTTTTAGAGTGACGTTTCATTTGGAGAATAGATTATTTTGTTAGCGTTCTCATTTTGTACTAATATTAACCTTACTAAAATAAGGTCTACTAACTGGAAGATAACGAGTCGTTGCGTTTTACCTGTTTCCGCCTTTATCGTAAACATGTCTGGTAAATTCCACTTTGAAATGAATGACTTATGTCGGGTCTGATTCCCATGACATCATTTAGTGTTTCTATGTCTATGTCTAGCAGACTCCGAATCAGAATCACAAACTTTCCTGAGAAACGAATTCCAACTTTTCCGTTCGATCAGATGTCTATGTGTCCTAATTATTAACAGACTCCATATTTTCAACGATACGTTGGGCATCCTGATCGTAGTCCATACTGCCGGTAGAGGAATCTTTAAAACAATCTGTTACCATAGATAGTTTACATTATCTTGAGCATGTTTACAAGGAGTTCCACTCATGTGTAATTAGTCAATGTGACAAAAGCCATCATAAAATCTGAGAAACATTTTGGTACCCAATGCTTAAGTGGACAGTCTTCATGAAGCGAAATACGGGAAGACTTCTCTCACTCATTTGAATATTTGTACTTGTGGATATTCAGGCTCTGTGGGCCATGTTCAACCCCTAGGTTAATTTTAAGTTGAGAAATAGACGGTCAGGCCTAAAAGCGTTTAATTGGAGTAGATTTTACTTAATGCTTTAAACAATTTTTACTCTTATGCAGAGATATATTCGTTTTAACTAACGGCCATCTTCACCATCACTAGGAAGAGAAATCCATGTGACGGCATTAGAAATGAAAGTAGTTGATATTGGTGCAGCTAGAGGGAAACCATATGACCCAGGCCAATGCAACAGAAATGTTAGGCTATATATTTTTATCTGATAATCCACAACTTTGAAAACTGGCACAGTATATTAGAACTTAATGAAGATTAATACAGAAAACATATTTGAAGATGGGTGGTTTCTTTTCTCTATAAGTTGTATTATACAAGTTGTTTAAAGTACAGCTATGAACCACTTGGTATGTATGCTTCTCAATTTGTATGCCGATGCTTGTCAAAGAAATGGTGTTTTTTTTCATGGCGACTTAAAATTTTGTTTCCCTTTTATGCACTTTTAGCGTAATAAAGTTTGAGATAGGGAAATAAAACATGGAATAGGTCAATGAAACATTGTTAGTGAAACATAGGATAGATATATGAAACATTGTTACTTTCCTTGCCTGCCGAGTAACTTTACAGTCTTCTTTCAAAGGACATTTTCAGAATTTATTATTGTGAACTTCTATGACTCCACCACGGATGGCGGGGACAAATTTCAACGAGTCAGCTTATTGAATGTAGTCTCTTTTCTGTACCAATATGTTTATATACAGTCTGTAGTCTAAGAGCAGAACCTCTTGCAGATTTTCTAGGGGTTCGTTTGTTTGTTTTGATTATTTGAACTGTTTAAGTTTTTATTTTTTCATTTTTTACATAGATTGTTTGCACATCAGATGTAAATGACCGTATATTTTATTACTTTTGAGAGGAATTATATCTAAAACAGACGGCTTACTGTTTTCTTAACCTGGAAGGATTTGTTCATTGTGGTATGTATTGTGGTATGTATAGACAAATACTCACCATACTGTCTGGCAGAATTTCTGTGTAGCAGTTTTCTCATGTAAGTCTAAAGTAAAAATATGATGAAAGGAATTGTAGCTCATTACTTCATTTTCCCATCATGCTTTCAGAGAATATTTGATGACCCCAAACTAAGGAAGACGTACCACATATCTGACCACTACGGAGTGATGGTCACATTCGTAGACAACATAATCACGGAAGATGATGAAACGAGCACCCAAGTTACTGAGACCAACAGCGACGCTCATAGGTCATCAGTACTATCAATAATCACATAACAAAATGTAGACTTTACATAGCTGTTGCGAGTACGATTATCACGTAGGACAAAATAGGTGATGGAATGACCCATTGTCACTAAGCCTAGAACAACATAAGCCATACATTTTCTGTCAGCGTCGGACAAAGCAGAATGCAGCAGAAATCAGCTTATACAGACAGACTTAGCATGTTGTTTCAAGTGTGTTTGTGTGATATAACATGGGGTTTTCATTATAGTTTTTGGTAATATTAAAAACTACTTTTCGTAATTATTGTCTTAATTATTTATTCTATTCATATCCCCAGGACGTAAAAGGAAACCTCAGTGTAATCCCTTTCTAAATCATTATTGCTGCGATGAAGAAAAGGATATAATTCTATTTATTTACAAAATGAACATGTAAAATCTTCAGTCTGAAAATTTTGATCAAACACCAACCATTCGAGAGTGTGCAGAATTATTATATATTGCTAGTGATAATTCCTTATTCCGAACCGATGAAGTGTTTAGAAACCTAAAGTTTTAGGAATAGAATAACAGGTCGATGGAACTTAATTTTGGACACAGGAAGAAATGTAAATACTTAGGCACAAATATGATAGACGGGTACATAAAATATAATTTCTAAATGTACTAAGCAAGATGTATATAAGAAGATATAAGTTTCTTGGCTCCTAAATAAAGAAAGGAAGAAGATGGAGACAATGTGCAAGGTTAATTAAAGGTAACAGTTAATGTTTAGTTCAGAAAGTTTGAAGAATTAAAGGTTTTTGAATTAGAGGCGTGTGGATTGGTATCAATGTATAGGAGATAATATCACAATGTAGGTAATGTGATGGATAATCAGGGACGGTTTGTGACCTGAAATCATTTCACTATAGTAAACATTGCAAGTAACAATGGATAACCATTATGAAAACTATCCTACTGATAGGAAGAAAAAACTAATGATGTACGTATTGCCTTAATTAACCATTTTCAACCAGATTTCAGTGACTTTGAAAGAAAACTAAAACTGAAAAGCAAATTTTAAAGTAAATTTTGTTTCTCCGATAATACGTAACCAATCACATTACATTATGAATATTAACATGCTCCCTCGCGAATCCAGTCCTAGTAAAAGACGAAAATCGTCTTTTCATGTTAATATCAATAGAGAGAAGTCAATAACTCTTGCTCGTCGCTT